>JAZHEH010001360.1:3000000-3190025 GCA_036589455.1 Ateles fusciceps
TTCATTCTGTCTCTCAGGCTGGAGTGCAATGGAACAATCTTGGTTCACTGCAGCTCTGACCTCCTGGGCTAAAACAATCCTCCCACCTCGGCCTCTTAAATAGCTGGGACTACAGGTGTGCACCACCATGCTTGGCCAATTTGTTTTTTTTTTTTTTTGGAGAGATGGAGTCTCCCTATATTTCCCAGGCTGGTCTCAAACCCCTGGGCTCAAGCGATCCTCCCACCTCAGGCTCCCAAAGTGTGGGGATTACAGGCATGAGCCACTACGCCTGGCCACATTCAACAATTAAAGAGCCTAATCTGCCAAATATTGGAGATAAAATATGCAATAAAACCATCCAGCTCCCCCAGTCCAGTAGAAGGGGACCTGATATGGTCTGGCTGTGTCCCCCGCTCAAATCTCATTTTGAATTGTAGCTCCAATAATCCCCCACATGTCATGGGAGGGACCTGGTGGGAGGTAATTGAATCATAGGGACGGGTTTTTCCCATGCTGTTCTCATGATGGTGAGTCTCATGAGATCTGATGGTTTTATAAAGGGCAGTTCCCCTGCACACATTCTCTTGCCTGCCGCCATGTAAGATGTGCCTTTGCTCTCCTTTACCTTCTGCATGATTGTTAGGCCTCCCTAGCCCGTGGAATTTTGAGTTCTATTAAGACTCTTTTTCTTTATCAATTACCCAGTCTTGGGTATTTCTTCATAGCAGTATGATAATGGACTGACACAGGACCCACATGAATCAAGCACACACAGCAGTGAGTCTATGATTTCAGACTGAGGTGGGCTCCTCCAGGCTTGGGAACCCCATTGTATGAGTGAGCTAACAAAGGATCTTGGCCTAGAAGGGTAGCGACACTCCCTGAAGGAGAAATCATTCATCTGCTCTTGACTTTGGGTAGTTTCTTAATCCTTCTAAGCCTCTCTTTCTCATCTGTAAAATGGGCCAATATATATGTGACTGTGGGTAGGCTTAAACGTGGGAAGGTCTCCAAGGACTTCAGCAAAGTGAAAACTCTCAGTGCCTGTTAACTTGTGTTAGTAGAAGGACCCCTTGGAATGAAGGCACCGTGCTTAAGCCCACAGAGCCGGCCACGGGGCTTCCCTTAGCCATGCTCCAACGCCCACACCCATCTCTTCCCAGGCAGATAGGCCCGGCCTATCCCTGAAACTTAGTAGATTCTGATAGATTCCCTCATCTTTGCCATTCCCTCATTTAGCCTGATTCTAGCAAGAACCTCTAACCTCCCCCTGTTATTTCAGTCCTGGGTCTCTTTAAGCAGTCACAGCCAAGCTGTGGGGGACTCATGGTGATTCAGCCCTGGCCCGAGCAAGCTGGATGTGCTATCACTCAGCCAGGATATGGCTGGGATCCCCACAGGCTGCTGCGAAGAGACAAAGCTGTTGTCTCCAGCCTTCTAAATCTCCCTTCCTCCTACTGACAGGCACATCGCGGGGCCAGCCACCATCCCCAGGGCGGTCACTCAGAGGCTGGCTTTAGTCTCTTAAACAGTTTGAAGTCAAGGCAATCGTCCACCTCGACCCCAGGAGGAAAATCAGGCAGCTGAGCAGTTTCTGCCTGCTCTCTTGCTCTCATGTATTGCAGCTAATCTGAGTATAGACAGAGTATTTGCTTGTTTTCTCTTTCTTAGGAGGCAGGACCAGGGAAAGACCCAGCAAAGGGAAGGTCCCAAGCCTAGCTCAAATCTCCTGGTCCTGGAACGTTCAGGAGCTGCCCCACTTAGATGGTAATTGGCCTATTTCCATCCGGTTTCCAAGCAACGTGACACAAAATCCCCCAGGAACCTTATCACAGAGCCAGTGAACTGGAAGGGACTGGAGATTGCTCTGGCCCAAACTCCCTGCGCCAAAGCATGCGGGAGACTCAGACACAAAGGGGAGGAAGGCACAGTCTCTGCCCAGAGCCCACAGTGGCCCCAGAAACTCCTTTTACCACTGAAGAAGAAAAGGAGGTCCTGTCTTTTGGACACAAGTCAAGGTCACCTACACAGGGTCTGAGGCCGAGCAACTCACTCAAGGTTGTTTTCTGCATGATCCCCTTCCCTGTGGATCCCTGAGGTGGATGGTTGAGGGGCTTTCTGGGTAAGAGCCAGGGTCTGCACCAGGAAATGATGGCAAGTCTGTCTGAACCTTTTCCTTGGACATACAGCTGACCTCCTCCAGCTAAGTGCTGCTCCAGTTAGCATCTTCCTAAAACTACAGAGGCAAATATCTAGCAATTGTCATTCCACTCCCACAAAGGAGGGGGTAAAATGTTTGCTTCTCCTTTGACTCTGCCTCCCTTGTGCCACTTTCTTAGTATGCCTGAATCGATTTCATCTCAAGGTCCATACATCAAGCGTTGCTTTCTCAGGTACACAATTCTGCATGTCTAGATGGAGTTACAACACTCTATATCTGATTATGAGGATATTTTAGGAAGAGAGCCTTG
Source organism: Ateles fusciceps (assembly GCA_036589455.1). Classification (NCBI taxonomy): domain Eukaryota; kingdom Metazoa; phylum Chordata; class Mammalia; order Primates; family Atelidae; genus Ateles; species Ateles fusciceps. Next base: position 3,002,454 of record JAZHEH010001360.1, read on the forward strand.
CATTAAAAATTGAAATCCTAGCCGGGAATGGTGACTCATTCCTGTAATCCCAGCAGTTTGGGAGGCCAAGATGGGAGGATCACTTGAGGCCAGGAAGTCAAGACCACCATGGGCAACACAGTGAGACCTCTGTCTTTACAAAAAATAAAAAACGAAAAAAATTAGCTGGGCATGGTAGTACACGCCTGTGGTCTCAGCTACTCGGGGCTTAAACCTGGGAGATCAAGGTTGCAGTGAGCTATGATGGCACCAGTGTACTCCAGTCTAAATGACAGAGCAAGACCCTGTCTCAAAAAAAAAAAAATGAAGCCCACTGAATACTAAAAAAAAGGGTGAATTTTACTGTATGTATTATTCCTCAATAAACCTGACTTTAGGAAGAAAATCCACAGGCTCACCCTTCCTAAAGAAAAAATACCCATACAATATCAGGGAGAAAAAAAAAAAGAAGAAGAAGGAAATTGACATCCTTTTGCTTGACGGAAGTGTGGTGCTTGCTTTCTTAATTAAAAATAAAAGGCTACTCCTCTAGGGAACAAAAGTGGGTTCAGCTCCAACAGCCAAGCAAAGCAATGGACTCACCCCACTGAGGATCCCACAGCTGGAAGGTCCCTGACCTACTTCCGTCCAGCTTGCCTGAAAGGCCCACAGGGCGCCAGCCAAGAGTGGGAAGCAGAGCCGGGGGAGCAGGCACAGGGCAGTGAGCAGCCCACTCCCTCTCTCGCCCAACAAGACACACACAGGCTGAGGGCAAATGATTCCCAGACAGGGACCCGATGGACAAGAGGTTACGCAACTCACTAATCACTCAAGACAGCCAAAAACAAAACCTGACATCATGCGCCCATGAGCATCCCCACGGCCTGCCTGTGAACTCTAGGAGAAGGTATTCAACAGTGTGTGGAATTACACTGAGCTTGAGTCGGGCTGCAAATAAAAATAAAGTCACTTTTTCCCCTAACCCTGTAAGAAACTGGGCACTCAGGGACACATTAACTCTTTCATGCTCTCTAGAGCCCATCTGGGTCACACTGGATTCATGAGCTGCCCTGTACCCAAGGCTTGGTGGGACAGAAACATGAGCATGGTAGGAATCATCTCAGACTATAAGAAATTCCATTTTTGGCCAGGCACGGTGGTTCACGCCTGTAATCCCAGCCCTTTGGGAGGCTGAGGCAGGTGGATCACGAGGTCCACAGATCAAGACCATTCTGGCCAACATGGTCAAACCCCGTCTCTGCTAAAAATAAAATTAGCTGGGCATGGTAGCATGTCCCTGTAGTCCAAGCTACTCAGAGGCTGAGGCAGCAGAATCACTTGAACCCGGGAGGCAGAGGTGGGGTAACAAAAAAAGGAAAAAAAGAAAATAAATGGGGAAATTCTTGTTACTGTCTTGCGTATAAGCAAGGTTCTCTCCCTATCACAGACCAATCCATGATCTGCGTTGAAGCCTTCCAGAATCCTGAAAACTAGCAAATGCATCTAATGACAAGATGCACTAAAGCCCTGTGCAGTTCCTAGAAGTTGCCAAAATTCTAGAATGGCAAAGGTTGATAGGGTGGCAGAAGGATGGGGTAGTGCACTGATTACTTTTTGAACCTAGATTTTATTAACCATCACCAATTACCGTATACATCCTAAACACCAGGCACTACACAAAGTAACTTACAGTTATCAGCACACTCAATCATGATAGTCCTAAATGATGGGCACTGCCACTTCTATTTTACAGGTGGAAGCACTGAGGACACACAGCTAGGTGATGACAGAGCTGAGACTCAAACCCCTAACTTTGTCATCCCGACTCTCTGATTAAAAGTGAGGAGCTTTTCTACCCAGTGTGCTGAGCCCAAGTGCCCAGAGACAAACTGTTTCCATGAGTTGTCAGATTTCTGACCCAGAGATGGCAGGACAGGAGGATCTGACTGGATCAGGGAGGTGGCAGAGGCCCAAGAGAAGAGGGAAGGCCTGGTGGTTTCAGTGGAAGTCAAAATGACCTCCCCAAGTATGCAGCAGAAATTCTACAGGTACAAGGCCACTGCTGGAGCCATCAGGGGCTCAAGGCTGCCAAGAACAAGGAATTGCTGCCAGAAATAAGTTAAGCCCACCCCACAGGTCTCCAGCAGTCGCCCATCGTTCCTCAGATCAGTCTCAAAAGTGAAGACAAAAGTGGATCTCCCAAAATCTTGAAACTATTATGCTCTATGAAAGAAGCCAGACATGAAAGGCCACATGTTGTGAGGTTCTGCTTATGTAGAATATTCAGAATAGGCAAATGCATAGAGCCAGAAAGTAGAATCGCGTTGGCAGGGGCTAGAGGGAGGGGAGACTGGAGAATGACTGCCTAATGGGCACAGGCTTTCCTTTTGTGGTGGTGTATGCATACGTCCAGACTCTTCAAAATGTATATATTAAACACTGTGCAATTTATGCACATCAATTGTCATTCAATAAAGATTTTTAGGCCAGGCAAAGTGACTCACCCCCTGTAATCCCAGCACTTTGAGAGACAGAGGTGGGTGGATCACAAGGTCAGGAGTTCAAGACTAGCCTGGCCAACAGAGTGAAATCCTATCTCTACTAAAAATACAAAAATGTAGCCGGGAGTGGTGACAGGTGCCTGTAATCCCAGCTACTCGGGAGGTTGAGGCAGGAGAATCACTTGAACCCAGGAGGCAGAGGTTGCAGTGAGCTGAGAGGGTGCCATTGCACTCCAGCCGGGGCAACAAAGCAAGACTCCGTCTCAAAATATATATATATATTTTTAAAGGACTTGGAAAAAAGTTCTGAATACAAATAGTGGTGATGGTTGCACAACACTGTACATCTTCTTCATGTCACCAAACCGTATACTTTAAGTTGGTTAAAATGGTAAATTACGTTTTATTGTTATATGTATTTTACCACAGTTTTTTTTTGTTTTTTTTTAAGGTGGAATCTCCAAAGAATCCTAGAACTCATTCAATCAAGCATGAAACCAAAACACGGAGTTGGGGCTCAGTCTCTAAGGACTGTGAGGGCTAGAACGGGACATTCCCCTAAGACCCTCAAATTCATAAACTCAGTGTTTAGAGAGAGGCTGATGCCAGCAAAGAGGGAAGAAAGAAGGCCGGGCAGACAGAGCACTGGCTCCTGAAGCGACCTGGCGAGCGGGGTGCAGCCAGGGAGACAGGGCCCCCTCCCGTGCATCCTGCCCCAGCCCCCAGCCCCCCTGGCCTCTTCCCACCTGGCAGGCACTGTGCTTCCTTGAGGGGCTGGGAGCCCGGTGCCCTTGGTCTGCATCATAGAGTCAACAACAACTTATCTGAACTGAGCAAACAAGGCAGCCGTAAGTGGCGGAACTCTGACAATATTTAATGACTCCGGGGGTGGGGAAGCTTTACAGGAGAAGGAGGGCAGGCCAGGAAAGGAACCAGAGAGCAGGCAGAAAACTCCAGGGGAAATTCCGTCTGGGGGAAGATAAAGGGGGCTGTAAAGCAATTTTGACAGGTTAACAGACAGGTAATATTCCAACGGTGTTTACTTAACCAGGCTAGCGCTCCATGCAGGGCCGATTAAGCCGCAGCACGAGAGCCTCAGCAGCTAAGGGTTTCACAGAAACAAAGATCTAGTCAGAGAAAACCAAATAACAGCCAGTCAGATGCTGGCATCCCCGGCCTCCAGCTCCCCCAGCTCGGGAAGCCAGATGGAGATGCTTCCTGGAGACCGATCTGGAGAGATAACTTCCAGCGAGTACCTTGCTGGGCCTCCACCTGGGAATACAGGGCTAGCATCTGACAGCTCCTCAGAAAGGGTAGGGCACGGGCACCGAGGCAAAAAGCCCCCTCGGCCCTCCCACGTTAAGACAGACCAGTCCTAGGAAGACAGCCTTGCTGGTCCCACCCACTGGCCCAGGGGCTGCTGGCTCAGGATCTTTAGCCAGCAATGAAATTCACACCAGTTCCCAAACCCCAATCTATCCACCTAGATGCAAACCCAGTGTGCTCTGCCATCCCCTAGCTCTCCTACACTGGACAAAGTTCCTTAGCCTCTCTGGGTCTCAGCTTCCTCATCTGTAAAATTGGGCAGCAAATTTCACAAGTTTGTTTAATTCATATATTACTGATTATGAATTATCCGTTAATGTAATTGATGTAAGCATTAATAATGCAGATAGTCCCCGACATACAATTTTCCTACTTTACGATGGTGTGGAAGCAAAACAAATTCAGCAGAAACCACAGTTCAAGTACCCGTACAACCATTCTGTTTTCACTTTCAGGATACTAAAAAAAAAAAAAAATTCAATAAATTATATGACATATTCAAGATTTTATTATAGGCTGGGCGGTGACTCATGCCTATAATCCCAGCAATTTGGGAAGCCGAGGCGGGCGGATCACCTGAGGTCAGGAGTTTGAGACTACCCTGGCCAAAATGGTGAAATCCCGTCTCTGCTAAAAATACAAAAAAAAAAAAAAAAAAATTACCTGGGCATAGTGGCACACGCCTGTAGTCTCAGCTACCTGGGAGGCTGAGGTAGGAGAATAACTTGAATCCAGGAGGGGGAGGTTGCAATGAGCTGAGATCATGCCATTGTCCTCCAGCCTGGGTGACAAAAGTGAAACTCTGTCTCAAAAAATAAATAAGATTTTATTATAAAATAGACTTTGTGTTACATGGTTCACCCAACTGTAGCCTAAGTCAGCATTCTGCTCATGTTTAAGGTATGTTAGGCTAAGCTACAGTGTTTGGTAGGTGCAGTGTCTTAAATGCATTTTTGATTACAGTATTTTCATCTTATAATAGGTACATCGGGACACAGTCCCATTGTAAGTGGAGAAGCATCTGTATTTAACAAATAATTATAAGGAATAAATAAAGGAGGGTTTAGCAGGATGCCTGGATGCCAGTACGTGCTCAATAAACTTTAATTTCCTTATGCAACTGTCTCTACCATTCACATGGCCAGATTCAGAATGTGAACTTCTGAATACAGCAGAACAACCTATCGACAGGAAGATGCTTATTTTTTATTTATTTATTTTTTTGAAACAGAGTCTTGCTCTGTCTCCCAGGCTGGAGTGCAAATGGCTCAATCTCGGCTCACTGCAACCTCCACCTCCCAGGTTCAAGCAATTCTCCTGCCTCAACCTCTTGAGCAGCTGGAATTACAGGGATTTGTCACCATGCCCAGCTAATTTTTGTGTTTTTTAGTAGAGATGGGGTTTCGCCATGTTGGTCAGGCTGGTCTCGAACTCCCGACCGCAGGTGATCCAACTGCCTCAGCCTCCCAAACTGCTGGGATTATAGGCGGGAGCCACCACGCCCAGCAATGCTTAATTTTTAAAATACATGAAGGCTATTACAGCTCCACCCATGCTCTCATAGAATGAGAAGGAAACTCTGTTGGGACCAGAAGAGGTGTCAGGCTGGCCTAGGTATCAGGGCAAGCACCCGAGACACCCCAGCTCTCTGAGATCTTGGCGGCCTCGCTAAGCAACTTGATATGTTCCATGTTCCTGTATTTCTCAGAGGACGTAAAAGCGTTCAAAGCCATGGAACCAGCTCACAAGGGGTGCCAAGATTTTGACTTCATTTCCTACAGGGTTCCCTGGCCTCTGTTACAGGACACTATTTTAAGGTTGGATTATATATTTTTAGGTTATCTGGAAAATAATTGTGGCTTTAAATATAAAATTCTGAGTGACATCTGTCAGCCCTGATTACTATGAGCCTGCTAAGCTGCATTTTCTTTCGTTTTCATTTGTAAAAGTGCAGTGAAGTAAGTGTTACCCAGAGAGGTTTGTGAGAGTCTGCAGGGTTGTATATTAAACACTCTCTTGAAACTGGTCCCAAAGGCTTGTACCAGGGACCTAGCAACAGGCCTGGGTGGTACACCCAAGAGTTGAGCTGGCAAACACTGCCCAAAGCAGGAAGTGGGACTGAGACTCCTGCAAGGAATCACAGGGGCATCTGGTCAACCTTCATTTCACCAATGGAGAAGCAGAGGCCCAAGGAGGCTGGAGACTCACCTCAGATGTACAGACAGCCATGGTGAAAGACGACAAGAGGCAGGTCTCCCCACAGCTTCATTCAGGATTCTCTGAGTTACACTGTGAGGCCCATGTCTTCTCATTCTATGAGTAGCACATCAATAAGGTGTGTATCCTACTGACCCAGTCCAGAAATCATCTCACAAGAGGGCTCCTCTACATAAATCTCTGCTCTTCCTCTTTATTTTCAAGATTCAACCATTGTTCCTACTCAGAAAAGTGTGTCTTTTTTTTTTTTTAAGAGATGGGATCTAGCCAGGCACGGTGGCTCCTGCCTGTAATCCCAGAACTTTGGGAGGCCAAGGTGGGTAGATTACCTGAAGGAGTTTGAGACCACCCTGGTCAACATGATGAAATCCCATCTCTACTAAAAATACAAAATTAGCTGGGCGTGGTGGTGCATGCCTGTAACCCCAGCTACTCGGGAGGCTGAGGCAGAATTGCTTGAACCCAGGAAGTTGCAGTGAGCCAAGATCGCGCCACCACACTCCAGTCTGGCCAACAAGAGCAAAACTTCATCTCAAAAGAGAGAGAGAGAGAGAGAGAGGGGGGTCTCACTATGTTGCCCAGGCTGGTCTTGAACTCCTGGCCTCAAGCGATACTCCCACCTTGGCCTCCCAAAGTGCTGGGATTATAGGCATGAGCCACCATGCTCAGCCTGGAAACGTGGATCTTTTATGACTACCTGTTGGTTATCCATCACGTGAGTCTCACCTAGTAGGGGACTGGTGGTTTAGGAAATACCTGTGGCTGTCGCAGTTTTGGTCCTACGGGGAAAGTGCCATCTGCAAAATGAACTTGGAATGTCTGGGTTCAGGCAGTCTCTTCCTCAGAAAGCAGGAACCCCTGGACCATCTACCAAAGGCCATTCTCCCTCCACGCCCTGAACATCAATAGCTTATAGACCCTCTTCTTCTACAGAGGAAAAAATGGATACAAAGGAAGGTTATTTGTGTCCAACACCTTGAGGTAGATGCCTGTGAGTGCCAAAAACACACCAGAAATTCATCCAGGAGCAATGAAAAGTTGTTAAGAATCAAACTCAGCATTTTTGTTCTTCTTTTTGTGTGTGTGTGTGGGTATGATCTACAGAATCCTCCTTTTTCCCACAAATAAGTTTGATCAGCATGCATTTCATGTCTGAATTAGGACCTTAATTCAGGGACCAGCACAGGGAAAGTAGTCAACAAGCACCTGATGAACAGAGGATGAATCTGGAAGGTCAGCCTTTTAAAAGAAGCTATTCTGTGGGTAAACGCATATAAAATAAGCACATACTTTGTTATGTGGGACAAGAGATGGGGGATGGGTTGGGAGTTCCATTCATACCGATGGGAACCCCATTTTAAAAGTTTCCAGGTTTCGCTGAGCACAGTGTCTCATGCCTGTAAACCCAGCACTTTAGGACGCCACGGTGGGCAAATCACTTTAGTTCAGGAGTTCGAGACCAGCCTGGGCAACATGGCAAACCCTACAGAAAAATATAAAAATTAGCCAGGCCTGTTGTCCCAGCTACTCAGGAGGCTGAGCTGGCAGGATGGCTTGAGCCCAGGAGGCAGAGGTTGCAATGAGCTGAGATCAGGCCACTGCACTCCAGCCTGGGAAACAGAGTAAGACCTTGTGTCAAAAAAATAAAAACAATAAAGACGTCAAAGTGTTTCCAGGCTTTGAACCATCTTTCCTCATAAAGACCTCTGTGATGGTGGTGGAGGTGGGGGCGGGTTCTCCACATGTTACCAAGCAGAAAACCAAGGAAATGAGACAATGAGATGCTATCCCAGGGTTTGCAGTGAATGAATAGAAAAGCTGAGACTAGCACTCAGTCTGTTTCTCTTACTTGGTATTTTCTATTCTCTTCAGATGGTGTTTTAAAGCCTTAAATCTCTCCAAAAATACATCTTAACATATCACACCGAAAGCCTTCAGATTCTAAGTTGGGAGACAATGAAATCATCCCATATCCCCTCAGACTTGCCAAGGACTGATGTCTAAACCACGTCACCATCTGTGGCCTTTAAGCCCTGGCTAAACAATCGTAATCACATTTCTGGAAATCTAGGAATGGTGGCTGCCAAAAAGCACTGAAGTATTAGACCACACCTCAAAGCTTTCTGGGCAGTGAACACTAGAAATAAGGAACTTTGCAAGATTATCTGCCTAAAGAATCCACCTTCACCCTGCAGGCTTCCAATTCCCCATCTAAAATACAGACTACACCTGGAAGCCCCCAGACAAGATAACAGTTCCCTGATCAGGAATATAAGAGGTGCCCAATACAAGGGAAATATAGAAGACTTTGGGTCTGTGATACCCAGGCATTAAAAACTCTCTGCTCTACATGTGGTCCATCCATATAATGGAATATTATTCAGCCTTAAAAAGGATGGAGATTCTGATACATGCTACAACGTGGATGAACCTTGAGGATGTTAGACTAACTGAAATAAGCCAGTCACAGTATCTTTCCTATGAGGAACATAGAACAGTCAGATTCGTAGAGATGAAAAGCAGACTGATGGTTCCAGGGGCTGGGGAGAGAAGAGAATGGGAAATGATTGTTTCTTGGGGATACAGTTTCAGTTTTGCAAGATAAAAAGTTTTGTGGATGGATGGTGGTGATGGTTGTACATTATAAATGTACTTAATGCCACTGAACTGTACACTTAAACATGGTTAACATGGGGCCAGGCACGGTGGCTCACACCCATAATCCCAGCACTTGAGGACGCCTAGGCAGGAGAACTGTCTGAGCCCAGGAATTTAAGACTAGCATGGGCAACATGGAGAGACCCTATCTTGAAAGAAAGAGAAAGAAAGAGAGAAAGGTGGGGGAGGGAGGGGAGGGGAAGGGAGGGAGGGAGGGGAAGGGAAGGAAAGGAAGGAAAGGAAAGAAAGGCAGGCCAGGCGCGGTGCTCACACCTGTAATCCCAGCACTTTGGAAGGCTGAGGTGAGCGGATCACAAGGTCGGGAGATCGAGACCATCTGGCCAACATGGTGAAACTCTGTTTCTACTAAAAATACAAAAATTAGCCAGGTGTGGTGGCATACACCTGTAGTCCCAGCTACTCAGGAGGCTGAGGCAGGAGAATCACTTGAACCCGGGAGGCAGAGGTTGCAGTGGGCTAAGATCGTGCCACTGCACTCCAGCCTGGGCGATAATGCGAGACTCCATCTTGAAAAAAGAAAAAAACAAAGGTTAAAATGGTAAATGTTATGTTATGTATATTTTGCCACAATTAAAAGTAAATAAATATATTTTTAATCCACCTTCTTCCCAATATGGTGAAAGGCAGAAGACTCCTTCAATCGCTGTCATTTCAAAGCCATGCTGCCCTCATACCATATCCCTAGGAACCCAAACAAAAGGACAAGGAGCCAACATAAAGGGCATTCAGGGGTCCCCAGGGGGCCTCCACAGCATCCTGGGACTGTACTCCCTCCTGGGGAAGGTAAATAAAATCAGTTCATCAACCGATCAGCTCACTGGAAAGCAGGAAACAGACTCTCTAAAATCAGCCCAGATTGCTACACAGGAATTGTCCAAAGTCCAAAAAGTTGCCACTCTTTAAAGGAGGCAGAGAATACATAAAGACTGAGAAGGAAGAAACAAGCAAGGTGAGGTAGAGAAGGACTCCAATCCAGATGGAGACTTCTAGCCTAAGACCCGGCTACCAGGGGTGGAACTCAGGTAGGAGGTTCTCCAGCATTTTCTTTCCTGCTGGGCAGGCAGGAGCTCTCTCCAGAGGAACACATATCTTAGTCCGTCTCTGAAAAATTTGCTCCAAGAAAAAGAAAACATGTTTAACCAGAGATACAGGATAGAAAGGGCAGCCGGCTCTTAAAACGTGGGCCATAAATGTGCTTGGAGGTTGGTTTTGCCCTTAAAGGAAGTAAAATTTATGGTTTGTCAGATAAGTAGAAAGAAAAGCCCTCAGAGTGGAAATCTGGCCAGATAAAAGTCTACAAATGAATAAGAAGTTTTCTTAAAAAGCAGCATTTAAATATTTCAGTGAGAAAAAGATCTTAGGATCTATCAAGTCGTTTTTTATTTTTTCTTGAGACAGTCTCACTCTGTCATCCAGGCTGGAGTGCAATAGTGCGATCTAGGCTCATTGCAACCTCCGCCTCCTGTGTTCAAGCAATTCTCCTGCCTCAGCCTCCCAAGCAGCTTGGATTACAGGCGTGTGCCACCACACCCAGCCAATTTTTCTATTTTTGGAGATACAGGGGTGGCCAGGTTGGTCTCGAACTCCTGGCCTCAAGTGATCCACCCGCCTCACGCTCCCAAAGTGCTGGGATTACAGGCAGAAGCCACCATGCCCGCCTAGCATTTTTAAGTCAAACCAAACCTTGAAACACCTCCACAAGCGCTCTCCCTCCTTTTCTTTTCATGTGAGCTTGTCTTTGATGCTTAGCTGTGAGAGAGTAGACCTTCCCTTTACAACATTAACAATCTTTATATTGTGGTTACCTGGGGAGAGGAGGCAGGAGGCAACTACCTACTGACAGGTGACGAGATGGCACCTTCCAGACTGATGGCAATGTTCAGTTATATCCTGGTTTGGATGGTGGTTATATGGAGGTGTACATGTGTAAAAATTCATTGAGCTGTCCCTAAGATTTGCGTACTTCATACACATGATTCTTCAGCAAAGAGCACGTACACACATACATAGAGAATTTTTCAAGTGCCACAGGTTTATTTTATGCCCAACTGGAGCCAAGATGGTTGTGAAAAGGGGCCGTAATCACAGTTGGTTCATTCACCTGCAGTCCCACCTCCCCTCTGAATCTGCCACATGGTTATTTAGGCTGCCTCCACCAACGATCCCTCTGGAGAAGAAGAATAATGGAAACTCAGTCCAAGGAGCTTATTTCCTGTTCGGAGGGGTTTCGCAAGGCAGCAGATTGAAATTAATGACAAAAGTAACTGAGATTCTTGCCAATCAAGCTCTCCCTGAATCGTGCTGAAATCTGTCACTCAAGAGCTTCTTTGAGGGTGTCTCATTCCTGCATTATAGAATAAAATGGAACAAACATTCTCTTAACATGGCAGCCTTTCAGACACCAAAACTGGTTGTCATTCTCAGCCACCTCTCATCCATTCACTCATTCAACATACAAGATTTATCAAATCTGACAACTATTTCTACATAGTATGGTTCTCAGACCCTCTCACTGTCCTGGCTCCAAATCTGCTCTTTTCTATAAGGGCACTGTCGCATTTGTGAAGACACTGCCCTCATGACCCAATCACCTCCCAAAGATCCACCTCCTAACGCCATCACATTGGGGATTAGGTTTTAATGCCTGCATTTTGAGGGAGATGATAACATTCAGATCATAGCATTGAGCAACTGTAAATAACTATTAAAAGCATGAGCAGGCCGGGCACAGTGGCTCACGCCTGTAATCCCAGCAGGGGAGGCCAAGGCGGACGAGACGGATCACAAGGTCAGGAGTTTGAGACCAGCCTGACCAACATGGCGCAAACCCATCTCTACTAAAAATACAAAAATTAGCTGGGCACGCCTGTGGTTCCAGCGACTCAGGAGGCTGAGGCAGGAGAATCACTTGAACCCTGGAGGTGGAGTTTCCACAGAGCTGAGATTGCACCACTGCACTCCAGCCCAGCCACATAGCGAGACTCCATCTCAACAACAACAACAAAAGTGTGAGCAAGGTAAGCAGATTCCCATTCTCCATCCCATGAATGTCACCGCCATCCCCCTGCCACTCAATTAGGAAGTGTCTTCTCAATCTTGCCCACTCTCCTCCTCCCCTCTCCCCCTAGTCTCCACTGGTCCTGCTCCTTCTTCCTCTAAGGAATTTAACACTTTCATTTATGGCATCATCATGCATGTGGTGGGTCGCCCCCAGCCCTTGGGTCATGGCAAGCTTGTGTCTGACACAGATTCCCAAGTCTGGCTTGTGACCGACAGGGTCAGAGTCTGGGATGAGGTTCAGAGTTGGTGCTGTAAACACCTCAGCTGCAAGGAGAGGAAACGTGGGCTAGGGCTGGTGCTGCTGTTACAGCCTGTCAGCTCTAACTGGTCAGCTTGACTCACCATTCGAACCTGTGAGATGCTCCCACTTCCTCATTCCTCCCACCCCATGCCCACCTCCATGGAAGACACCAGCCTGTTTGCATAATGGAACCATGACGCTGCAAGCTCAGTGCTCCAGGACTTGAGTTCCTACCAAGCTCTCTTCATGCCGCACTCCCATTTTCTCATCATCTCTGACTGCCCTTCACCACCCATAATGCTGTTCATTCATTCTGTGCCTCTTCAGCTCTGAGACGTTTACCCATAACGCTGTTCATTCATTCTGTGCCTCCTCAGCTCTGAGACGTTTAACTGGTCTTCTCTGCCGCCTCTTCCCTGCATGCCTCCCTCAATCCCAGCGACGTCCTTAAATGCTCTCCTGGCTGGCACCATCCCAGACATCTCATGGAGAAGCAGCCGTCTCAAGTCCCCCCATCCCTGGGGTGGCCACTCTTTTGGAGGCTACAACCTGGACCTTTCCGCCAAGGCCAGTCTCCTTCTTGTCACCTCCCCATGTTGTCCCTGGCCCCGTGGCTCACCCCGCATCTTCCTTCCTCCTTGGAGACCTGATGCGGTCCACACCACCCACCCATCAGCTGGTGACGCCCTCCTTGTAAGCCCATAGCGTCCCTGGGGCCATTCCGACTCACACTGCATACTGTCTTTCCCAGCGCCACATACAGGCTTCTACTCTGCCCCCATCGCAACCATCATCCCAATAATAGCTGATACACACTGAGCACACCTAACTACCAGACACTGTCCCAAGCAGCTAATAATTCTTAACTCATTGAATCCTCTCCAGTACATGTGCTCATTATTTTTAGTCTGCCCATTTTACAGATGAGGAAATTGAAGCACAGAGAGGTTCAATAACTTGCCTAAACTTGCATGGCTCACTCTCAAGCCCAACCCCCAACATACACACACACACACACACACACACACACCCCTTGAGGAGTACAGTATATGTGTGTGTGGGGTGTGGGTATGTGGGTGTGTGTGGAAGGGTATGTGTGTATGCGTGTGTATATGTGTGTGTGGGGTGTGTGTGGGGGGGGGAGTGTGTGTGTAGGTGTGTGTGGGTGTTTGTGGGTATGTGGGGGGCTGGGGGGTGTGGTGTGGGAAGTTGGGTGTGGGGGCGTGTGTGTGTGTATGTGTGTGGGGGTGTGTGTATGTGTGTGGGGGAGTGTATGTGTGGGTATGTGTGGGTGGGTGTGTGTGGGTGGGGGGGAGGTGGGGTGGTGGGTGTGTATGGATATATGTGGATATGTGGGGAGCGTGTGTGGGGGTATGTGTATGTGGGTGTATGTATGTGTAGATGTGTGTGTACATGTGTGTGGGGCTGTGTGTGTATGTGTGGGGGGGGCTGTGTGTGGTGTGTCTGTATGTGTGTGGGGGGCTGTGTGTGTAGGTGTGTGTGTACATGTGGGGCTGTGTGTGTGTAGGTGTGTGTGTACGTGTGTGTGGGGCTGTGTGTATGTGCGTAGGTGTGTGTGTACTTGTATGGGAGGCTGTGTATGTGTAGGTGTGTGTGTACGTGTGTGGGAGGCTGTGTGTGGGTGTGTGTGTACGTGTGTGTGGGGCTGTGTGTGTTCTGACTTTTCCAGGTATCTTCTATAATATTTCATTCATTCAATCGGCATTCATTCAACTTCTCTTTCAGTAGCCATTCCTGTTTGAGGGAGGGAAAGTAACAATGTATAGATGTAGGCTTGCAGTGTACCATCCTGGGTTATTACCCCTGACTCTGTTTCAGCCTAGGTGACACTGACGACATTTTCATTCTCCTGGAAGCCTATTGCAACTGGTAATGATGTGACCTACCTCTCAGGTTGCCCTGGTATCACCATACCTGCTCACCAAGCTCAATCTCAAGTCCAACCCCCAACATACACACACACAGGCATTCCGTTAGCCTTAAACACCAACAAATATCATCCATAAGGAAGCTACATAAAAAGATCCATAGTCTGTTGTTGGGGCCTATACCACATTACCTTGGAACATCAAAATCAGGGTAGCACAAGGAAAAGATTCCCCCTGGGGAAAGGGGAAGCCCAGGGGTAGGCCTGGAGCTGGGAGTAGGATATCCCCATGCCCAACGCCCCGTCTCCCTGCTCACCACAAGATGGCATGGTGCAGAAACCCAGAGGGCAAAGGTGCCAGGCTCTTCCCGGAGCTGCTATTTCTCCTAAAGAGAAACTTGGTCTCTGAAGATCCGCATGCCTCATTTGCTGCACAAAATAGAGTAGCCCTCATGTTTCAGTCTAAGGCATTCATTTGTGGTTTTTATTTATAGTTCTGCATATATTTGTGCACACATAGATACACCAGGCAGGAATTGCTGGTCCAGGTAACACACACACACACACACACACACACACACACACACACACTCCCTCTCTTTCTCAGGGAAAATCAAGATTTATTTGTACATACATACTGCCAGTTAAAGATAAGTCCATTCACAGTCCCTAAAAGAAAAAAACCTATTAAGCTTCACATGTTCAATTCCAAACCCACTCTAAAAATAAACCACTCCATCAACTCAATTGACTTTCAAAGTCACACAAATCAGTGTGGATAGCAAAAATTCTAATAGCTTACTCCCTTTGCTCTTAATTAACCTAAGAATTTGGAAAACGGAAGGAAAACAAGAGAACATCCAGCCTCAATCATTGGTTCCCTAAGCAGCCTGTCTCTAAAAGTATGAAAGTATCTCCCTTAGTCTCTACTCTGTTATTCAGGAATCAGCTGCAGTCTATGCAGCCTACTAAGAGAAAACTCAGCCACTTGTTAGGCCGTGCATCTTGTTCAGATAACCTCCAGGAGTGGGGGATGAGGGACAGAGAAAATATTCCTAGTGACATGATTGCTTGCTTGCTGTAGGCCCAGAGGCATAAGAATAGGCCAAGAGATGGACCAGGTTAGATGATCCTTTGTACTTCAAATTATCACCTCCCCACCAGTCGAAAGAAAATCCACAGAAGGCCAGGTGCTGTGGCTCATGCCTGGAATTCCAGCACTTTGGGAGGCCAAGGTGGGTGGATCACGAGGTCAAGAGATCAAGACCAGCCTGGCCAACATGGTGAAACCCTGTCTCTACTACAAATACAAAAATTAGCCTGGCATGGTGGCAGGCGCTGGTAGTCCCAGCTACTCAGGAGGCTGGGGCAGGAGAATCGCTTGAACCCATAAGGCAGAGGTTGCAGTGAGCCGAGATCGAGCCACTGCACTCCAGTCTCGGTGACAGAGAGAGACTCTGTCTCAAAAAAAAAAAAAAAAGAAAGAAAGAAAGAAAGAAAGAAAATCCCCCATTGATGTGATACTTCAAGTAACTCTCTCTCCACATATTTGTTTCCATCTTCGTTTGGATGATCTTCCGGTACATGCCCCTGGCTTCTCCCCGCTTCCCATCTGTCCTCACAAAAGAAATGCAAGTCCTCTCCTTCCGCCCACATACCCTCTTTATGAAAAAAAAGTCCCTGGCTGGGGCTCTCTGGGGCACATGAGCTAAGAACACAGCCTGCAATCCTGTTGCAGGTCGCAGCGCATGCGTTATCCACAGGGTGGGAACATTTCTGTTGAGCACGCAGAGGTCAACTGGGAGAAAGAGAAAACGACGTCTGCCTGACAAGGGTTGATGTCTGTAACCACAGCTTCACAGAGGGGCAGCCAAAGCAGGAGCAGCACCCATTGTAGATTTCTTGAGGGATATTTGAGTTTAGACAAAAAGGCCGTGAAACAAGAGTCTGCAAGGCTGTCATTTCATGGTGGAGGAGGTTGCAGGATTCCCAGGAATTTTGAGTATTAATAAAGGAGATGTCCAAGAAATTCCCAGGCTGGGTCAGCTCACTTCTGTGTCAAAACTATCCCCCGGGCCGGACTTGGTGGCTCACACCTGTAATCCCAGCACTCTGGGAGGCCGGGGCGGGCAGATCACGAGGTTTGAGATCAGCCTGAATGAAACCCCGTATCTACTGAAAATACAAAAATTAGCCGAGTGTGGTGGTACACGTGTGTAGTCCCAGCTGCTTGGGAGGCTGAGGCAGGAGAATCACTTGAATCCAGGAGGTGGAGGTTGCAGTGAGCTGAGACCTCGCCATTGCACTCCAGCCTGGGTGACAGAGCAAGACTCCGTCTCTAAAAAAACAAAAAAACAAACAAAAAAAACTCATCCCAGGGGCGTGTTTCATGTTAAAACTTGAAGAGCATTTAAAGAAAGACGGTGATGTAGGCATCTTGGTTAGAAATCTTACCCTCAGAGCTCCCCTTTAAGAATCACCCACCCTGACCTCCCCGACCCTCAACACCACTGCCAATAAAGTGACCCTACAGACTCCCATATATGTATACAAATTCCTTCTGAGGGGTCATTAGCCTAAACACAGCATACATAAAAACACACAAGACACGCAAAGTCATTTTAAAAAAACAATGCCCTTCCAACACCAAACACATTGTTATCCATAATTCCATGTCTCCAACTCAATTTTCCAACCATCAGTTCAATCCACACTAAATGACAAGCACTCTTGAAACTACCATATCAGTTCAAAGTGACAATTATATATGCCCACAATAATATCCAAACAATGTTGATGCCAAGTTTTTGTTTGACAATTGTCATCACAGAGTTTCTCATCTTATCATGAAGAAATACGGAATTAAAAGATATGAAATGAAAAAACAAAAAAAAGGAACATTCTGGGCGGGGGAGAAGAGGGAAGTGACGTGATTGGTAATCAGAAAGATAGTAAGAGCTAACATTTTTTGAGCGCTACTTCCCAACACCGAGCTATGCATTTTACATGCACTATCTCATATCCCCTTCCCCTACGGCCTGTGAGGGATGGACAAAGAGGCCCATCTTACAGATGAGGAAACTGAGGTTCTTCACAGTAAAAGAATCCCAGTGTCAGCATGGAAGGTGAAATAAATATGAGACAAGAAACTGAGAGAGACTAATTGCAACGGCCTAAGAAATAAATCATCTGATTGAAGCTAAGGAAATTGCGGATGATAGGCCTGAAGAGAATTTAAATGCAGGGGTGAGAGAAAGTGGAGAGTTAAGACAATTATGTTTGGGTTTTTTTTTGTTTGTTTTGGGGGAATTTTTTTTTGAGATGGGATCTCACTCTGTCACCCAGGCTGGAGTGTAGCTTCATAAGCTTGGCTCACTGCAACCTCCACCTTCTGGGTTCAAGCGATTCTCCTGCCTCAGCCTCCAAAGTAGCTGGGATTACAGGTGTGTGCCACCATACGCAGCTTTTTGTATTTTTAACAGAGACGGGGTTTCACCATGTTGACCAGGCTGGTCTTGAACTCCTGACCTCAAGTGATCCACCTGCCTTGGCCTCCTAAAGTGCTGGGATTACAGGCGTGAGCCACCACGCCCAACCAAGATAATCATGTTTGGACTGCTGTATAGAAATTGGTAACAGGAACATAGGTTTGAAGAAGATGGGTAGTGATTTAGTTTCAGAACCGCTGAGCTCGAAGAATTATGGGTCTGCAGGCAGCGACAGCTACAAGGCATTAAATGGTACCTACAAGCCTTTCCCAAACTCGTGTACCAATACAGAGTTCATCATCTATCGAAACAAATCCACCTATAACATTCAAGTTTTAACCCTTTGGGGAAGTTTTCCTACCAACTGGCCTGAAAGCAAATCAAAAGCATACTTTTGCCTCTGAGATAGACTGTAACAAAGGTAAGCCCTAAAGTCATCCCAAAACTCTACAGGCTTCTCACCCAATGTCCTGGGACACAGTGCTTAGGTTCCAATGCCAGGATTTCTCCGATCCCATTCGCATCCCAGCCTTTAGCAAGCAGAAAACCCAAACTGAAGAGGCCCAAAACAATCCTTCCTCCTCAGGAGTGGCCTGAAGGAGGCACTGGACAGGTCTCACCTGAGAGGCCAAGGCAGCTTTCTCTTGCCTTTGGCCTAGAGAGAAGTGGCTGAAAAATTATCTGCACAGGAAGAAAATGTCGGGGTCTAAATGCCCATTCAATTTGAATAATTCTGCTTAAATAACCAAAGTCCTCCACAAATACCCACTGTACAAATTGCTACTGGATTCTGCACGAAAGCTTTCTGTGGGACCATCTTGAAGCTACTTGTTGCCCATCAAATATAGAGCTGGATAGCCCAGCAGAAAAGGGGTCTGTTAAAATCCCCCGTTTGGGGCCAGGCGCGGTGGCTCATGCATGGAATCCCAGCACTTTGGGAGGTCAAGGCGGGTGGATCACGAAGTCAAGAGATCGAGACCATCCTGGCCAACATGGTGAAACCCCATCTCTACTAAAAACACAAAAATTAGCTGGGTGTGGTAGCACGTGCCTGTAGTCCCAGCTACACAGGAGGCTGAGGCAGGAGAATTGCTTGAACCCAGGAGGTGAAGGTTGCAGTGAGCCAAGGTCGTGCCACGGCACTCCAGCCTGGGCGACAGAGTGAGATTCCATCTCAAAAAAAAAAAAAAAAAAAAAATCCCCTGTTTTGAAGTGCACTAAAACTCCATGCGGAATGCCTTTTTAGAGCACAAATTCAGTTACATCTCAGGTCAGCGCACGTCCTCACAATGTGCAAACGGTGGGTGGTACATGGCTAAGACCAGCTGCTCCCGGCCACTCCTGGGAAGCACCGCACGGGGCTCCCCAACTACAGCTGCACCTCCCCTAATAGAAAGAAGAAAATAAGCCGTTTAGACCCAGCTACCTAACTCTTTGGCTCTCTGCACATCCATCCCCTGCAAAAGTTTATCATGTTGCAAACAGGCAGAGACAGCCATGCAGTACACATGAACACCTGTGCTTCCTGGCCCCCTTGGACGACAGGGCCATACACCCAGTACATTCTGGACAATGGGCTGTCAGCAGTTCTTCTGTCTCTCCCTGCTGCAATGACCCTGAATCACAGGTTCAGATGGAGGTGGTATAAGATGGTAGAGCCACCATCATTCTAATTTGCTGAAGCACAGCCTCTCTCTCCCACAACCCGTATCATGTATATAACATCAATAAGGAAGCGATCTTTGTTGTAAGCCACTGACATCTGGGGATGTTTGTTACTGCAGCATAGCTGAACCTATCCTGACTAATACACTCACCATCTAAGGCCCTTGAGGGAGATTTCTTTTTCATTCCTTCTCTCATTAAAATAAGGCTGAAATCTTTTAGCACTCTATTCGAGATGCTTCTTATTTGTCCTTGACATAAAAAAGCCACAGTTCCAGCAGACATCCAACTTCCAAGATTCCTATACAGATCCTTTCAAGCATCTGTGCCTCTGCACATGCTGTTCCCTCTCCCTGGGACACCCTTCCCCACTCTCCCACCCTGCAACACAGTTTGAACCCTTCATCCTTCAATGGCCATTGAATGTCTCTCACGAAGCCTCCCTCCAAGCCTCAGACACACTGAGCCACACACCCCTCCGGGTATCCCTAGGAGTCTGGACTTCTCTTCAGCCATGGATCACATGCTATTATAACTACTTGTTGACAAGTCTGTCTGCCCACTGTATGGGAACTGTCGATGAGAGCATTCATCTACTTGTATCTGATACCTCCAGCACAGAGTACAGTACGAGGTTAACAGCATGTGCTCAACAAATATTTGTTGATTAAATGAACAAATGAACACACTTCTCCCATCAAGATCTACAGATAAGAGGTCTTCAATAAAAGCATCATACACACACATCAAAACTTATTTCAGGTACAGACGTTTACAAGTAGAAGACACACGTGTCAACCTTGGGGCAGCTGGAGGGGGAAAAATGTTCATCCCACAATTTACCTAAGCAAATTTCTCCACTGTCCTTTCTGCCCATGCAAGCAAACAACTAGTTTGCTTCTCTCTCTATTTTCAGAAAGTGAGTTTTTCAAAATCTCAGGGAAAGGTGAGGGTGCAGGTCTAACTATGTTCATCTAAGGCTTAGGCCGGAGCCCAAGCAGGTACATCTCGGTCTTTTGTCCACCAATCCAAGTAAAGAGTCCCCCACTGCTTCCCAATCAGGAGAAAAATCCGCTGTCTGCATGATACAACGGCAACCCCGGGCCAAGCCGACAGGGTGGGAGAAGAAGGGCTAAGTGTGTCGGAATCAACGACGGCAAACTCCCCCTCGTTTGTTCCATCCACAGAAGAATGAACAGGAGCATGCACGTGGCTGTCATCCTGTGGTCAGGGGGGAGCTCCCCTAGATGCCCTCCTGCTTGGAGATCCTGCTGGTGAAGCAGAAACCCCAGAGGGGTCTGACCACAGTGCAACCTTGTCCGGCTGATTCAACTACCAGACAACGGAGGTCAAATCTCAGAAGAAAGCTATGTGCTGCTCCAGCCTCTCTGTCTGGAGAGCTTGTCAACCCCCTGGAGAATCCCCAGGCAGCCTCAGGGAGCAGGGCAGGTGGGCTGTCTGTGCCACTCCAATGGGGCATCTTCAGCTGGATCAGGCTCAAAAGAGAGCAGAGAGTAAGTCAGTCATTTGGTTTCATTGAGACGTGTCTGTGTGCCTTCCCACCCTTCCACTGGGAGGTGGGTTTTTCTACCTCCAGAGCTTGGTGTCACATGGAACCAGGCAGGAAGGGTACTCACTAGCTGGGGAAGCAGGCAGATCTGGTCAGGTCACCAGCTTTCCTACTAAGAAGCTGTGTGACTTCAGCCAAGTGGCTTAACCTCTCTGAACATGTTTCTTCACTCATAAGATGTAAATGATGCCTCACTTCCAGAACTGTGGAAGGTGCTGAACACATATGCCGAATACTCTCTGGGCATCGTAGGTGGTCAATACATGGAAACCAGTGTTTACATTGTGTGTTCCCATGATACACTCCGCGGGCAGAGTCTTCCATGGTTCCCTATGAATGGCTGCTCTCAGCACAGGCTTGTCACAAAGAGAATAATCAGGAATACTTTGCCCTGTCTGCAGGCAGGATGTACCTAGGATGACACACTTCTGAGCATTCACAGAGGTCTCAGCACAGGTTCCTGCCTGTGACAGTGCCTCAACCTCATGCAGCCTGTCACTCAGCCTCACCAGAGACAGTCAATGCCCCGAGATGTCAATACACGCCAATGTCCTCCCAGGACCATTTTTATCAAGCTTCCCCTGCTTGATGAAATATATCATGCCAATATCCCTCCGGAAATATTTTTAGAGCTCAACAAAGGGCCAGTGTCCCCTGTCCTGGCAGCAAATACACGAGCCAGGCACCAGCATCATAAAAATCAGGATACCACCACTACACACTGAGGACAGATCATCTGTGGGGACATCCAGGGGGCACAGGGTCCGCATATGTGAGATTTCCAGATAACCTCACCTTGGATGGAACACGGCTCATCTCCATCTGCCGGGGGTCACTTCTGGCTATGACTGGCACCCATCTCGACTGGAGGTCTACTCCTTAACAACTTTTGGGTGCGTGCATGGGTGCGTGCGTGCGGGTGTGTGTGTGTGCGTAAGTTTTCCAAAACTATGCTGTCACGGTTTGTCATACAGACCAGAGAGATATCTCCATGAGCAAATCCAAAGGACAGAGCCCTACAATGAAGTCGGCCAGACTCAAGAGGAAACAGATGACTGACAGCTGACAGCTGTCCATCACAAAGTCCTTCCTTACAGACAGCAGAAAGTAAATGCTGTCACCGCAGCAAAATCAGGTTCCAGGTTTGCTGCGTGACAGCCTTCCCGTTGCTGCCACCCAGCAGCAATCCTTCACCATCTTCCCCCTCTTCGAAATGGAAAGGGCCTGGAGAGCCCTGCTGCTCCCGCTGATGGATGACACTTTCATTGAAACTCATTCTCACCCCAGTGTCACCTCAGCCATTGCCCTGCTAAGCCTCGCCCCCTGAGTGTGCAATGAAAGGCTTTTTTCTTCTTTAAAGGAATCTGGAGAACTGAGCAGCATCCAGGCAGAGGCACTTATGTGGGGGCCTCAGAAGTCTCCCCAGATCTTTCCTCCTACCCCAGCAGCTGTCTCCTCCTTTTCTCTCCACTCCGCCCCCAGCCCTGCCTTCCTGGGGGGGTAATGACTTCTGTGTCACTCCCATCAGAGAGTCACATCCTCTAGCTCCTGTGTTCTCTCCACCTCCAGTAGTGAGGATTCTATACACGTGTGCACGTATACATGCACACACAAGCACCCGCAAAATATACATGCATCCTTCAAAGATATGTTTGCTTTTTGTTTTTGGACAGAGCCTCCCTCTGTAGCCCAGGCTGTAGTGCAGTGGTGCGATCTCAGTTCACTGCAACCTCCGCCTCCTGGGTTCAAGCAATTCTCCTACCTCAGCCTCCCAAGCAGCTGGGATTACAAGTGCCTCCCACTACACTCAGCTAATTTTTGTATTTTTATAGGTTTTGCCATGCTGGCCAGACTGGTCTCGAACTTCTGACCTCAGGTGATCCACCCGCCTTGGCCTCCCAAAGTGCTGAGATTACAGGTGTGAGTCACCGCACCCGGCCAGTGTTCTTTATGAGGAGAGACAAGACATGGTAGACACCTTTTTCTTCATGTCTCATGACCACAATTACAAAGATTCATTCTTGATTACTCCTTGAATATCCTCTGTTCAAAACTCCAAGGCTATTTCCTCTGCGATTTCTGAGATGGGAAATCCATCCCATGACTTCAAGAGGAAAAGATCCATGAAGCTCTAAACTGGAGACGCCGAGGCAAGCGCTGTGAGGAACTGCTATTTGACCTGACGCCCATGGGGCAGGGGAGGGTGATGGAAAGGGTGACGGGGGACTGGAGAGACAGCCAGTTAGCAAAATGGTTAAGAATTAAGCTCTGGGGTTCAAATTCTTGTTCTGATGCTTGACGTCGGGGTGACTTTGGACAGAGTACACGACTTCTCTGGGTCTCAGTTCCGTACCACAAAAATGTAACAACATCTGTGTTGTTGGGGTCTTGGGTGGATTAATTGGAATAATCTGGACAGAGCCCTTAGCAAGGCATGTCACTCATAAGGAGCACTTAGCAACTTTCTAGCCTGTTTTTTTTGTTGTTAGACAGAGTCTCGCTCTGTCACCCAGGCTGGAGTGCAGTGGTGCGATCTCGGCTCACTGCAACCTCCGCCTCCTGGGTTCAGGTGATTCTCCTGCCTTAGCCTCCTGGGTAGCTGGGATTACAGGCACGCGCCACCATACCCAGCTAATTTTTGTATTTTTAGTAGAGTCGGGGTTTCACCATGTTGGTCAGGCTGGTCTCAAACTCCTGACCTTGTTATCCGCCCACCTCAGCCTCACAAAGTGTTGGGATTATAGGTGTGAGCCACCGCGCTCAGCCAACTTTCTAGCTTTTAAGAAATTACCATCCAATATACAAAAGTCAACACAAAATGGATGCCAAATTTAAGCATAAGAAAAAAAAGAAATTACCCTCCATTATCTCAACTAGACTTCACATCAACCCTATGAATTGGTAGGTATTCGCACCATTTTACCGCTAAGAAAACTGAAGCACAGAGTGTCCTGTGCCTCCCCAGAGATCACGAAGCCAGATACGGGCAGAGCCAAGGTTTGAGTCGGGGTGGCTGTAGCTTCACAGCAATGGGCCCGCCAATCTCTACCGGGGCCCACCCCTGGCACAGCAGACCTGACCGTCCAGGGCCCACTCTAAGCACAGCAGACCTGACCATCCAGGGCCCACCGCCGGCACAGCAGACCTGACCGTCCAGGCCTTTCCTGGGCTAGCACGGTGCCTGCATAGCTGCAGTGACTACAGTAGCTGTTTCCTTTGTCCTTGTCCCCTGCAGTTTCTTTCCAGGGTCCGGAGAAGCCACACAACCCCTCAGGAGGAGATTAGCAACAGCAGAAAACAGAAATAAGAGAAAGAAAAGAAAGTTTTCTTTTCCGGGCTAGAGGTGCCCTGCTGCGCTGGAGACAAGCCGGGAGGAGGGAAAGTGAACGCCAGCCCCAGCCTGGTTTCTGCTCGCTGCCCTTTGCAGCTCTAGGTAGAAGCACAGGCTTGCCAAGCTCTGCACCCTCGGAGCTGCAGGAAGGCAGTCAGCTCTGGCAGCAACACGCTCCTGTCCCAAAGGGAGGCCAGACCTAGGAGAAGCAGCCTGACCTGCCCCCTCCACCTCCGAATCCCCCACCACACACACACACACACACCTCTCACACTCACGCACGCATATACACACATACACACACGCATACACACACCTACACACATGTATGTACACATACACACATACATACACACGCACATACACACACAAATACACACACCTATGCACTACACATACACAAATACTCACACATTCACATACACACACACTCAAATACGCATATACACACACACTCTCCACACACACACACACACACACACAAATACACATTCACATACATACACACTCAAATACACATATACACACACACACTCTCCCTCACTCTCACACACACACACACACGCCTTTTGCATCTATCCCGGGGTCCTCCAGAGGGACAAGGGCCTGATTCAGTGACCCCCGAGCCCCGCCTCTCAGTCCCGACTTGGCCATCCTGGGAAGCAGATGCCTGGGGCTTCTGGGAGGGGCGCTGAAAGCTCAGAGGCCTGAATTCCCCAGCACCCTGCTCAGGCTCTTTGAGAACAGCTAACTCGAAGTGGGGGCTGCTCGCTTTGCAAAACAAATATGAGCAACTCTGGTCTTCCAAAAAGAGCTCACAATTCTGCCCTCCCTGGAAGCTACGAAGCAGTCATCCTCTTCCAGACATCCGAATCCCAGCTTCGGTGAGACTGTCTCACACAGCAACCTGCCCTGGGAGTGACCTGAATGCAAAGCTCCACAAGTGGACCCACTGGAGGGAAACTTCCAGAAAGCAGCTTGCCAGAGAAAACGCTTCCAGTGCGTTCAATTCACAAGCAGGCAGCCCAGCTAAAATGAGTCAAGTGACCTAATCGGGGGCATGAAAAGGGAACACAGATCTGTGCCAGGACAATATATCACAGAAAGACATTAAAATACAAAAGCCATTTCTAGGTGCAAAATCACGAATGCCTTTTATTTTCTCCTTTGTGTTTTCCAGTATTTTTGCAAAACTGCGCTGCAGAATATTTGCGATGAGATGAAAAGTTCATTTCTGAGAAGCCTCCTTTTCTTCTCTTTTAAATTTTCTTCCTTTGCATTCCCTCTGGCCAGCTCGCTTGAACTCTGCGTTCAAACACCTTTCTCTCCCAAGCAAAAGCTCCAAGAGAATCTTCTGGAGCGAAGTTGAAACCGCAGGGAAACTTGAAAAGAGGAAGCAGACCAGCCTGGCCGGTGGAGGTTCAATTAAACTGCAATCCTCTAGCAGGCCCCGGGCCTGGTCGGGAGCTATTGGTAAGATGGCAGGAACGGAGTACAGGCCAATAAATAAATCAAAACAAAAACAAGGAGCAAAGAAAGAAAGAAACATGTTTTAAGAAGAATAAAGTCGTTAGGTGGCAAGGGACCTCTGCCCGGCCGGGCCAGGGAGCAAAAAAACACCACCAAGGACCGAAACTTCTTTCACTGGGGAACTGCAAGCAGGAGGCGCTGGCTCGGAGCAGCGGCTTTGTGCTTCGGGCAGAACTGGCCGCGGGGGCTGCGCCCCACCAGCCGCGCGCCGGGCGGGCGGACGCGCCGGGCACAGCCAGGCGCCGGGGGTGACCGCGGCAGCACCGGCCCGGCGGCTGGAAGCAGACGCGCCGCGCCGGCCGCGCCCGTGCCCGGTGGAGCCACAGCGCCATCAAGTGGCCGCTCGGCGAACGGCCGCACGGGGGAGCGGCTCAGGCCCAGGGAAGAGGTCCAGCGTTCCCGGCCTCAACTGTCCCTGGGGAAGGGTCTGGACCTGCCAAGCTCCCACTCCAGGGCCTGAGGCTGGAGCCTGCAGACAGACCCCAGCTGTACACACGCACTCCACCACCCAGGGCTGCCCCAGACGACGTTCGGGGATCCTGCCTCCTCCTTTGGAAGACAGGTTACGTTTGCAATCCCAGGCCCGCTAGTCTCTCCTCCAGCAACTTGCTCAAAGTTTAGAAGGTCTGGTTCTCGGAATGAGTGGAACCAGAGCAAAGCGGGCATCTCTCACTGCTCTGGGGCATCCTGCAGGGGATGGAGCAGGTATGAGGCCCAGGGCTGTGAGAGGGCACCATTGGTGCACGCGTCCGGAGAATCGGGGGGGGGGGGCTCACTGCCCACAGTCCCCCAAGGGCCACAAACCTACAGCACATCTCTCCTGAAAACGGTGCGTGATGCCATGTGCCTCCTGGTCTTTGGGCACAAATCATGGGGTGACTCGAGAAGAGAGCACGTGATACGGTTTGGCTCCTTGTCCCCTCCAAATCTCATAGTGAAATGTGACCTCCCATGTTGGAGGTGGGCCTGGTGGGGAGGTGTCTGGGTCATGGGGTTGATTCTTCATGAATGGCTTGGTGCTGGGTGCACAGTAATGAGTTCTCACTTGAACAGTTCATGTGAGCTGGGTGCTGTGGCTCACACCTCTAATCCCAGCACTTTGAGAGGCCGAGTCAGGTGGATCCCTGGAGGTCAGCAGTTCGAGACCAGTCTGACCAACATGGTGAAACCCCATCGCTATTAAAAATACAAAAAAATTAGCCGGGCGTGGTGGTATGTGCCTGTAGTCTCAGCTACTCGAGAGGCTGAGGCAGGAGAATCGCTTGAACCTGGGAGGTGGAGGTGGCAGTGAGCCAAGATTGTGCCACTGCACTCCAGCCTGGGTGACAGAGACTCCATCTCAAAAACAAAAAGAGTTCATGTGAGATGTGATTATTGAAAAGAGCCTGGTGCCTCCCCCCATCTCTTGCTTTCCCTCTTACCATGTGACATGCTGGTTCCCCTTTACCTTCTGCCATGACTGGAAGCTTCCTGAGGCCTCCCCAGAAGCCACACAGATGCCAGGGCCATGCTTCCTGTACAGCCTGCAGAACCCTGAGCCAAATAAACCTCTTTTCCTTACAAACTACCCGGTCTCAGATGGTCCTTTACAGCAATGCAAATGAACTAACGCAGCCCATGATCTCCATCCACGAACCACTGGAGGGACCCCACAAACCAGCAAAAAAATCCTCAAAACACCAACCAGGAATATACATGTTAATAAGAACACAATTACAGGAAAGTACTGGAAAAGCAGAGAGTGTTTGCTCTGTGCAGAACACTGTGCCAATCCTTTCTGTACTAACTTATTTAACCTTTACCACCACCTTAGGACATGAGTTTTTTTTTTAATGATTTTTGAGTTTGTTTTGTTTTTCAGAAAAGGAAATAGAAGCACCCAGAGGTTCAATAACTCACCCAGGGTGCCTGGCCTGGAGTCAGAGCCTGAGAGCCAGCTCCTTCACTTACAGCCTCCTTGATCCTATCTTTCCATCCATTGCCCAACCCCCAGCCATGGTGGATCCAGGTTTTGTGGGACCTGAAACGTATATGTTTTCTAGAGGGAGAGGCAGTTTCTTTAAGATCATGGAGTTGTAAGTACACAGTTCAGGCCAGTCCTAGGGGGCTGTGTAGGTGAGGGGCTTTGCCTCATCTCCAGGGTAGATCCACCTCCCCCCGCTCCCCCAGTCTTTAGACAGTCCCGTGCCCAGGAGCTGGCTTTCTGGAAACACTCCTCCGCATTGCCCCTCATGGCCATTCCTCTGGCTTCTGCAATTGACTTCCACGCCCAGCTTATCCCTGAAACTGCTTTGACTCAGTGTCACTCAGTGACACCCCAACTGCCAGGTACAGTGAGTGTGCTCTCAGCATTTCCCTCCAGGAGGAATTCGCACCCTGACATTCACACTCCTGAAAACCTCTCGTCTCCCAGCATCCAGGACGCCACGATCCCCTGGTTTCCCTCCTACCATCCAACCCCACTTTTTCTGTGTTCCTCATCAGTGGATCTTCTGTGGCCTGCTCCTAAAAGCCCCAGGTGAGCACAGAACAGGAAAGAGTGCAGCCTCTCAGCCAGCCAGACCCGAGGTTTAATCCCAGAATCCCGGTTAACAGCCATGTAACCATCAGCAAACGAGTCACCCTCTCGGACCACATTTTCCTCCTCCGTGTAATTGGGGTTGTACATGGGAAGTTATCCAGAAGATTAAATGAGATCCTGTGCTTAGCGTGTTTAATAGGATGCCAGCCCCAGAGCAGGGCTCTTGATCGCTGCTGAGGGTCCCTGTCAGCCTTGAGCTCCGGTTCATCAGTCTGTCCTGTGCCCTACCTAGGTTAATCACCCAGGGGCCCTCTGAGGGACGCATCTTGTCTCAGAGTGTGCTTCCCACCACCCTCAAGCCTGCCTTCCTCCTTTTTTTGCCAGTTTCTGAATGACACCATTGGCACTTCAGCATCGAGACATCCAAGATTCATTCTGAATCCAGCCTCCCCCGCAGGAAGCACGGCCCTGGAGTCCATCACCCACCAAGAGTCTCCCTCAAACCACACCCTCCTCTCCCACGTGGGTCTGGGAGTTCCTGATCTCACTCCTGGGCCCCTGAAGAGCCTCCTAAATGCTGGGTGTCTGCTGGCCCCACCTCCCCACTGCCCCCGACCCATCCTCCTCGCTGAAAGTGTGAGCTCCTCAGACACATCTCAGATTCTGCAGTTTCTCCAGTTAAAACTCCTGTGATGTCTTCCCCTTTCCATAGGTATGAAGTTCAAACCATGCCACAAAGCTCAGGGTCCTCAGACCCCTGGCTGCCCATATGCCCACCTCATCTCCCCTACAACCCCCTGCAGGATTTGCTCAGATATCGCAAACAACCTGCATTCCCCCAAAACATGGCACCTCTCCCTTCCATGTCTCCTGTATGCATAATGTTCCACCACCTGGAACACTCACCCCTTTCTCTGCTAACCACTTTCAGTGAGCAGTATAAATATCACCTCCTCTTGGAAGCCCTCCAGGATCCCCCCTCATGGTTCTGGCTCAATTCTCTGTGCATCCTGTGAGTTCCCCAGTCACACCACTATTCGAACCCTATGACTTTAGTATTTATTTTCTTGTCTCCCAGGCTAAGTGGTACACTCTCTGAGAGCACAGATATCTTGAAAAGCAGTAATGGGCAGTGGTCAAAAGAGTGGAACCAGATACCCTGGACACAAATCCCAGCCCTGTTCATCCTTCACCAGCTGTGGGTGAAGTTACAGCACTTCTGGGTGTCTCCACTTTCTTATCTGTGCCATGGGATAATGAAGGGATCCCCCCTTGGGGGTAGACAGAACAAATGAGCCAGCGCTGACTAAGAAAGGCTGCATGTGAGCCCCAAAAGTAAGTTTCAAGGTTTTCATGGCCACATAAAAAAGCTAAAAAGAAACAGCTGAAATTAATTTAAATCATATAGTCGATTTAACCCAATATATTCCACATCTTCCATTTCAACATGTAACCAGTATTTTAAAAATGATTCATGAGCTATTCTGTGTTATTTTTTCATACTGTCTTTGAAACCCAATGTGCATTTTACACTTGTAATACATCTCAGCTCACACCAGCCACTTCTGAAATAAATGCTCTCAGGCCACGTGTGGCTTGTGGCTGCCGTACTGGGCAGTGTGTGAGGTGTGACTCCTGTCCTGGGCAGTGTGTGAGGTATGACTCCCGTCCTGGGCAGTGTGTGAGGTGTGACTCCTGAACTGGGCAATGTGTGAAAGGTATGACTCCCGTTCTGGGCAGTGTGTGAGGTGAGACTCCCGTACTGGATAGTGTGTGAGAGGTATGATTCCCGTCCTGGGAAGTGAGCGAGGTATGACTCCGGTACTGGGCAGTGTGTGAGGTATGACTCCCGTACTGGGCAGTGTGTGAGGTGTGACTCCCGTACTGGGCAGTGTGTGAGGTGTGACTCCCATCCTGGGTAGCGTGTGAGGTGTGACTCCCATCCCGGGCAGCGTGTGAGGTGTGATTCCCATCCTGGGCTGTGCGTGAGGTGTGACTCCTGTACTGGGTAGTATGTGAGAGGTGTGACTCCACTGGGAAAAGACACTCAGGAAGTGCACCTGGTCTGCTCCAGACTCTGGCCCGTGCACCTTTTCCATTTGCTGAGTTTGCTTTTTGTGGTGGTGGTGGTGGTTGTTTTTGTGAGACAAGGTCTCACTCTGTCATCCAGGCTGGAGTGCATTGGTGCGATCTCAGCTCACTGCAACCTTCACCTCCCGGATTCAAGTGATCCTCGCACCTCAGCCTCCCTAGTAGCTGGGATTACAAGTGTGCACCACCATACCTGGCTAATTTTTGTATTTTTAGTAGAGACAGGGTTTTGGCCAGGCTCCTGACCTCAGGAGATCCACCCGCCTCAGCCTCCCAAAGTGCAGGGATTACAGGAGTGAGCCAGCCTCATTTTGCTTTTTATGCTTTCATTGGCATGTCACAGCCATGAGTATGACCACATGCTGAGCCCCACGGGTCCTGGTGCACCCTCAATCCTCAAGATCACCTTAAGGTCCCCCAACACCACCATCCTGCCAATGTTCAGGTACCAGGTTCACCAAGCGACAGCCCAATACCTAACGTGGCCTCCCAGGATCCCGACTTTGGGGATGATCTGTGCAAAGGATTCTCCCACATTTTAAGTGAATAGATGTGTATTCTGGCCACTTTCTTGGTCCTTGTGGATTTAGTTTTTGTTTTGTTTTTTGTTTTACTTTTCCTTTACGAGGTCTCACCGTGTCACCCAGGTTGGAGTGCAGTGGCGTGATCACGGCTCACTGCAGCCTGAACTTCCTCAGCTCAAGTGATCCTCCCACCTCAGCCTCCCGAGTAACTAGAACTACCAGTGCACGCCACCACATCCAGCTAATTTTGGGGGTTTTCTTTAGCCAGGAGGGGGTTGGTTCTTTTGCAGAGACAGGGTTTTGCGATGTTTCCCAGGCTGATCTTGAACTCCTGGGCTCAAGCAATCTGACCACCTTGGTCTCCCAAAGTGCTGGGATTACAGGTGTGAGCCACCATGCCTGGCCAGTTTTTTTTTTATCCATGATCTGAGCACCCTGCAACTGTGGTATAAATTGAAAAATGGAGGCCGGGCATGGTGGCTCACACCTGTAATCCCAGCACTTTGGGAGGCCGAGGCAGTCAGATGACGAGGTCAGAAGTTCAAGATCAGCCTAACCAACATGGTGAAACCCCGTCTCTACTAAAAATACAAAAATTAGCCAAGCGTGGTGCGTGTGCCTGTAATCCCAGCTACTCGGGAGGCCGGAGACTCGCTTGAACCTGTGAGTCAGAGGTTGCAATGAACCAAGATGGTGCCATTGCACTCCAGCCTGGGCGGCAGAGCGAGACTCCATCTCAAAAAAAAATGTGCATAACTGAACGTGGCCACGGGAAAGCCATGTTCAACATTCATTCACTCAGGACCTCCTACGTGCCAGGAACTCAAAGAGCTTTCATTTCTCTTGACCAAAAGAAAATACTATTTTTATCTGCTTCAGATTAAACAGAATTTATAGAGCCTGGTGAATATACGTTTGGTGGTTATAAGGTATTCAACCTTTATAACTGTTTTCTCTCCTATAATGTCTTCACAGAAAGTCATGACTTCCCTACAATGTGATGACCCTGGTATGTCATGGGAACCCCAATAGATTCAATGTTTATGTCTCCCCCAAATTCATATGTTGAAATCCTAACCCCCAAGGTGATGTATCAGAAGTGGGCTTTTGGGGGGGTGATTAGGTCATGAGGGTGGAGCCCTCATGTCTGGGATTAGTGCCCTTATAATAGAGACCCCAGAGAGTTCTCTCACCCCTTCTGCCATGTAAGCACACAGTAAGAAGTCGGCAGAGCCTAGAAGAAAGCCCTCACCAGATACAAATCTGCTTGCACCCTGATCTCTGACCTTCCGACTCCAGAGCTGTGAGAAATAGATTTCGTGTGTGTGTGTGTGTGTGTGTATGTGTGTGTGTGTGTGTGTCAGAGTCTGCCACCCAGGCTAAAGTGCAGTGGTGTAATCTTGGCTCACTGCAACCTCTGCCTCCCAAGTCAAGTGATTCTCCTGCCTCAGCTTTCTGTATATCTGGGATTACAGGCATCCACCACCACACCTGGCTAATTTTTTTATTTTTAGTAGAGACGGGGTTTCACCATGTTGGCCAGGTTCGTCTCGAACTCCTGACCTCAAGTGATCAGCCCGCTAGGTATGAACCACCACACCCAGCCAAGAGATAAATTTCTGTCATGTATAAGCCAACCAGCGACTTTGCTATAAAAGCCCAAACAGACCAAGACAGAAATCTTCCCGAGACCCTCCCTGAGGAGGCCAAGGTTGTGGATATTCTTTTTCAGGATTTTGGAATTTGTCAATTTCTAAACTTGCAAGGCTGGAAATACATCGTGGCCGAAGATGCATTCACAGAGCTGCATTCTGAGGCTTGTGGACACACGTTTGCCTTTTTGGGCTCCTGTTTTCATAAAAATATTTTAAAATTATGCTTTATGACTGTATTGGTATAAAGACAGTATAATGATAATCTGGGTTGGATACATTATTATATATTCTTTATTATTATATTCATTTTTTTCTGATTTTAAAGGAAGTGAAAACATTTTCACAGGCCCTTAAGTGTTACGGGCTTGGACCCTGTACCCTGCCCAGGAAAGACCATTCATAGATGGGAACATGAGGTTTTCATCTGTAAGGCATGATTTTTCTAGAAGGAAGATAAGTCTTTCAACCTATGTCCTCCTTCTGTTCCACAAAGTGGAAAGCCACAAGCCTACAAAAGCCTTGCAAGTCCCACAGAGGATGCAGTCCTATTCTTCAGGCCAAGACTCTCAGGACAGAGAGCACCCGTGCACCCTGCAGGCTGCAAGCCATCTCCTTGCATTTGGGACTGTCCTGGGGCTGGCAGCTTCATTTTGGTCCCTCCCACCCCTGAGTACTCCCAATTCCTTATACAAAGCCGACCCTTAACCCGCACCCACTGTATCAGTCCATTTTCAGGCAGCTGATAAAGACATACAGAGACTAGGTAATTTACAAAAGAAAGAGGTTTCACGGACTCACAGCTCCACGTGGCTGGAGAGGCCTCACAACCGTGGGGGAAGGTGAAAGGCACATCTTGCATGGGGGCAGGCAAGAGAAGAGAACGAGAGCCAAGCAAAAGGGGTTTCCCATATAAAACCATCAGATCTTGTGAGACTTATTCACTACCATAAGAACAGTATGGGGAAAATGACCCCATGATTCAATCATCACCAACTGAGTCCCTTCCACAACACGAGGGAGTTGGGGGAGCTACAACTCGAGATGAGATTTGGGTGGGGACACAGCCAAACCGTATCACCCATAGGATGTAATAATCCATGAAAATATCTGCCTCCCGCACCTGCGGGAGCTAAGCCTGAGACAGAGGATTCCCTCTTGATTCATCTCTGCCTCCCAAGGCCCAGCGTATCACTCTACAGGGGAATTAATACTTACTGAATATTCATGATGACAACCACCCGTTCTAAGTATCTTTACACATGAGGAGCCAATGAGCTAACGTAGAGGATTTTAGCACCATAGCCTCAGAGGAGAGCACTTTTATTCAGCCCCCAACCCTAAGAAACAGGTGCTATTTTTTCCATTTCATGGATCACTTACATAATTTGCCCGGGGTCACTCAGAAGCACATCTTGCTCAAGCCATGTTTCTTATAAGGCAAATACCAATTTCTCTTATTTAAAAACGAACAGGCCAGGCACCATGGTTCACACCTGTAATCCCAACACCTTGGGAGCCTGGAAGGTCAAGGCTGCAGTGAGGTATGACTGCGCCACTACACTCCAGCCTGGGAGACTAAGCAAGACCATGTCTCAAAAATAAAATAAAATAAAATAAAACAATATAAATAAATTTAAAACCGTAAAAAGGTGAGCATTCAGGGTCTCGTCTGGCTACGAAGCATTCTAGGAATGCAGGCACCAAGAGCCATCTATTCAAATGACTCTGGCCTCAAGGAGCGAAGTGGTCCACAGTATGACCTCTGAGGGTCCCCAGACAAGGGTTTGGGTCATGGCTAAGGGTGGAGTCCTGGAGCCAGCAGCCTGGGTTTGAATCCCAGCTCCACTACTCACTGGTACTGTGGCCTCGAGCGCTGATTCAACTTCTCTCTACCTCAATTTCCTCATCTGTAAAAAAGGGATAATATTGCTCACTTTTAACATTGCCACAGGAATTCAATACAAATGTAAACGGCAACCTTCTAAGATGACCCCACTGGTCTCCGCCTCCTGGCATTCAGATGTAAGGGGGCTAGACTTGGTGACTCCCTTCTAATAAAGGGTACAGAAAGGGAAAAACAGCAAATGGACAGTGAAGACACCTGACAGACACCACCTTCTACAGGTGATCGAGGTCAAGATCACTAGTGACAAGCCCCGTTGATGTCATGTACGCACTGATTTGATGCAATGCACACACTTTGCTGCTGTATTCTCCCCCGAAACCCCAGTTTATTATGAGAAAATGTCAGACCAAACCAAATGGAAGAACATGCTTCAAAATACATGACTAGCACCCTCCAAAACCATCAACGTCGCTAAAAACAAGAAAAAACTGAGAGAAACATCACAGAGCAGAAAAGACTAAATACAACATGGAATCCAGACTGGATCCTGGAACATAAAAAGGACATTAGTGGAAAAACTATCAATAGAGACCAGCTCTATGGTTTAGTTAAGAGCATGGGTCCAATGCTAATATCAAGAGAAACCCGGTGAGAGGTATACAGGATACTCTTATTTTCTGTAAATATATTTTCTATAAACTTTTCCATAAATCTAAAATTATTTCAGAAAGTGGATAATTTGAAGAAATCTTTAATAACACAACCTGTGCCATACAATGGGATGGTGTCACAAAGCTGTATACGGTTTCACGGGCAATAGGCAGCTGGGTCCTGTCCCTAATTTTTAGAATTAGAGCAGCTACCGGCAACCAGGTGCTTTACTCCCGCTAATTCACAAACTGTCATGAACGTCAGCCTCCCTGTGAATGGGAACCCGGCAAAGAGAGAACCTCAGTCACTTGACAGTCACATAACATTTATGTGTACACCTGATCTGGCGCTGGATCCGAAGCTCGTGTTCTTTCCCACACACCCCACTGTGCCCCTCCAAGACAGGAACCCTGGAGAACGACCACCTCTTCCTATCAGAGTCCCCAGTGCCCTGCGAGACACAAGCCCCTCTGGGAGAGGGCCGCTGCCCATGGGTCCATAGTCCAGATGCTGGAGGGAGAGGTTCTTTTGAAAGCCAATACGTGGAATAACCACGAGGTGGCGACAGACCCCAGCAATGTCACGGAGAGACACCCACGGGCCCAGAGGAGCCTCCGGAGCGCCGGCGCTGCTGTTCCCTGACTTCTCCGCTGGGCACTGCTGGTTATAAGGAGTTAATGCCTCTGCCCTGGGCACAGCTGGTTATAAGGAGTTAATGCCTCTGCCCTGGGCACAGCTGGTTATAAGGAGTGGTTAATGCCTTTGCCCTGGCCACGATTTTTGTGAGGACAGAAGCCAGCGACTTCTCTCAAGCACTGTTAAACTCTGGAGGTCCATCTGTTAGGAACAGCCCAGACTGCGCCTTCGCCCGCCTTTGGCAGAAACCGGCAGAGCTCCTTACATAGGACCACACCTCCAGGCACACATACAACACACACACACCCAAACATGCACACAACATACTCACACACCCAGAGACACACATATATACCACACACACTCACACACACACCCAGACACAGTACCACACACACCCAGACACGCAAACACACACACACCCAGTCACACACAACACTCACACACCCACACACAGACATATATACACACACTCACTCACACCCAGACACAATACCACACACACCCAGACACACACATATATACCCCCCCACACACACAGACACGAGTACCACACACACCCAGACACGCAAACACACACACACCCAGTCACACACAACACACACACACACACCCAGACACTCACAGACATATACACACACCCACCCACACCCAGACACAATACCACACACATCCACACAGACATATATACACACACCCACTCACACCGACACAATACCACACACCCCAGACACATATATACCACACACACCCACTCACACATACCCAGACACAATATCACACAAACCCAGACATGCAAACACAAACACCCACACACAACACAAACTCACACACCCAGACACACACAGACATATATACCACACACCCACTCACACATACCCAGACACAATACCACACACACCCAGACACGCAAACACACACACCCACACACAACACACACACCCAGACACACACAGACATATATACCACACACATCCACACACATCCCCCACACAATACCACACACACCCAAACATGCACAGACACATACCACACAACCACACATACCACACACACCCAGACACGCAAACACACACACACCCACACACACCACACACCAACACATACCACACACACCGACATGCACACAACACACACAACACACACACACCCAGAACACAGACATACCCCACACACACCACACACACCCAGACACACAACACACCCACACACACCACACACACCCAGACACACATCCAGACCCGCACACAACACTCACACACCCAGATACACACCCAGACCCGCACACAACACACCCAGATACACACACATATACCACACACACCCAGACACACATACCACACAAACCCAGACATGCACAACACACACCCAGACATGCACACAACACACACACCAGACACACACACACACCACACACCGACACACACAACACACACAGACACACAACATACACTCAGACACACACCCAGACACACAGACACACATACACCCAAACGCACACTCACACA
Organism: Ateles fusciceps; assembly: GCA_036589455.1. Lineage (NCBI taxonomy): Eukaryota > Metazoa > Chordata > Mammalia > Primates > Atelidae > Ateles > Ateles fusciceps. The sequence continues at coordinate 3,039,361 of JAZHEH010001360.1, forward strand.
CCCACTCACACCACACACACCCAAACATGCACACAACACACCCAGACAAGCACACAACAAACACACACACCCAGATATACCACACAGACATGTACACAATAGACACACTCAAACACCCAGACACGCACATTCACACACACCCAGACACACACAACACACACCCAGACACACCCAGACACGCACTCACACACACACATAACCCAGACACACACAACACATTCGTACAACCACACTCAAACATGCACAAAGACTCAGACATGCACACACACAGGCACAAACCTAGACACAAACATACACCCAAACATGCACACTCACACACACCCCACACACACAGGCACACACACACATCAAAACACACACGTACACACCCAGACACACTCATAGACAACATACACACACACCAGATATACACACTCACACATACACTCAGCCATACTCACATACACTCACACTCCTGGGAGTGATGCTGACATTCCCCCAGGACAGTGGGGGGGCTACAGGCCTTGACGAGCATGGTAACAATTTCCAGTGTGGGTAACAGAGACCTGGGTTCTGGTCTCCCACCTTTTAAACCTCAGGTGCTCCAGACTGTAATCCCCACTGCCAGGGTTTGAATCCCAGCTCAGTCACTTACCATTTATGTGACCTTGGGCAGGTGGCTTAGCTGTGGTCCTCACTTTCCCCACTGAGGGCCTAGAAACAGGAGCAGGGCTGAGCCCACCGGATTTTTTTAGTGTATGGCTGAGAGTCACTTACATCAGAGCCTCATAAATGTCTGGCACTTTTTGCTGTTGTTTCTACCCCTTGAGGGCGTGTATTTACGCTGCCCAGTCCTCCATATTCCACAGGATACAATTCTCGTATATGAAGACAACACAGGCTTACCATGACAGGCCTAGAAGAGAACCTAACGAACAACTGCCCTTCTATCTACTCAGGCTCCGAAATAAAAGACTAGAGATTCCTCCAGACGGCAGACTCGATTCATGGGAGACGCTCCAAACGGTTTCCAAGAATCCACACACAATCATACACACACCCAGACACTTATGCACACTCAAACAATACACACGCTGAGTGTATGTGTGTGCATATCTGGCGCGTGTGTTTCCACCTCTAACCGGTTTCCCAGAATCCACCACAGTGGACCATCTCATTACCCAGGGAGGACTTGAGGGGCACCCAGACCTCGAAGGATCTGCTGGGAAGTCCCGTGGGCAAAGCTGCAATGTTTTCTCTCTCCGTTTCTGAGAGTTTGGTTTTTCTAGAGATGGTCAAAGTGATTGTTCAGGATCAACTGCTTCAAAAACCTTCTCTAGGCTAAAATGCAGCAGCCCAACGACAGAGGACTTGGACACTCCCGCAGAGCGTGCTATTCCTGTAGACCCTCAAGTGTTTATATGAGACTCAAGTGTTTTCTGGAAACAGCCACGTTGGAGCAGAGCAGGGTGATGGAGTCTCCCAGGAAAGGGTGGCACTCAGTCCCCCAGATTTTCCCTAGAAGGTGCCAGTCTTTACCACCTGTGCAGAAGAGCTGCCTTCCAGGGGCCTGGCAGAGCAGAATTCTCCACACTGTGCCAGCTCGTCACTGGAAGCTCCACTGCCAGCACGCTGTTCATGGAGGGGTTCCATCTGTTCTTTCTAGACCAGGGGTCCAGAAAGCAGCAGTCCTAAAGCAGGGGTCCCAGGGGCCTAGAGCAAGGGTCCTCTGACCAGCAGCATCTGCAGCACCAGGGAGCTTATGAGAAACGCAAATTCTCAGGCCTTGCACCAGAGCAACTGAATTAGGAACACTACAGATGGGGCCAGCCATCTGTGTCCTAACAGCCCCCCAGGGGCCTCAGACGAGCTCCAGCTGAAGAACCACAGCCCCAGATACTCCAAGGAGTAGCCACTGCACTCACACCCAGTGGCCACTGCACTGTTCTGGCCTTCCTCAGTCACCTCTACAGACCTTTTCTTGGTTCTTTGTTTTTTCGTTGTTTTTTTTGAGATGGAGTCTCCCTCTCTGAGCCAGGCTGGAGTGCAATGGCACGATCTCAGCTGACTGCAACCTCCGCTTACCAGGTTCAAGCAATTCTCCTGCCTCAGCCTCCCAAGTAGCTGGGATTACAGGCACCCACCACCCTGCCCAGCTAATTTTTTGTATTTTTATTAGAGACGGCCATGTTGGCCAGGCTGGTCTCAAATGCCTGACCTCAAGGGATCCGCCCGCCTTGGCCTCTCAAAGTGCTGGGATTCCAGGCGTGAGCCACGGCTCCCAGCCCAGACCTGCTCTTTGGTGTTTATGTCACAGGCCCCCTTGGCAGAAAGTGGGAGGGAAAGAGCCTAGGAGATCCCTGAGGCTCAGAATGTCCTGTGGCAAGAGGATGTCTCCATCACAGGGCGTTCCTGGGGGAGCCCAAGTATCTCTCTGCACCAGTGGCGGTATATGGATAACATCACCTAGTGAGAATTGATAGGACTGACCCAGAAAGTGCTAGACCACACCAGCCCATAGCTCTGCCACCCCTAGCAATTATATAGGGATTCGAGCAGAATACTTTATCCCAGCTTTGTCTGTGGCTTTCATCTTATTTTTCTCTATTTTCCTTCCTTATTTCTTTTTACTTTTTTAGATAAAGGGTCTCCCTCTGTCACCCAGGCTGGACTGCAGTGGCCGTGATCACAGTTCACTGTAGTTTCAAACTCCCAGCTCAGTCTGTGAAGTAGCCAGGACCATCATACCGACAAATTGTTTTTTGTAAAGATGGGGTCTCACAATGTTGTCCAGGCTGGTCACAAACTTCTGGGCTGAAGCAATCCCCCCTGCCTGGGTCTCCCAACGGGTTGGAATTACAGGCATGAGCCACTGCGCCCGGCCTTTATTTCCTTTACTTATGAAAATAACATTTTAAACAAAATGCCTTATATCCTTTTGACGACAGGCCAATATGTTCAATAGTCTGCCAGAGACCTGTGACTTTTCTTTTTTGTTTTTTTGAGATAGAGTCTCACTCCGTCACTTAGGCTGGAGTGCAGTGGTGCGATCTTGGCTCACTGCAACCTCCGCCTCCCAGGTTCAAACGATTCTCCTGCCTCAGCCTTCCGTGTAGCTGGGATTACAGGCACCCGCCACCATGCTGAGCTAATTTTTGTATTTTCAGTAGAGACGAGGTTTCACCATGTTAGTCAGACTGGTCTCGAACTCCTGTCCTCAGGTGATCTGCCCGCCTCAGCCTCCCAAAGTGCTGGGATTACAGGCGTGAGCCAGAAATGTGACTTTTCTAAAGCCTTCCATGTCTGATTAGGGTGAGGTGTACATGCCCCTGCAATAATAGAACCTGAACACTAGAGGGCACCAGAGCCCAAGAGTCGGGCAGCCCCAGACCTGGCCCAGAGCGGGGAATCACCAGGCAAAATAAAAGCTCCCTCCAGACCCCATAACCATCCAATCTGGAAGATCTGCAAGATGCAGACCCTCCTCAGCCTCACACCTCCAAACACCTGCCCGTGTTCACCTGCGGGGTGGTCAGTAAGCGAGTGCCCAGGGACACACAGAGCAGGGCTGCAACCCCAGGCCATTCAGTCTGCAAGTGCCCCGAGCCCCCACTGCGTGCCAGGTGCCGCAAGGAGGGAAAAAGGATGGTGCCGCTGCACGTGTGCAGAGCCTATCACTTACCAAACATGTCCACCCACACCCAGACACGCACACATAAACACGCCACCACATTATACCATCCCCAGCACCCGGGTAGTAAGACCAGCTCCATCAGCCCATCCTGCCGATGAGAAAAATGAGTCCCAAGAGTGCACGGTGACTTCTCAGTGCCTGACACCCTGGCTGGTTAGCAGCAGCCCAGCTGGGGAGGTCCCACTCGGCCCGGGGTGCTTTTCCACTCTAGCGCAGTACCTCCCAAAAGGCAAACATGAACCTGTTCTCAGGAGTCCTGCCTGCGATAATCCGGAGCTGGACTAAACCTGGAGTGAGTGCTGCTGACCAAGCTCAGGGCGGCTTTCCAGGAGGCTGAGCTCGAACAGCCACATGGGAAAAGCCACCACCCAGAGGGCTGGAGCCCTTTAGCTTCCTGTTGCCTCCTGACTGTTCTTCCTATAAACGTCCGTGGCTCATGCTGCATAGTATCCGGTTGCATCTGCTGTTTCACGGCTCTATAAAAGGTGGGAATGTGCGTATGTGTGCACGTGAGTGTGCATGCGTGTATGTGCACGTGTATGTATATATATGCTCCCACCGCCTAGAGGCACCACAGGCCACAAGAGACCTGCCTGTCCCTCCCTGCACCTCACTCTGCCCACAGTGGCCAGTTTTCTGTGCCCATCCCCAGCCCAGCAGTGTCCTTCCCCAGACCCACTGGGAAAATGCAAGGGAGGGACAAGGCACCCTGCACAAATGCACAGAGACTTGCAGGGTGACATCCGGAAGGAGACTCCAGGCATCACGCCTGCCCTGGGGCTCACGGGGAGCCGCGGCCCTTCCAGACACCCAGCCTGACACCCCGGACACAGCCGTCACCCAAAAATGGCACCACAGGGGCAGCCACCAATTTTTTTGTCTAGAGTCTTCTCTGGTTTTTGCGCTTATTCCCTTTTTGTCCTAATAAATAATTTCCATTAAAAATCGTCCCGCAAAAATGCTTATTTGGCAGAGAACAACCATATGTCAAATTTGCCCACATCTCCACGAAGAATGGATCTGTTGAAACCTATTTAAGTCTCGAATGATGTATACAGAATATAAAGAATGAGATTCTTTGCCGCAGAGAATAACATCCATCTCATTCTGAAAATCTGGCTGAGCAGGGCCCGTGCTGGAGCAGGGTGTGGGGGAGAGTCCTCTTCCCAAGACCACTCGAGTGAGTGTCTTCATGAGGCCCACTGGGCATGGTGGTGGGGGAGAGGGGTCTCGGGGCCAAGCTCCTGAGGGTGAACTGTAACCATTCTTCGGGGGAGTTTCTATCACAGACTTGAGGGCTCAGTCTCAGAGACCAGGGCAGCTTCTGCCACCCTGCAGCTGTTGTGGAGAAGGTCAGGGATGCCCACAAATATGCAACCAACCAGAAGGAGGTTTTTGGGACACACGGATGCGAGACGACACAGCCCCAGGCTGACGTCCCCATCAGACCATGAGGCACAAACCAGAGCCCACCATACTCCGAAGGGCCCATGGAAATGTTTCCATTTCTTTTAAAAACAGGAAAAAAATAGAACACATGCTTTTAGATAAAAGAAAATGTTTTAGTATATCATAATATTTGACATTTAAATATATTTTTTTAAGTGGGAAAGGATCCCAGAGGGCAAAGGTGCTCAGAACCTGCAAACGTCAGAATGGCCAGAGTGGCCTGCAAAGAAGTTTCCAGAACACCTGAGCTAGGACAGCTGAGGCACAGGGACAACCGCACCATAGACAGCCCCCAAAGCCAGAAGCCCCTTCTTGTGGGCCCCAAGAGGGGGAGCTACTGCACCAGCCAGGGCATAACATTACCCAACGGGCTTCCTGCTGCCACGAGACTCTAGGAACTAGGTCCACTCAGGAAAGCTTCTTGGCCAACCCCAGGGCCTGGCAGGAGTGGGTGCGGAGGGCTGGGTAACAGCAGAAAGCCAGGAAGATGTAACTCCACCCGTTCTCCTGAGACAAACCCTAGTGCAAGGCTCCGCTGCGTTGCGTCCGTTTTTACTCACTATGGTAATATGCACGTACCACGCAACTCAACACATCAGCCCGTTTCAAGTGAACAATTACTACACATTCACAATGTCCTGCAAGCATCACCACGGTCTCGTCTGGAGCCCTGTCAGCCCCTCCGAAAGGAAACTCCACTCCATGCATCTGCCACCGTCCACTCTGTGACCCCAGCCCAGCCCCTGACCACCACCAAGCGCCTTCCTGCCTCTGGGGGTTTGTCTATCCTGAGCATTTCATATCAATGGAATCATGCCACAGGGGCCTTCTGCATCTGGCTCCTCTCAGCCTCCAGTTTTCAAGGTTCCTCCATGTGGGTAGTACGTGTCCATGCTTCATTCCTGTCTACGGCTGAACAACGCCCCACCGCCTGCTACCTTCCATTGGTTTTTCTCCCTAGGGGCATGAAAGTGCTAGCAAAGGAAAGCTGAAACCTCTGTGACTTACGTGAACAAAATTAGCTCTAAGCACCCGCCTAGGTAGATCCTGAGAACCGAGAATGAGCAGGCAAGCACTTTTTTATTAATTTATTTATTTCGAGACAGAGTCTCAGTGCATCACCCAGGCTGGAGCGCAATAGTGCGATCTCGACTCACTGCAACCTCCGCCTCCCGGGTTTAAGTGATTCTCCTGCCTCAACCTTCCAAGTAGCTGGGATGATAGGCGCGAGATCATAACGTTCCCATAAATGTCTGCAGCTCATGCTGCAAGGAATTGGTTGTATCTGCTGCCTCAGGGCTCTATAAAAGGCAAGGTGGGGGTGTGCATATGTGTGCACAGGAGTATGCGTGCATATCTGGCCATGGTTTTCATATTTTCAGTAGAGACGGGGTTTCACCGTGTTGGCCAGGTTGGTCTCAAACTCCTGACCTCAAGTGATCCTCCTGTCTGGCCTCCTCCCAAAGGGCTGGGATTACAGGAGGCATGCACATCTTTCAAGCCACAAAACACAAAGTCAGGTCCACCTGCAAGCTTGCATTCTCTCTGGCTTCAGCCCTAATAGCCTCCCTCTCTTCCATCACTCAGGGCTCCAGGGAGTTAAGTGCTGACTCAGCACTTAGACCAGGGGGACCCAGACACCTCCTGGAAAGCCCGGTCTCTCCTGTCTTGGTGGTAACCTGGTCCCTTTCACCTGCAGCTCCGGCAAACGCCCGCTGCTGGGCACTTCCTCCTCCTTCATGAGAAAGAGTGAGAAACTGGGGTAAACAAGCCCCCAAGGGCAGCAGTGTGAGAAGAAGGAAAGGCTAAGATTCAGATGGGAGAGGACAGACAGGGAGGAGGTTGGGAGCAGATGACCCACTTGGACCCGCTCTCCAGTGCCCAAGAAGCAGAGTTTAAGGACAGTTTTAATAATGAGAGCTTATCTTTGAAGCTCAGGGGGAGGGATGGAGGAAGAGTGTGAGACCCACAGCGAGAGCAGCAAGCTGACACCTCCCTTGCCAAGGCTGAAGCCGCTGCCCACTGACCTAGACGCCCTTCGCTCCCCAGCCTCAACAGGACCTCTGGGTCCTGGCTGAGAGGACCCAGAATGGGCAGCACAGTTGCGGGTTTTTTTTCCCCTCTCCCAATCTCCCTGGGGTTCAAGGAATGGGATAAGGGTTATTACTGCCAGATCAGAGACTCAAGGCAGTTGAGATGTTCCTTTAAAAAGAAAGGCACGAAAGTACAAAGATGTTTATTGCAACCTGTGGTGGAAAACCAGAACCCAAAGGCCAAGATTTGGGGGACTCATTAAGAAAACAATGGCCCACGGACTCACTGGCCCTCAGGCACCATTGAAGATAATCATTGACGTAGGTTGCAACATAGAAAATCGGTCTTATTATGGGAGGCCAAAGTGTGCAAATCAATTGAGGTCAGGAGTTCGAGACTAGCCTGACCAACATGGTGAAACCCCTGTCTCTGCTAAAAATACAAAAGATTAGCTGGGCGTGGTGGTGGGTGCCTGTAATCCCAGTTACTCAGGAGGCTGAGGCAGGAGAATTGCTTAAGCCTGGGAAGCGGAGGTTGCAGTGAGCCGAGATTGTGCCATTGCACTCCAGCCTGGGTGACACAGTGAGGCTCCATCTCAAAAAAAAAAAAAAAAAAAAAACAGGTCTTAGAATAAGAGCTGGGCTGTCCCAGCACACGTGTGTTCGTGTGCACACACCCACACACACAAACACTCTACTGTTCCACTTAGCCATTCTCAAGTCATGGCAATTGGCGGCTCTTGAGGCCAGGCCATCAGCATGGGGAGGACAATGTGGCTTTTCTCTTTCAAGGGCTGTTTGCTTAACACTGAGACCGCCTGAGCCTGAGCAAGGTTATGAAAGAAAGGTGACTTTTCAGCTCTCAGTGTCTGGAAGTAATCCCAGTGCAGACTGCTCCCTGAGTTCCGACGTTCCTCGCGCCCAGTGGTCATCCCGGGATGGAAAGGCGGGGCTGAGAAGAGGAAGATGGACCAGAGCCAGGCATCGCTGGGGATGGAGGACAGTGTGCAAAGAGGGTGCCCCAGGGCCACGGGGCGAGCTAGAGATTCGTGTTCTCCTTTGAGTGTCTCTCAAAAATTCTTCACTCGAACTCGAGCCTGAAGTCCACTTAAGGGAACAAATCATCCATAAGCAGCAGCCGTGCGCCAGGCCCAAAAGCAGAACGGAGAGTCTTCCAGGATTTCCAGGATGTGGAGTTTGAGAGCAGAAGAAGAGAAGAGACGAGAGGCCGGGAGTTCACCAGCACAGCCTCAGTTCCTCACACCAGGACAGTTTCGAGGCCAGGCCCTGCTGCCCTATTTGTCAGGAACGCCAGCCACCCGTGAGACTCATTGGCTGAGGAATTCACTCGCTATACTGCTGCCCAGTAGGGCTCTTGTCCTGTTACAAAACCCCCAGTTTGGCCAAAAGATAAAATGGAAGGGAAAAGGAATTGTCATGGCATTTCTTACATAATAAGATTAAAGTAAAAGTCAACATTCTCCTACTCCTCAGTAGCGTAGCGATCTTAAGCAAATTCTGTTTGCTTTGCAGCATATTGTAGAGGCATTAAAAATCAACACAAGACAAGGACACAGGCATGTGGGAAAGCAAAAGAAAAAGGTTAAGTGAAAAGGTGGGAATCAAACCGCGTGCTCTAAGATCATTACTCTGCAAAACTCAAATACAAGCCAGGGATAAAGAGATCGTGAAATGTGTGAATGCACCACAGGCAGGTGGGAGTCTAGTGAGATTGTTTTCAATGCAAAGTTGTTTGGAATAACAATAACGCCTCCAATAGTAACATAAAATCGAAAGAGAAACTTCCCAGAGGACCTTGGCGGATGGAGCAGAGAACATCGTTGGGTCTCCATGTTCCAGAGTCCAGCCTGTTTAGCCAAAGCCCCATCGTCAAATCAACCTAGAGTGTGGAATCAGCATCTCCCACCATCTTCCTCCTGCCCCTGACCGTGGGTTACGAGCAGGCACAGCCCCTGCAGCCTCCTGGTGGGCGATCTGAACACTGCCTGCCCCAGAGCTCGGCTCTCCACCTTCTCTGGCCACACCGTGGTGGCCACAGTCCAGCACTGTCCGCCCCCAGCAACCCTTGTGCACTCTTCCACCCAAGCCTTCATCCTCTCTTCCAAGGCTCCCCTCCTTCCTCCCCACAGCCTGTCCTGCAAGGTTCCGTGTCCACCTTCTTGATCATCCCATGCACCACCGTGGCCTCCCCCTATCTGAGAGCTGTCCTTGTTAGTGAATCATCGGATTGTTTCTCTTATGCCTTCCCTCTGGACTCCTGGCTGTGAGCCCCTGGATGCCTGGGGCTGCATCTATTTCACTTTCTCCTCCTCTGCCTACATCAGACCTTCAGTATGGGTTTGCTGAATGAATAAGTGGCTTCTCTCTTCCTGTCTCCTTTGACTAAGGTTGGATGGTGAGGAGGGAGCCTCAAAATAAGATTGAATGCATATCTCATTTTCATAATCAACAGCCTAAAAAATCAGCTGGGGGAAGACAAAAGTCAGCCACAGCATGGGGGAGCCTTGGGGGAGGAGAGGGAACTTCCTAACACCCCCCCGACCCGGGAACCCATCAAGAGGGGGCGGCATGGGTAGGAACAATGAGACGGGAGAGTCCAGTCCTTCCTGGCTGGGAGGAGAGCTGGACCACGTTCCAATCTTCCACTTACTTTAATTGCCAGGAAACAACCCTTCTCTGTCTGTCATTATGACTTAATTAAGCTACAACAGCCGGAAGGAGGAGGCCAGGTCCTTCAAAACTGGCAGGCAGGGTGAAAAGCCTGGTCAGGGGTCTGGGCAGGAAGGGCTGAAGACCCCCCAAGGGCAGCCCCCCGCCCCACAGGAGCTTCACCTTCCTTTCTGGTTAACCCATTCGCCACCAACACTGCAACGGTCTGGACACACAGTGGAGGCTCCAAGAAAAAGTTGGTGACGGTCACTTTCTCAGGAGCATTATACTAAGCGAAAAAAGCCAGACACAAAAGATTACACGTATGATTCCATTTCTATGTAATCTCCAGAGAGGGCACATTTATAGAGACAGAAAGCAGATCAGGCCGGGCGTGGTAGCTCATGCCTGTAATTCCAGCACTTTGGGAGGCCAAGGCAGGAGGATCATCTGAGGTCAGAATTTCAAGACCAACCTGGGCTAAATTTTAGAGAGACGGGGTTTCACCATGTTGCCCAGGCTGATCTTGAACTTCTGAGTGTCACAGAGCCTAGTGCACAGCAGGTGTTCAGTCATCCTTAGGTGATGGCCTCCCTGAGAGGAGGAGCCACACGTGGGCGGGCAGGAGGAGGAGGAAGAGCGTTCAGGATGGAGAAGTGTGCATCGCAGAAGGAGCACTGACCGCAGAGGGGCCTGAAGAGACCGCCTGGCAGACAGTGTTTTCATCTCCCAGCTGGGCACGGTGGTTCACACCTGTAATCCCAGCACTTTGGGAAGCCGAGGCAGGTGGATCACCTGAGGCCAGGAGTTCAAGACCAGCCTGGCCAACAGGGCAAAACCCCCGTCTCTACTAAAAATACAAAAACTTAGCTGGGTGTAGTGGCAGGTGCCTATAATCCCAGCTACTTGGGAGGCTGAGGCAGGAGAATTGCTTGAGTCAGGGAGGTGGAGGCTGCAGTGAGTCAAGATTGCAACACGGCACTCCAGCCTGGGCGACAATTGCAAAACTTCGCCTCAAAAAAAAAAGAAAAGAGAAGCTCCTGGACTCCGCAGCTCACTACGGCAAGCCTAGTCCAGGGAAACATTCTCCTTCCTCCCTCCTCAGCTGAGTCCCACTCGGAAACAACGAGGGAGGCCCCAGCGAAGGGGCAAGACCCCAAACAGTTAATAGGGAAGATGATGGCCATTTCCTTCAGGAAAGAAAAAGGTCCCACCGGCATCTGTCTTAGCCTAGGTGGGCTGTCTTCATGAGCCTGATGTTGAAAATAAACCTCCAAGCTCATCATACATGAGAAATGAGGTAGGGGAAAAAAGGAAAAGGAAAATCGCATCAGCCTGTGGTGCAAGGCCCAGGAGGAGGGACTGGCAGGCGGCCAGAGTCAACACAGCCAGCTGGGGGAGGGGAGGCCGCCTGGGAGGCCGCAGGGCCTGAGCCCCAGCGGGAGAGGGCCGAAGCAGCAGCGAACAGAGCCCCCTCCCCAGACCAGGAAGAACAGCCCCTTCCACCACTGCCCTCTGGGCTGGGAAATGAGGATGGATCTGCTGACATCTCCAGGATCTCCTGCAAATGCAAAAAAAATGCAACTCGGATGGTCGAGAAACTCTGGGAGGACGACCTGCTTACAGGTCGCAGGGACCACAGTGCTTGAGTCCCAGGCAGCAGAGCTGAGGCAGCCAAGCCAGCCCGAGGGTGACCTTCAGTCAAGTCATTTGCCTCTGCAGGCCTCCCCCTCTGCCCCTATGAAACAGGATCCCAACAGCGACCCACGGCAGGGACAGAACGTCCACAAGACCAAGGAACGAGGGGCACAGAGCAGCCCTGTAAGGTCATGGGCAATGTGGCCTCATGCTGAGAGCACAGCCAGGAGCCAAGGGCTTGGGTTTGGGGCTGAGTGGCCCATTTAAAAGCAGCGTGCTCTCTGACAGGTCATTTGCCCTCTCTGTCTCGGTTTCCTCATCTGTAAATTAGAGATAATAATAATGCCTACCTCTTAGGGTCCTTGTGAGGAACAAATGAGTGGTGTGGGGCCGGACGTGGTGGCTCACGCCTGTAATCCCAGCACTTTGGGAGAACGAGGCAGGTAGATCACCTGAGGTCAGGAGTTCGAGATCAGCCTGACTAACATGGTGAAACCCTGTCTCTACTAAAAATACCAAAACTAGCTGGACATGGTGGTGAGCACCTGTAATCCCAGCTACTCGGGAGACTGAGGCATGAGAATCATTTCAACCCAGAAGACGGAGGTTGTAGTGAGCCAAGATTGTACCAGTACACTCCAGCCTGGGTGACAGGGTCTCAAAAAACAAAACAAAACAGTGTTGTGTGTGTGCATGTGTGTCTGAGTACACATACATACATGTATGTGAGCCGTGTATTGGTGAGATGGTGCTTGGAACACAGAATGGGCTATTGCGTCAGCAATACTGTGATTACAAATACTACTACGAGTGCTTAGAGTTCACTTTCAACTGCAGCCTAGGTCATAACCTCCTGAATAACACAGAACTGCTTTCTCAGAACATGTATCCGCCTCTCTCCCATCAGAGGCAGCCTGAAGGGGCTAAAAAGAAGTAAAAGGCTAAACAGGCCCTAGGGTTGTCCTGTGTGATTCTGACTACACACGTTCGGAGTTGTGGGAGCTGGGCAGCCACACCCGGCACCGCATTGTCCGATGGCTCCGCTGGCAGGCTCACCCAGCACAGGACCTCCTACAGCAGTCAGGGCGCTGTCCTGGATGGAGAACCTCACCAAGGGGAGGGCACCACTCCTCCCTGAACCACTGTGACCAGTGTATATCACATGAGCAAGGGAAAAATTCACCAAGGACGCCAGGCTTGGGCCAATGAGGGCAGTGCTTTTGTCAGAAAGAGCCAAGTGGGCGGGACGCAGTGGCTCATACCTGGAATCCCAGCACTTTGGGAGGCCGAGGCAGGTGGTTCACGAGGTCAGGAGTTCGAGACCAGCCTGGCAAACACGGTGAAACCCCGTCTCTACTAAAAATACAAAAAAATAGCTGGGCGTGGTGGTAGGCGCCTGTAATCCCAGCACTTTGGGAGGCCGAGGCGGGTGGATCACGAGGTCAGGAGTTCGAGACCAGCCTGGTAAACATGGCCAAACCCCGTCTCTACTAAGAACACAAAAAATTAGCCGGGCGTGGTGGTGGACCCCTGTACTCCCAGTTACTTGGGAGGCTGAGGCAGAAGAATCACTTGAATCCGGGAGGTGGAGATTGCAGTGAGCTGAAGTCATGCCATTGTACTCCAGCCTGGGCCACAAGAGCGAAACTCGTCTCAAAAAAAAAAAAAAAGAGAGAGAGACAAGTGGCAGGCACCAATAGGCACATTCCGTGTTCCAAACACCATCCCAGCACGCACAGCACACTTACACACACGCATCTATAAGCCCTTCTGGTAAAAAGAAGTAAAAGTGAGTCCCCGTGTTTGGGAGATGCACATCCACAGAGGACAGCAGAGGCGAACATGTGGGGTGTTTTTAGGAGGTGGTCTCAGAGGGTCTCAGGAAGGAAGTGCTCCAGCAGGATGGTGTCTGCCTCCTCACGCAGCCTCCACACACGTGCAGGGTCCGTGGTGACCAGGGGAAGGGCTCCAGGGCACCATACCCCATGAATGCCTTCCCCCCAGATCTCATGGGGCCTGACTCCAGGCTCTGGGGGCTTCTCTGCCCCAGGACCACATATATCATCCAGGCAGCCTGAGCAGGAAGCAAAACCATAGCCCACCGGGAGCTCCACATCAATACAGACCCCTCCCCATCATCCGCCCCCCAACCCCTGGGAGGCTCCAGCGTGATCCTCTCTCGGGCCACCCTCAAGGAACAGGGCTGGTAAGGAAGTGGCTCCTCTAAACCTTCAATCTGCCCCAGAAATGCGACGCAGCGGATCAGCCACCCTAGAAACTTCCATCAGCCTCAGTTTCTTGGTCTTCGTATGCCCCGTTTCGGGGCCCAGGTTCCTAGAGTAGAGGCAGCAAATCTCCCAGAGTCCGCCTCAAATGCCTCCCCTTCCCCTGACCTCCCCAAACAAAGGTGCTTTTTCCCCAGCTCCTCGGGGTCACCACATTTTCGTCAGACCTGTGCTTGTTTTCTTTCTACTCAGGCCCATGGTGGCTTCTCCCCACCCCCAGGCACCACCATACCCAGGAGACAAACCCCGTATTGTTTTCATAGACCTAATAAATGACATTTCGCCCCACCTCCTGCCACTAACTCACTAGCCCTCCCAGCTCCTCCGCCTCATCTACAGTCTCCCTTGTGCTCAGCAGGCCCCCTCCCCTATGAGAGAACAGGCGAGAGAGAAACCTGTCTGTCTGAAGGGGCCTCCCCCTCCACAAGTTATCAGGTAAAGATTCCATCCAGAGAGAGGCAGCGTCATCAGTGGCAATTTAAACAGTCCCAACCTCTTCCTCTGGCTCAGGTCTGGAACTGAAGGGAACATACCAACGTGGCAATTAACAGTGCCGATGATAAAAACAGAAAGATGTTCAGCAAGTGCTTGAAAATATATTTCATCAACCAAGGTTTCTCCTCACCCCTTGAAAAAGTAAACGATGAAAGGGGTAGAAAAAGGAGTTGCCATTTATGCCTCGTGTTCCATTATTGGAGCGCTAGGCACGTGGGTGTTATTTATATCCTACTGCTCGAAGTCATCACCAAGATCTGATTTTTCAAATTCGAACAATGGCAACCTCAGGCATAAATGGTTTAAGCCAGGAAAGACTGAATTTTTTCCCACTGGTCAAGTTGATGAGGTTCTTCAGATGTGCTCTGGGAGGGGATTGCCGGCGCCCGAGGAAGGCTGGCCACCCGTAAGAAGGGCTTGCTCTGCTGAAGTATTTGGATGTGGGACGCAGATGCAGCCCTGTGCGGGAGTAACAAGAGATGCGTGTCACCCTGTCCACACAGGGACTCGTGGATTGCTCTGACCTTGCAGAGCTTGTGAATCTGCAAAACAATCCTCAGAGTCTAGCTTTTGTCAGGGGTGAAAGAAACCAGAAAGAGACAGCAGCCACCAAACTCTGTGCCAAGCAACTGCTCCAAGCCCAGACCTCGCCTTCAGCACCACCACTCACCAGCCACCCCTTGGGGCTGATGCAGGAGGCAGGCAGCCACCTCTGGGCATCGTGACTTGTGAACCCGGCCTGACTCTGCCTGTCCCTCAGCAGCAGGCTCTCCAGGTTTTCACTGCCACCACTGCGAGAGCCCCATCCTCCTCCAGGCAGGGCACAGAGACAGGATGACTTATAACCAGGGGCGTAATGAGCTGAGCCACAGGGAGGTGCGAATGAAGAACGAGAAGGCAAGTCCACGCGCCTCCCCACACCCTCATGAGGCCACGTGAATGTACAGCCCACAGCATGTTGTTTGCTCATTTACAGAGCCGGACGGAACCTCAAAATACTCATCCCTGGTATTTTGCCTATGAAATAAACAAAGGCACAGAGAACTAGAGAAACTCGCTTGAGATCATCAGGCAGGTGCTGCAGTGGCTCATGCCTATAATCCCAAGAGGCCGAGGTGGGAGGATCACTTGAGCCCACAAGTTTGAGGCCAGCCTGGGCAACAAAGAAAGACCCCATGTCTACAAAATTTACAAATGAGTCAGGCATGGTGATGCATGCCTATGGTCCCAGCTACTTGGGAGGCTGAGGTGGGAGATCACTTGAGCCCAGAAAGTTGAGGCTGCAGTGAGTCAAGATCGTACCACTGCACTCCAGCCTGAGCAACTGAGTGAGACCCTGTCTGTAAAATAAATTAATTCTTAATAAGTAAGTAAGTAATCATTCATCTGGGAAATAACAAGCTACAACTGAGACCCAAATTCCTGAACCCTGGATCCAATGCCCTCTCCTCCTCCTCCTGTGGATCACCAATCTATTGCTGATGGGACTGAATCTCTTAGAATGCAATAAGTGAGTCCCAAACACTCACCTGTAGGAAATGAGGATTCTCAGTATGGAAAGGTAAGGACATGGCCAGCACACACCTGTAGAGGCAGCCACGTGCCAGGAGTGGCTGGGATTGGAGGGAGAACTGGCGGTGAGAATCCTCCCTATCCTTCTCATCTGCTCGTGGCCCCATCGGGTGGACACTGTCTGCTCTAAGTGTCCCTGGGGATTATTCTGGATCCCATGCCTTGGCAGGGACCTCGACAGAGTCACTCTCATTCTCTCCGTCCAGTCCAGGAGCCCACCCTCTAACTGTTGGAGACAGGGCTGTTGCTGTTTCTCTAACAAAGTCTAGCGTCACCACTCCCGATCCCACGTTCCCATCCCCATTGCTCTCCACTGCCATCGCCACACCAAGACATCGAGACCTCTGGCTTTTCTCTTCGCTCTGCCCTGTCCCCTGGAACCTTCCGGCCTAACCCCGCTTTGTGCCATGGTACTGTGCCTGCGGCTGCACGTAATTGTGGAATGGAACACGCCTGATTTCTCACTCGGCCCCCTTTGAGCTACATCCTGAATCCCCAAACCACTCTCCCTCGCACCTCTCCTGCTGCACCGGGCTCCTGCACGGGCAAGGCGGCATCTTTTCCCACGAAAGCACTGTGCTTCAGAGGCTGGGTCCCCTTCCTCCTGCAGGTTGTCCATCTACAGAGCCCAGAAGCTTCCCTCTTCTGCAGGAGGTAAAGCCGCACTGACATCTGTCCTCCAGCACTCTCTACCGTTTTAGGGTCAATCTCACCGCCCCCTCCGATGCTCCCAGTTCACACTCTAGGCAGGGCCTCAGTGGAAGGATCTCAAGCCCTCCAATGGGATAAGAGGGGCTCAGCCAGACCGGGAAAGGCCCAGATCCTCCTGTCCATAGAGGGAGTCCATGCCCCTGGCAGCCCGCGCAGCTGTGCCCTGTGAACAAGAACTCTGAAGTCAGCCATAAAGCTCGCCTGGGAAGGCCCTTCTCACCTCTTCTCACCTGCCATGGTACAGACCCTCCCTTCTCCAGGTCCCTTACACTCGGCAATGGGATAGGAAGAGCTCGGCTGCACAGAGAGGGGGCCCAGGGGCCAGTCCCTGTCCAATCTCCTCCCCTAACACACACACAGATCACTCCCCATGGCCCAGCACTCCTCCGGGAAGAAAGAAAATGGGAGAAGGGTCAGGAATTGGAGGCTAGAGGCCGCATCAGGGCTCCTCTCTCTAGGACACCAGCAAGGAAGATTCCCCCCTTGAACACAGCTCCAACCAAGTTTCTAAAACTTGCTTGTTTCCCACAGCATCTGGACACCTCCCTTCCAGCCCAGAGCAAAGAGCTGTACAGACTCTGGCCTCCCTCTGCCATCTCTTCCCCAGAGGTGAGCTCTGAGCCCTCCAAAGACACACAAGCAGAAAGGACAGAGGCCAGCAGGAGCACACACCTTTCCTCATGGAACCTGGGTGGCAGAGCCCCAGCAGCGCCCAGGGGGAAAGGCAGGGGTGCCCGGACAAAACCCTAACCAGCTGCCGAAAGGCAAGGGCCTGGCAACGTCCTTTGTCTTGCTGTGACCTCAACCCCTCAGCCCAGCCCACCCCCTTTAGCCACCCTGGGCTCCCTAGCTGGGCCTCCCACTCTGCGGCAGTCAGGTTCTTTAGAATCAGACACCCCAGGGCTGGAACTTCAAGCATCCCACCTCCAGGAGACATTAGGTAAGTCACTTTCCCTCTCTGAGCCTTGCATTCCAGGTCTGTAAGATGAGCCCACTGACCTCCTCAAAGACCTCACAGGATTAAGTGAAATGTGGACACACCTCACTGCGCTCAGGGACAAACATTCATCCCATCCCTCCTCCCACCACGGGCCAACCACAGGCCATCTCTGGTTTACTTGCCCGTGTGGCAATCCAGGCAGTGAGGACGACACTCACTTGCAGAGGCAGGAGGGTCCCCGCACACCCGCCTCCAAAGGGGCACACACACAGATGGCCAAATGCAGCCCATGAAGCAGAGCCACCCAAAGTCCCTTAGACCAAGAATCGTCTAACACACACACGCGGTTGGAAACCAGAGAGTGGACCCTTGTCCACAGAGTGGGTGAATTTTTCCCTATCCAAATAGGTAGTAGAAAAAAAAATACCAGGGACTTCTCTCTGGCAAACTTGTCGTAGAGCATCTCCGTGGCCAGCAGAGGAGAAAGGAGGTCATTTGGGACCATTTACTCATGTGAGAGTCACTGTCACATGCTAAGATTTCCCCTGAAAATAAAATGATAAGATAATAACTCATAATGCTCTCCCCAAATCAGTCCCACACAGAGCCCCCTCCTCTGTTTGCTCAGACCCCCGCTCTCCAGCACAAAGTCTTTATTGGTCTCCCTGCAGGGGTGAAAATAAAGGGGGTTTTGTTCTTCTCCTCCCCCGCTCCCCCCGCAGGGCTGAGTGAGTTTATCTGACACTGCAGCAGTCTTTGTAAACTGAGTGTCCCAGGATAAACGCTCCCTTAAGAGTCGCTTGGCCTGGGACAGAGGGACCCTCTCCAGAGGAGAATGGGGAGCTTGTTCCGATGGTCTTTTAATATGGGGGGCGGGGTGTCACCAAGGACAGGCCTCCAGCACACTCTCACAGAAGGGTCTCTGTCCTGAGGCCACAGTGGAGGGAATTCTTAAAACATAGATGCTGAAAGGGGGAAGGAATTTTTTTTTCCTAAGGGGAGGGGAGGGAGGAGAGGGCGGGAAGGAGATGGGGGAGTGGCGAGGACTCCTCATTCCCCCAGAACAATTCCAGTTACAACAAGGCATCTCTATGCCTTAACAGCAAGTGAATGACAAGCCGGTCAGCATCCCCGCAGAGCAGAATTCTCCTCCCATCCGGATCTCCCACCAGCGTGTGCTTTGCAGCTCCCGAATCCAGGAGGGGCGCCCACCAGCACGCAGAAAAGAATCTCAGTTTTACCTAAGTGAAGGGCCTCTGTCACAGCGTCCTAAAAGAGCAAATCCTTTGAAGGCTGTTTGAGTCCAGCTGTCCCCCTCTGGAAAGGGGTAACAGAGTGCCCCAAAGCCCTTATATACATAAAATTATCTCAAATCACAGGGAGAAAAAGGGTCATTTACTCCTCTAACTTATTTGGGTGCAAGGTCACAACAAAATAGATATTCCAAACTCTAGCCATGACAAACGGCGCTCTCTAAAGACTGCCCAGCAAGACTGTTTTCTATTTTGATTTATTTAAGTTGAATTGAGTTCTTCTCCACGTCTTTCTGAGTGGTGCTGCAGAAAGACCTGGAAGCCGCGTGTCCACTGAGAACGACATGGCCTCTCTCCTCACCTACCTTGCTCAAGGTCACCTGCGGAAAAAGAGCAAACAAAACAGAAAGACACCCTCCCTGCTAAAGGCAATCGAGAAATCACACAGCTGTGAGATACACAGAAAGGAAACTGAGGCCCCAATACATGGCATAATAAGCCCAAAACCATGAGGCAAATTAGGAGGCCAAGACTAAGAAAAAACAGGACTCCTGGGGACAGAAAACCACCCACAGGGGGACAGAGCGTGCAATTCTCAGGACCACTCCAAGCAAATGCCGAGACCACCTTCTGAAAGCTGCTTTTACAATGCTGTATGTTCAGGCTACCAAGCCAGACCCACTGCCCAGACACCACTGTTACCACAGCCACATCAAACGGCAGGTCATCGTGGGCCTTCAACCTGCCAAGTCGCTGGGTATACGCAGTTGACCCTTGAACAAGCTTTGAACAGCATGGGGTCTACCGATACGTGGTTTTTCTTCTGCCTCTGCCTCCCACGAGACAGCAAGGCCAACCCCCTCCTCTTCCTCCCTCCAAGCCTACTCGCTATGAACACAACGAGGAGGGAGACCTTTGCGGTGACCCACTTCCACTTAATGAATAGTAAATACATTTTCTCTTCTGTATGATTTTCTTAATATCATTTTCCTTTCTCTACCTCACTTTATTGTAAGAGTGCGGTATATAATACATATATGCCGTATCAATATGTAATACCTATAACAGAACAAATATGTGTTAATCAACTGTTTAAGTTGTTGGTAAGGCTTCCAGTCAACAGGAGGCTATTAGTAGTTAAGTTTTAGGGAAGTCCAAAGTTACATGTGGCTTTTCAACTGCACAGAGGGCCAGATCCCCTAACCCTTGCATTGTTCAAGGGTCCACTGTAGTAAGCCTTTACTGGAGTCAGCATCAGGCCAGGTGCTGTGAAATCAGAGTGCACAGCTTTGACTATACAGAAGACAAAAGATCCATATATGTGAAACCATCACGGCAGTATATGATATTATAGTTGTCAGTATGACGAAAGTTTAAGGAAGAGAAAAATTGGATGAAAAGCAAAAGTTTGCAAAAACACAGTTAGCATCCTGCCCATTGATGAGTTTATTCAGGCATAACCTAGGCAACCAGTGGACACAAATACTGGATCCTACGTCTCCTGCAAGTATGAGGATCCCTAACCACGCATTGGGAGAGTAAGGAAAGGAGAGGAGGACACAGCCCAGGAGGAAAGAAGCACCCATCAGGTCACAGGGAAAGACCAGCTGAGACAAGAGCCCATTCCAGACCCAGGGAGGGAGCGCTGAGGAGGCACCTCCTTGCTGCCACTCCCCCGCCTCCGGCTCTGCCCCCCACTGTGCTCCTGTCTGCCCACTCGAGCTAACAGAGATGCCTGGGCTGGTTATTCATCAGATTTGCATTGCACAGTACAGTAGACATACACTTTCACATAGGTCATCTCACTTAAGCCAATGGAAACCGTAGCCCAGGTTCTATGCTTCCGAGATAAAAGTCAAAAGAGAAATTGGGCCTTCCTCAACTCAATCCAGCCACTTCAGAGCAGAGATGCCACCACAGCCTAAGCAGACAGAACCAAGGAGCCAGTCCATGTCTTTAAGATGGACACAAGGTTTAAGCCAAGAAGAGGAGGGAAATACGTGGAAGGAGGAATCAAAGACTCTGTTTACCTAGTCCAGTGAATGAGACCTGTACCAGCTCCCATCCTCCCATCCCTCCAACCTCCAGGTCGCACAGGGACTTCAATCTCTACCCTCCCAATCATGTCAATTAAGAGGTTCTTTGTGCAAAGGACAGAGTGCATGGCAGCTGATGGGCGTGCAGCTCAGATGGGGCAAGGCTTTCTCACAGGGCCCCCACCCCACTGGAAGGTGATGTAGGTACAGCCCGGAGCAGCACTCCTGCTTTCCAGGCATAATATCCGGAGAGTGAGCCTACCCACAGCTCTGCCCTGAAAACTCAGCTTTGAGCTCCAGGAATAAGGTATGCATAGCAATGTCCCGGTAACTGAAAGTTCA
This sequence comes from Ateles fusciceps, assembly GCA_036589455.1. Lineage (NCBI taxonomy): Eukaryota > Metazoa > Chordata > Mammalia > Primates > Atelidae > Ateles > Ateles fusciceps. The sequence continues at coordinate 3,060,458 of JAZHEH010001360.1, forward strand.
CGCCCTCAAACTCAACACTTTCAGTGAATACCTTGATAACGGATCCGTCTCCTTTTCTGCTGTCCCACTGTGCAGCCAATCTCAAACACCTTCTTCCTCAAGGATGCTGGGACACCCCTTCCCCACCCCCCACCACTGGAATCATCCCTCTAAATACCAACGATCCCGGGTGGAAAATGTGATGGAAATTCAACTAAGCATGCCCTGGCCTCATCATCCTTCATAGGATTTCAACAATAGGGGAATCCGTGATGCTGATGCATGCTTTGAACACGCATGTCTCCTAAGCAAATACCATCAGGACAATACTGTGGGCAAAAGTACTCTGGTTTTAAGGACAAACAGACCTACATCTGGAACCTGGCCCTCCTGCTTGCCAGTTAGGAAATGACGTGCCATCACTTCTAGCTCTCTAAACCAGATTTTACCTCTGCAGAGAGAAACCTGAGGACAGCAAGAGAGTAGAGGCAGAACTGGAGGAAAAGCCCAGGACCTGTGGGGCACTTAATGAGAGTTTCTCATCACAGAAAACTCTAGTCAACCAACCTCTCAATTGGTCTTAGTATTAATTACCTTAACATTGACTCTACTGCCCCATCTGGAGGGAAGGGAGTCGTCTATTTCCAGCTACACTCCTGAAAGGATGCAGGTCTCACCTCTATCAGCAGAGAAAAGAAGAAGTACTGTTTTAAAGCTGTCAGTGGATTACTAGGAGGAAGAAGTGAAGGATGAATCATAGCTACAGATGCATTATGAGGACAGGCATGGTGGCTCACGCCTATGACCCCAGCACTTTGGGAGGTGGAGGCAGGAAGATTGCTTAAGCCCAGGAGTTCATGAAGCAGCCTGGGTAACAGAGTGAGATCTTGTCTCTACAAAAAAAAAAAAAAATCAAAATATTAGCCAGGTGTGGTAGTGCATGCCTGTAGTCCCAGCCACTAGGGAGGCTGAGAAAGGAAGATCGCTTGAGCCCCGGAGGTTGGGGCTGTGAGCCATGATCAAGTGAGCCATGATCAAGCCACTGCACACCAGCCTGGGCGACAGAGTAAGGCCCTGTCTCAAAATAAATAAACAAACAATGTGAATATCATTTGATTTGTGACTTCTAGTGCTTTCCAAGGGAAATGGGATCCAGCTTGCAGCTAAATGCTGTATGGATGCAGTCACATGCCCAGCTGGAAGCAGATCAAGTTCCAGCTCTGCCTCAGACCAGCAGGGTAACTTTGGACAAGTGACATAAGCTCTGGGAGCCTCAGCGTCCTCGTCTGTTAAATGGGGCAACAGTAACTACACTTCCACGGGACGGACGGCACCTTTAATACATGATAATCACCCCCTCTCTTCCCACTTCATCACCTACCAAAAAAGGTTATTCATACTCAAGCTTTAGATAGAAAAAAATCTGTCACCATGGCAATAAGAATTTTTTCCTAACAATGGCAAACGAGGACAGCTGGGAGCACCTGCCAGGGCCGCATGGCTTCCTTTCAAAGCTCACACAACCCATGAGCGTGAGTCACTGCTCCTCAAACAAAGCCTACCTGTGTAACATGCAAACAAAGTAAGCAAAACAGAGTCTCCCACCTTGAGCTCAACAGCCTGGAGATCAAAGCTGTCTCTCGAACATGGAGCACCCAGAAAATCTGCTTCCAAGTTGGCACATGAATGTGTGAACACAATGGAGCCCTCTGCATAAATCCACTTGTGTGGCTGCGTCTGGATGAGCTCTCTGTCTGGCCTCCCTGGGTTCTCAGTCTTCCCCACTGGGCTGCCAAACGCAGAGGCCCGGTGAGAAGTCTGCACAAATCCATTGCCCCTAGCTCACATCATCAGGCTTCTCATAGCAGGAGAAGAACAGAACTTGTCTCCCAAGGGAGACTGGGAGCAACATCATTAGTCTAGAGATGCTCAGAACTAGGGCAAGTGTTTCCCTTTCTTTGGTGAAATCTCAGGCAACAGGTGCCATTCTAAGTGTCCAGCTTTTACTCCAGTAACAACTCTTCATGCGGGTCAACGAGAACCCAGTCACGGGTGATCAACTGCAAGGCTAGATTTAGCAACCCAGGAGCCAAACTGCCAGCTCCCTGATGAAACAAGATGATGTCCCATGTGAAAGTAGACTCTCAGGTTCAGAGATTCAGAGGAGGAAAGAACTTTTGAGGTCCCCTTTATTTGTCAACTTCTACTAAGCATTAACATACCCCCAGCACCCTCCTAAGATACCAGTTATACCCAGGTAAACAAAACTAATTCCCTGACTCCAAAAGCACACATCCTGGTTTATTACCCAAGGAGTCCAATTCATTCATAGCGAACAATTGGTGGTATCGCCTGCACATACCGGTGCTTCCCAAGGACCCTAATATCCATTTGCAGAATCTTGGTGTATCTGGGGAGGGAAGCTGTCTCCTTGCAACAGAGCCAAGCACGTGATCGGGGAGAGCCAATCAGTGTGTCCCCCCCCCCCCATCACAGGCCACCAGCTCCTGGCCACAGGTGTGGATCTAGGGGTGAGCATGGCTGCAGGGTCAGCACTCAGGAAGACCATCACAAAGCCATTCTCTCCCTCTGGAACTGTAGAGGCAGGAGGTCTGCCCAGATGAGGAAAGTAAACTTGAAAATGAAACTGTATACGGAAGGGGAGAGAATGAAAAGACAGGGAGACTGAACCAACAAATCACCCCAAAAGCACACCCCCCCACACTTCTCAGCTATGTGAACAACCAAAACATTCATTGTTTTAAACTGGATACAGTTGGTTTCTCTGTAACCTCCAGCTAAAAGTGACCAACCTAAAAATACTCTTCATTTTGTGGATGAGGAATTGGGCCCACAGACAGAGGCCCAGGGACCTGTGCAAAGTAATACAAACACGTGGCAGTGGGGCAGGACAGGGGCCCGGTGATGGACCTGGGCCAAGACCTGATTTTGAACTATACCTCCATCCTCCAAAGCTCTGAGGCCTTCCGGGTATTCCTTCATGCCTCTAAGCCTCAAATGCTGAAGATAATAACACCCCAGGGCTCTGAGGATTAAGGGAAGTAAAGACTCTGGTAGCACGTTCTCTGAGCCTGCTACAAGGCTGCCTCTCTTTCTGGACATTGCCTTGCTGACAGGCAGCAGTGGCTGATTGGAAACTGATAGATATGGTTTGTGCGTGTCCCCACCCAAATCTCATCTTGAATCATAGCTCCCACAATTCCCACGTGTCATGGGAGGGACCAAGTGAAAGGTAATTGACTCATGGGGAGTGGGTCTTTCCCATGCTGTTCTCATGATGATAGTGAATAAGTCTCATGAGATCTGATGGTTTTATAAAGGGGAGTTCCCCCTGCACTAGTTCTCTCTTCCCTACCACCATGTAAGATGTGACTTGCTCCTTATTTCCTTCTGCCATGATTGTGAGGCCTCCCCAGCCATGTGAAACTGTGAATCGTTCAAACCTCTTTTCTTTCTTTCTTTTTTTTTTTTTTTTTTGAGATGGAGTTTCGCTCTTGTTACCCAGGCTGGAGTGCAACGGCCCGATCTTGGCTCACCACAACCTCTGCCTCCTGGGTTCAAGCAATTCTCCTGCCTCAGCCTCCCGAGTAGCTGGGACTACAGACGCACTAAACCTCTTTCCTTTATAAATTACCCAGTCTCAGGTATGTCTTTATCAGCAGTGTGAGAATGGATTAACATTGGGATCGTATCGGTTGAATTCTGACACAGGATGGGTACAAGGAATTGGGCCACTGGGCCGGGTCATTATTGGGGCACAAGCAACATCAACCAATGGCCGGTTTGGCCGGTGAATCTTGAATGCAGCCACACGGTCATCTTCCCCGCAAGTCGGTGCCTGACAAACAGATGCCCGGGATGATAAGGGCCCAGAGAAAGGTTTGAGAAACCATTCAGGTTCAATCTCAACGGTGCGAGCAGGGGAGGGGGACAGCGGAAAAGAGGGCAGCCAAGGTGACGAGGAAAGCAATTCCAGGAAAGGCCAAACAGCCCAGCAGTGAGGGTGGAATGAGAAACCCAGACCACCTCAGCTCCTTGCTTAACCACATTCCTGGTTTCCACTTAGAAATTTAATTAAAAACCCAAACACCTGAATTTCCCCGCTGGCTTGCCAGTGGCCACAGATTCCCTGAGGTTCAGAAAAACCTCCCTCAGCTTAGTCCTGGGTCCTCTAAAGAAGTCTGGTCTGAAGCCAAAGGAAGGGGAGTCACAGTCAGGAGTCAAGGAGAAGAGGTCACAGTCAGGGGTCATGGAGAAGGGATCTTGGGGAGGCACCCCCACTCTTCCAGAGAGAAGAAAGCCTCCAGGCAGGGGAGACCCTGTTCTATCCCCCCGACTTCAGGAGCAACAGCTTTGCTTCTTGATGTTTAATTCTTTTTCCATTCTCTTTTTAGAGACAGGGTCTTGTTCTGTCACCCAGTCTGGAGTGCAGCAGGATAATCATGGCTCACTGTAGCCTAGACCTAGGGCTCCAGCGATCCTCCCATCTTGGCCTCCCAAAGTGCTGGGATTACAGGAGCAAGCCACCATACCCAGCCACTGCTTAATTTTAAAAATAAAAAGAAATATCACCGTGAAAAAATTAACATGGAAAAGAGCCACATTTATGGTGGCTCCGAGGTGACAAGGCCACTTTGCTGTCCCACGCAGGGAAGGTGCAGAAGCTGCGAGGGGGTAGAGCCCCGCAGAGGCTGGGATCAAACACTGTCCACCATCTGTCCTCCAGGGCCAACAAAATCACTTACTGCAAACGCCTAATCCCCCTGGCAGCCGGACATGTACATGTGGCATGGGGGAACCAATCACAAACCAGAACTGACAGCAGCCTTGGGGGCTCAGACTTAGCCTGGGGAATTACACCACAGAAGGGAGGTGATCATCTTCACCCAGCCACACACCCCAGTTCCCCTTGGGAGCTGCCACCCAACTGTGACATCCACCATCATGCTCAAAAGGCACTTTTTTTTTTTTTTCTTTTTTTGAGACGTAGCTTCGCTCTTGTTGCCCAGGCTGGAGTGCAGTGGTGTGATCTCGGCTCACCGCAACCTCCACCTCCTGGATTCAGGCGATTCTCCTGCCTCAGCCTCCCAAGTAGCTGGGATTACAGGCATGCGCCACCACGCCCGGCTAATTTTGTATTTCTAGTAGAGATGAAGTTTCTCCATGTTGGTCAGGCTGGTTCAAACATTTTAAGTGGCTCAAACTGTGCAGAAAAGTGTTCTCTACTTTAAAAAAAATGCCCACTTCCAGCAAACTTTATATATGAAAGTGTGACCCCGCAGGGCAAGCAGCAGAGAATTCACTTTACAATTTTCCTAAACAGTGAGTCCAATCTGTATCCTCCGGACCCTCCGTCTCCACACCAACACTTCCAAAACACTCGCTTTTCACAATGTGTGCCAGATTAGGAGTTACAGGGCAAGGGCTGGTCTGCAGGGTATCCATACACATCATTTCACTGACCGGTGCTTTAATGCCCCTCCTGTAAAACACGATGACACCTGACCATTTCACCAGGCTGAAGGTACTATCAGACGGGATATGGGCACAAAAGCAATTGGAAAACTCCAGCTCAAAGAATCAGGGCCTAAGGAACATGCTAAGTCATCAAACCTCATTTAGAAAAAATACTTGTGGCAGATTCAGAGCTGAGCGCCACTCCCACCAACCTGGCTGCTCCTCGCTTTCCCGGGCACTTCACTTTTCATGAGGATGAATTTCTTAAAGCAAAACGTACTTCACACACATTAAGACAGCTAGTCCCCGCCCCCCCCCCCACAAAAAAAGAAAAGAATAAAAAAAAACAAGTCTTGGCAAGAAAATGGAACCTTTGTGTACCATTGGTGGGGATGTGAAATGGTACAGATGTTATAAAAGACGGTATGGCAGGTTGGGCGCGGTGGCTCATGCCTATAATTCCAGCTCTTTGGGAAGCTGAGGCTGGTGGATCACGTGAGCTCAGCAGTTTAAGACCAGTCTAGGAAACATGGCGAAACCTCATCTCTACAAAAAATACAAAAATTAGCAGGGCATGGCGGTAGGTGCCTATAATCCCAGCTACTCAGGAGGCTGAAGTGGGAGGATGTTTAAACCCAGGAGATGGAGGTTACAGTGAGCTAAGATCACACCACTGCACTCCAGCCTGGGCAACATAGCAAGACTGTATCTCAAAAAAAAAAAAAAAAAAAAAAAAGTAAAAATGGTTCAAAGTTTTCAAGTAGCTAAGTGAAGAAGGCATAACTGCAGAAACCATCATTGTCCCTTACAGCTCAATGAGGGTTTTACTCACATAGTGAAATTGTCCCAAAGGCCAGTATCTCAGACACCTTCCTTTCGCTTTGTGAAGCACCCCCACTTCCACACAGGCTGCTAAATCTCCAAGTCAGCTCTCAATGGGCCCCAGTTGGCCCACTAGAGCCCAATGCTGAAGAACGCAAAAGGTTGCACCAACGTCTAAAAAAGCATCCAGCAGGCACTCAATATTTGCGGAATTAAGGTGAGAGGAAGTCTATAGGCAAATGACTGGAAACACATTCATCATTAGAGAAGGAATACTCCATGGCTTGCTCAAAAAGCATGCCCTGAAATCCCGACTCAGTCATCAGAAGGGACTGCTGGGCGGGCAGGCATGGTCTTTCCTCGTCTGTCCTCTGGGGACTTCCCAGCCCACTCAACAACAACCAGAAGTAAATTGCTAAAGTAAAATGACCACTTTTGAAGCAAAGGAAATAAGTCTGTGAACCATTAAAACTGGACCCTAACAGTCGGCATCTTCCAAACCACGGGGGAGCCTCACAAACCTGGGAGTTGGAAAGTCTGGTTGATTTCTGGAGCTCCAGAATTGCAGTCCCTTGATCATACCCCTAGATGAAACCACATCTGTTTAATCACACACAAAGGCACCTGGTTTCCAGACGTCCATGCAAAAACCTGTACCAACAAACCAAATATGGGAGGAGGTGATGATGATTCACATTACAGAAAGAATTCTTGGGCAGAAACTTGCCACTTCAGCATTCTTCTAGGCTGCACGATTCCTTGGGCCTTTTGGATATCATGTGATCAACCAAGATTGGATTTGTGTAGATGTTTATCCAGGCACAGGCCTCATCTGTAAAGCAGGAGCACCCAGCTGACTTTGAATAGGGTGTCCTTTACCAGTGGCATAGTTGAAAGGTAAGAAATTCACCCAGGATCATTCCTGTTCTCTTGTGAAGTGAGCTGGGTGCATCTATCATGTAAACAGGGGGTGCTAACTTGGTGTGGAGGACCCCAACCAGCTCCACGATGACAGTGACATCGTCTAGAACAATGGTGGCCACAGACAGAAGCGGCAGTGGTCTGTGTGAGCACACAAACACATGCGCTAGGACGCTGCTCGGTCAGGGACACATTCCAAGCTCCCAAGGACCTTGCCTACATGAGGGGAGAAGACGCCCAAAACTGTAGTTCCTTTATCATTCACCCAAATGCAGCCACTCCTGTCTTAACCAAGTAGAAAGGGCATCTGATCTCAAGGCTTCTATGTAAAAAACTGTACCAACAAACCAAATACGTACATGTGGGGGCCCAGACCAGTGGAGGTAAACCAGAAAGGCTTCCTAGAAGAGGAGGAAAAAAAAAAAAAGCACTGTGGTTGGGTAAGCATCAGTGGGAAAAGGCTCAATTAAGGCTTTATCCGGCCAAGCGGTCAGTCAACTTCCTGTTTCTTTAAAGTGTCTGTGTCAGGACAGCCTGAGTAGCTTGTTGAAAATGCAGCCCCCCAAGCATTAAAGTTGAGGGGAGGGACGGGGGTGGCTGCTAAGAATATTCATTTTTAGCCGGGCACGGTGGCTCACGCCTGTAATCCCAGCACTTTGGGAGGCTGAGGCGGGCAGATCACGAGGTCAGGAGTTCGAGACCAGCCTGGCCAACATGGTGAAACCCCATCTCTACTCAAAATACAAAAATAATTAGCCGGGCATGGTGGTACATGCCTGTAATTCTAGCTACTCAGGAGGCTGAGGCAGGAGAATCTCTTGAACCAGAAAGGCGAGATTGCAGTGAGCCGAAATCGTGCCATTGCTCTCTAGCCTGGGAGACAAGAGCAAAACTCTGTACACACACACACACACACACACACACACACACACACACAGAATATTCATTTTTAACAAGCAATTCATTCTTATGCCAACCAGAATTTGAACACCAGGGGACAGGTGGGGCAGTCCCAAAGTGAACAGTCTGCACTGCCCTGGAGTGGATCCTGGGACAAGCTGCAGCTTCTGAGAAGGGAGGACCCACCAGGAGGCACTGAGGATAGGGACGGGCAGGTGTAGACAGAGGCGCCTTCCAGAATGTTTAGTCCCAACACCTCAACCCCTCTCCCCGCGAGACTTCCTGTTATGATCCTCACTGGAGCTGGCTAGTTACAGAAAACTTCTGTGCCAGTTCACAGAGAGAGAAAGACATGAATATTCTTCCGTTTACAAGCTATAAAGCTACAGCAGGAAAGTTGGGAGTGTTTCAAAAAGGAAAAGAAAAATCAAGTCTAGGCAACCAGACCCTAATAGTAACACAGAAACTCTATCTAGACAACAGAAGTCTGTTTTGTTGGGATTTCAGTAACCTCAAAACTTCCTTACCCCAAACAAACATCGCCTTTGCTCAATGCAGGCAACCACTCCAAGCCAGAAAAGACACAGTGATACTCAAAGCAGACAGACTCAATTCACGTGTGCATTACTGGCTAACCATGCAGTCTCTTTACTGTAAGGCAAGAAGAAGGGCCTCTTTCTCGGATTTCTTCAAATTCACATAAGTGGACTCAGGCAAAGAACCTGGGCTACCCTCCATCCACATCAGCCACCTCCAAAAGCCCTTTTGGGCAGGCTCTCCTCACCCTAAATCTTCTCTTGGAAGAAAGTCCCCTAAAGAAAAGGAGAATCACTTCCTAGCCCAAAATTTCTTAAGAATACCCTAAATCCATTCTGAGTTCAGAGCAGAAATCCGTGTTCCTTCCAATCTGCCCAGATCACCAGGAAATGCTGTACCTGCTGGGTCTGCACACTTAGCTCCTGACACACCTGCTACTCCAGTCGGCATGAGTCACCCGCACAGGCATTGCACAGTGTACTTGTCAACCGTGGATTCAGCGGCTCAGCAGCTTGCTCTCACGCACACCGGATGGCAGCCGTCTACCCCCCCAGAAGACGTGTCAGGGCAGACTGGGTAATAACCCCATTTTCACTCAGTGACACACTGCCATTGTAGGTTTGGGAAGAGGAAAGGAGGGGAGGGGGTACATGGAGATGCTTTCCCCACATATGGGCAGGCTCCCATAAGCCTGGATCCTGATAATGGCTCTGCTATTGTCAGTAGAGGAAGGGGAAATTCACCTGGGGGAGGAAAATGGAAATCACGTCCCAATTTCAAACCTCCTCCTGAACAGAGACTGTCTTCTGTACCCCTCTCGGTTCCCACTTTTTACAAGTCCCCATTACAGGATCCCAAACTGGACCCTGGGCCAGAAAAAGGACGTGAGTGGGACAAACGGAGAAATTTGAATGAAGCCTGTAGATTTGTTAAAAGTACCGTGTCAGTATCAATGTCCCAGGTCTGATCATTGCACCAAGGATATGTCAGATGTTAACATTTGGGGAAGCGGGGTAAAGGAGATAGTGGAACTCCCTGGGCATTATTTTTCTGCAACTCCTGTAAATCTACATTTACATCAAAATCAAAAGTTTTAATATTTTTTAAAAGACAGCATGTTAAATCTAGCTGCCTGATATATCTTACTTTATGGTATTGCTAAAAAATTTACATCAGAATCCCGACAGGAAATTTTAAGTTATTCTCATACCAATGCTGATCAACTCCTTGATGAAAAGAGAAAACAAAACAAATACTTCATTTGCTGACAGCCATTCACTCTGTGTCCCTCGTGCAGAAACAGAGTTATTCCTTTGCTTTAGACATGACTCTAACTTAAAGCAAATGTAGCAATTTCTGAGAATTTTCCAAAGGAAATAATATGAAATGTGGACAAATCTTTACGTACAAAAGATGCTTACTGTATTACTTCCGAGGGTAAAAATTTGTAAACAACTTAGTGTCCAACAATAGGGAAACTGTCAAGCAAAGGATGAGTCAATGTCTGCAGCAGAATACAGTATCATGCAGTGATGACGTGGGGGAAACGTTCAAATAAAATTACACGAAAAAGGGGCAGGGGAAAAGCTCTAAGTATACATTGCAGGATTTCACCAGTGAGGAAATATATATCAAATTGCCTGCATTACTGTGTGAATTGGATGTTTTTTCCTGCTTTGGGCACTTTTGTGTAGTTTTCCATAAAAGAAAGAGAGTATGGATTACTTTTTAAAATCAGACAGGTAGGAGAGGTGGTGGGGCTGGTTATCAGTTGGTCTGACAGTTTCAACCTTTCCTCTTCCGGAGTCAGTCTGAGCACAGAACTGGGGTGGGGGCAGGGGGTGGGGAAGGGCCACAGGGAAGGTGCTGTGCCAACCTGGGAAGTTCCAGGACCTGCATGGGGACAGGGGCACCGAGGGCCCCAGCTCCCGGGGCAGGGGGTCGTGCCACTAAGCACTGCCTTTTCTTCTTCCAGAGCTGCTCTACCCTCTCTTGCTCCTGGAGCAGGTGCCTACTGGAGACACTGGGACCCTGAGCACTGACCAAGAGCGATCCCTGACAGCCTCTAGATTTCTATGCAGAAGGAACTGCTGGATGACAAATGGTTCACAGACAGGTTCTAAATGAGAACCTACAGGCTACAGGAGAGGGTTGAGGGGCGGTGGAGGGAATCCCCACATCTTCGAAAGCATCCCCAGGAAACCTGGATAGGTCCTGGAGTTGAGGACAAATGCCAAGGAGGGAGAAGGAAAAGGAGGACCCTGGTTCATCTGCACGCCAAGGGCGGAGTCGCTCAGTCATTCATTCAACAAACATCTATTCAGGGCCTGCTCAGTGACAGGCACCGCGCTGCCCCCAAACAGGGCAGACAAAAACAACAAGAACAACAACGGGAGGAGGAAGCTATGGATACAGCAGAGGTTTGCTTTCAGTTCCGGACTCAAGACTTAAGCCCTCTCCCCCACTGGCCAAGAAACCACTTCCATTAGCAAGTTGCGCCAGAAAAGGGAGGTGGCGGGTGGGCACACTGGACTGAATTCCTGCCACCTCCCACCCATTCAGAAAGCCCGTCCGGACCCTGGCCAAACGCATCCCCGCGTGCGTCCGACGGGTGGCCCAGTCCTTACCGTAAAGCCCCTCGCCAAACGCCCCTGCCCACCCCCCAGCCCCAATGGTGAAGGGGCTCCGCTGCGTCGCGTTCTCCAAGCGCTGCGCTCCAGCAGCGTCTCCAATCGCCAGTGGGCAGACGCCAGGAGCTCGCGGAGGCGGCACCGCTCCCGAAGTAACGGAGCCCCGAGGGCGACCAGGCGTTAAGGCGAGTGCAAGGGGCCGAGCGGGTGCGCTGAGGACGCGGGGGCGTCTCCCCCAGCGGAGGCTCGGTCCCTCCAGGCAGCCAAGGCTCGGCAGCGCTGGAGGCTGAAGGACGACGACCGAGACGCCCAGGATGGGGTGGTCGCTAACCACCGTGTCCCAGGCGATTCCGCTCCGCCTGGGGGCAGAGAGATGACTAAAATGACCTCCAAGAAGATGTCAATTGCAAGAACAAAAATTTCAACCCAGAATCTCCAGCCCTTCGGAAAACGACGCGGAGGAGAAAAGGAAAGAAAGAAAAGAAAGTCAAATCAGATCCCTTCCCCGAACCGCAGGGGAAACTTACCTCCAGCTTGGCGCCCCAGCTGTTAAGTAGAACGAGTCAGTCCACGGATGGAGAGGAGGTCGTTAGTCTTCTGAGCCCAGCTGATACACACCAAGTAATCCACGTTAAGAGGTCTGCAGCCCCCCACCCCGTTCCCCCACGTTCCATCCGAGGCCAGAGCGCCGCCAGCCCCTGTTCTCTGCGCTCCAGACTCGCTGAGGCCGCGGGCGGGTGTCCCCAAGCGGCCGCATTCCCGTACCACGGGGTGGGCGCACGACGCTGGCGGGGACCGGGCGCCCCGCGGACCCCGTGAGCGCATCCCGCCTCCTCGCGCTGGGACAGCACCAGCCAGGACGCCGCTCCTCGCCTTTCTTCCCCGCGCATCACCAGCGCCAACCAAAGAGCCCCGCCAGGAAAACCCCTCTGCCAAGCCGGAAAGCGCCGAAGACAGATCGTCTCTCGCACTTGGGTTTGCAGGTTCACAAGGCCCGGGAGGCTTACAGTGGGCGCCTGCCTAGCAGAAGGTCCTTTGGGAGAAGCTTAGAGCGGCAAAAGCCAGCTGCGGTGGCCGCGTTCCCGGCTGTCAGCGCCACACTGCGCGCCGCCTGCGCGCTCTGCAGCCGGTTGGGCCATTCGGTCCTTATATACCAAGCGGACCCGCGAAGGGGCGGGGCGGAGCAGGGGAGCCGAACGGCTTCCTGGGAGTCGTAGTTCTGCTACGTAGTCCTGTCGTAGTCCAGACAAAAGCTGAACAAGGATGGAAACGGTCGGGGTTTGCCCACCACAGCTGTCCTCCTTTGCGCCCTTCCTTCAAAGACAAAGCTGGGATTCCCGTCCTATTGTCAATGCCGCTAGGTCTATTCTGGCCTTTCTGCATAAGGCTGGTCACATCAGTCCGGAATGCTGCCCAGGATGACAAACCTTGGTAGCCCTGGAGTCAGACCACCCCAGCTGGGCCCCAGTTCCGGAGGCGAGAGGTCCGGAACCAATCCCCCATGGATACTAAGGATCAAATGTAAATAATGTTAAGATTCTTTTTAAATTAGCAAGTCAAAACCCCTCAGACAGAGTGTTTTAAACAAGTCAAATGATATCCTAGGTCTGGTTTTGCAACACTCTTTTCTGAGAGTTATATGTTGTGCAGACTTTTCATAAATCTAGCAGTTCAAGGGAGATATAGCATTAGGGAATCATTGGACACAAAGGAAATTTTAAACGAAGTTCACAGCTGGCCTGATGCCCCACATCAAGCGAATGCCTGGGATCACAGGATATGCATATTGGCTGGTTAAAATATGCACATACACTTGATATCGATATCCGAAAGCATCAAAGGGAAGTTTGCACAAGGAGCAAGCCAAAAGCACTGTGGCATGTTTGAGAGGTGAGAGGGCATGCCAGTGGGATCTAATCATAAATCCCAGGCTGCTGAGATATTCGTGCTTGACACAGAGATTAAAATAACTCAAAAACAAGCAGTCACAGATATCAGCCAAAAACACTCTATTCTTTAGTGGAATGGTTGCTCCAGAGCTACCAAGAAATGTCAGAAGCTGTGAGCCAGTCCATTCAATATTCAAACAATTGGAAGAGTAAGTCCTCAGGCATATAATCACTTGAGGGGGATTGTCAGAGCTCAGACCTTTCTTTCCATGTCACGAGATGATCCAGTTTTTTTTCTCCATCCTCTTCTCCTCCCCTCAATAATAAATGATAAAAAGCATTCATTGAGCACTTACTAAGTGTTCAGCTCTATGGCAAGCACTTATAAACATTTAATGCTCACTGAAACCCTAAGAGATAGGAAATATGATTATTGCTGTGTTATGGATGAGATAGCAGAGGCACAGAGTAACTTGCACAGGGCCACACAGCCTTTCTGCCATCTTCCTCCCTCCCTCCAGCTGGCTTCATCAAATGGACTCATTCTTCTTTGCCTCCAGGGGACATCTCATCTCTTGAGTTCCTGCATTCTGACTCTTACTGACTTACCTCTACTACCATGCCATTAAAAGTGTCCTCTTGTCTGGGCGCGGTGGCTCACGCCTGTAATCCCGGCACTTTGGGAGGCAAGGCGGGTGGATCACTTGAGGTCAGGAGGAGTTCGAGACAAGCCTGGTCAACATGATGAAACCCCATCTCTACGAAAAATACAAAAAATTAGCCGGGCATGGTGGTGCACGTCTGTAGTCACACCTATTTGGGAGGCTGAGGCAGGAGAATGGCTTGAACCCAGGAGGCGGAGGTTGCAGTGAGCCGAGATCGCGCCATTGCACTCCAGCCTGGGCAACAGAGCAAACCCCCATCTCAAAAAATAAAGTCTTCTCCAAGGCCCGAGGGACCTGCTTAACCACCCAATCCAGGGTGCTGGTTTCAGCCTTCTTAGTTTTACCCTCTCTGCAGTTTCTTTTCCTCAAATCCCCTTTTCCCTTGGCTTTTGCCATCATGTGCCAGGCATGAGGTCTCTGCTCACTGACGATGCTCCCTTCCTGCCCCTACCCGTAGGACGCATCCTAGGCTCCAGTCCTGAGCTGTCCCTGGTCTCCTTTCTTCAGTACCTTGCTCCCTCTCATACCCAATCCTGCCAACAAGGTTGTTGGCTCGATCCCGAGTCTGCCTTCCTGCCTGCCCATTACACATGTCTATATCAGCTCAACCCCAGCCTGTCTAAGAACAAGCATCTGTAACCGCCCACTGGTGACATCCCACCCAATGGCCCCTTGCTCCCAAATTGTCCTGCAGCCACAGTGGACAATCCAGCAAGTGGCCACCTCCTGCCTCAGCCACCTGTGACTCTTGGTTTTTTTCTTCCTTTTCTTTTCGTGCTGTTCTTTGGGCTTGTTTAGCTCTTTGCAGAAGCATCTCAGAAATGCCAGGGGTTTACCCTCTCTAAGGACAACCCTCAAGGAAGGGAGTCATTGGATAAATAGTCCACCTTTTCATCCTTTGATTGGGAAATTTTTTTTTTTTTTTTTTTTTTTTTTTGTTTTGAGGCAGGGTCTCTGTCACCCTTCACCCAGGCTGGAGTACAGTGGTACAATCTTAGCTCACTGAAGCCCTGAATTTCTGGGCTCAATGATCCTCCCACCTCAGCCTCCCAAGTAGTGGGACTAGGGACTACAGGCACATGCCACCACACTTGGCTAACTTTAAAGTTTTTCTTGTAGAGATAAAGTCTTGCTATGTGGCCCAGGTTGGTCTCCAACTCCTGGCTTCAGGAGATCCTCCTGCCTCAGCCTCCCAAAGCGCTAGGATTGCAGGTGTGAGTCACTGCACCTGGCCTGATCTGGCAATTCTGAAGTTTATTTTATCAAGTTGCTTGGAGGATCCCCAGTGAGATTCAGCCCTGCATGCCCACAGCATAACCTCCCATCAGCCACCACGTATTGACTCTTCTCCCTCCCAGTTCACTCTCTTTGTGCTTCCAAAGATAAACTCACAAATCCAGTTATACACAAATGCTTCTCTGCCTCTAGAAGAATCCAAAATAAGATACCAGCACAAAGCATTTTTTCTTTCTGGATTCTTTGCTGAGGGCTGTGATTTTTCTAAGTCTCCCAGACATCAGGGTTCAAAGCTTAGACACATTTTTTATTCTTTTGCTCCGTCCCCTTCACCCCTCTGAGTGTTTGTGACTCATGGCTTTCAAATGTCCAATATTTCCGTTATTCCATTCTTCCCAGCCTAGTTCAGGTCCTTATAACCTCCCACGGTGATGACCCCACCACCATAACCATTGCTCACACCATCTCATCTGCCAGAAATGCTCTTCGGACTTTGCTGGGCTGGTCCTTGCAGAATGCCTCTTCTGTGCCCTGCCTTGTATCATGCACGTACTTCAGGCTCCGGGGATGACCTTCCCTCCCACACTGCCCCCGTGATGTCTGTCTTCTCAGAACTACCCGTAGATTATCATGCACTCCATTCATCTGACATTGAGATATCCTGCCTCTCACCGGTGGTTATTAAGATGTGTACATTTCTGGCTCCTCCCACAAATGTTAAGTGTTCTGGGGTCAAGGAGTATATCACATGCTTTCTTGCTCGCTTTTGTTGTTTTTAATCCTCTCAACAGGGGCTCAGTCAACATTATTAGCTGGTTTAATTCAGTTGATAAACTGCCAATAAAAGAAATGCAGGTAAACAGTGCTCTTGAAGGTGGACAAATGGACTCCTTCCCCAAACAGACGTCTCACCCACAAAGCCCCGACCGAAAGCTGCCCAAGCCGGTAGAATTCATTAGCCTGCACCTACATGCCAACATCATTCTACTAGTCAATATTCTTGATGGTTTGTGGTATAAAAAGGATAGTGTCTATCCTAGAGGCGCTATGAAGAATGTGAATTGATAGCTTTCTGTCTCTAGATTGAACAATGGTGACCATTCATTCATTTGTTCAACAAACATCAGTTGAGCACCTGGTAAGCTCCAGGTACTGTGGTAAGCAATGGGGATATCATAACAAAGGTGAGAGCCAAAGTCCCTTTTTTTGTGGGGGAGACGGAATTAATACGTGAACCACTAACTTAAATGATTGCAGAGTGTGATAAGGGAAGACATAAACCTACGCTGTAATCGAGGGAAAGAGGCTTCTTGAAGAAGGGATAAGTTATGAAACTGATCAAAACTAGATCATCCATCACTGGTACATACATACCCATAATCCATGCAAGTGACGGAGAGGCAGGTGATGTCAAAGGAAAATCTGGCCAGATGTGGTGGCTCATGCCTGTAATTCCAGCACTTTGGGAGGCCGAGGTGGGCAGATCACTTAAGCCTGGGCATTTGAGACCAGCCTGAGTAACATGGCAAAACCCATGTCTACAAAAAAACACAAAAATTAGCTGGGCATGGTGGCATGTGCTTGTAGTCCCAGCTACTTGGGAGGCTTAGGTGGGAGGATTGCTTGGGCCCAGGAGGTCGAGGCTGCAGTGAGCCATGATTGTGTCACTACAGTCCAGCCTGGGTGACAGAGAGAAATACTATATCAGAAACAGAACAAAAGGAAAGGAAAATCCACAGTTGTGCCTTGGAATAACTGGAATTCAAAGCTTGTTCAGCAAATGGCAGGGTGGACAAGTGGTCTAATCAGGTTGACTTTGGCTTTGAAAGCAGACAGAGAAGTTCAGTGGAAGGGTGATGGGGGAGGTGACTGAGTCAAAGGCTGGAGTGTGGAAAAGAAGCGCATTCCAGGGGTATGATGGAGAGAAAAGCAAAGCTACACTCTCTTCTGCAAGAGGACAGTCAGAACAATTGCAACACAGTCTCACATCCAGGGGAAACGTGAATAAAGACCCAGAAAGACACAGACACCCAGAAGTACCGGCACCAGGTGACAGAGGGATGGGATCCATCCAGAACACCCCTTCTCCCTATGGCAGAACCAGCAAAAGCAAATAGAGCAACACAGAAAGGGGACTTGGTGTGTGTGGGTTCAGAGCACGACTTCCCCCATCCTCCAGGGGGTTAACTGGAAGTGCTACCCAGATTTTACAAGAAAGTTTGTCATGCGAATATTCTCAAAGACATCAGTTCAGGCACTCACCTCCAATGCCCTCCCTTTCCCCTGGGTATTTCCTTCGTTTCCAGGGAGCAGGTCACGGGGCAGGCGCAGGAGATGTGATTGAACTGTTCTGGGAAATACCTCGGCCCCACCCCACTCCTACTACCCCCTGTAAGGAGGAGGCACAGGCGGGCACTGCCCTTGAAACACTGAAGCTTTGTTTGCTGGAGGTTCTGAAATCAGCCTCCCCACATACCTCACCCAACACCAAGGGTTCTGTCTTCACCTCCTCCTCCACCGAGGACTTTGCGGGGCTGGGAGAGTGGGGGAGCGTGGCAGAAAGGATGGGTAGCTAGTAAAGCTCCACATGCATATTCAGGCCTGTTCTAACCCAGTGAGGTATACGTGAGTTCAGAACTGATCACACTTACCCATCTCACAGATGAGAACATCGGCTTAGAGAGACTGAAGAACTTGACCCAGGTCACATGGCGGGCAGATGCAGAACAGGCTTTGAACTCCGGTAATTCCAAGGGCACAGGCTGTGTATTTTTCCTGTAACATCACCTGTCTCCTTGCCACAGGGCTGGAGAGACGGCTCTCTGTTGAAGAAATCCCAGGTGGAAAGAAAGAGGAGACTCAGATTCAAGTTCAGGGTCAGCCCGTAATTAGAGTGTGGGTTTCCTGTGGGAAAATGAGGGGTTGGCTCCATGTACAAGTCGCCGATGAGGTCATACGCCGTAAGTCTTTTCCATGGGCTCTGTAGAAAAAACACACCTGATGAAAAAAAAATAGCAAACCACCACATTGTTATTCATTTATTCATTCATTCATTCAATTAAATATTTATCGAGAGGCTTCTAGGTGTCAGGCCCAGGGCAGGGAGAAAAAACAACGATCTGATCCTTCAGCTTAGAAGTGAAAGGCACATTCTTAGGAAATCTATTCAACACTTCATTTCACAGAGGAAGAAAGTAAAGCCCAGAGAGGGAAAGCAACTCATCCAAGGTCACACAGCGAGGCAGCAGCAACCACCGAGACCTAGGGTAGCCTGCCTGTCAGTGGGGCTATCAGCAGCCCAGGCGATCCCAGAAGGTAGGACATGCCATTCAGTTCAACCTAATAGACCTGTTCTAAATCAACTAAGTCAGGAAACCAAAACCTGCATATGGGGTCCCACTTCAAGTCTCCCTGAGAAGAGGAATCAGCTAGTGATCTTTTGGCAGAAGTCAGCCACCCCAATGAGCTGCCGCAGCCCTGACGAGTGAGCCCAGGTCCTAAGTGCAGCATTAAAGATAACACGCCTCCCTCCACACTAAATCCCTGCCAATATTCATCCAGCGTCTAAAGTTCTGGAGCCAGAAGCTGCGCCTCCACAGATCAAGCTAATCTGTCCTAGCCCAGGTGAAATTTTGCAACCAAAGAAAACAAGACTTTAGTTGGAATACCCAGGAATAGGACCTGATGGCCATCCCAGGGACTAACCCTCTCGCCCTGCAGATCACTGCCTGACCCCTCCACCTGGCTGAGATGTCCCTGGGTAGAGAGCTCCTCTGGTAGAGAAGCACAGAAGGTTACGGGAAGCAGGAAATGTCAGGGCCACGGGAGGTGCTAGAAGAGTCGCCTTCTGTCTTCCTTGAGAGCTGAGGTTAAGCCACATCGATGACCTCAGAGGACATGCCAGGTGAGCACAGGACTGTCGCATGGCAGAAACCCGGCCACCTGCCAGGGCGAGGCCGGCACCCTCGGGGGAGCCACTGTAAACATCTGCCCCTCGGCATCATGCAACTTAACAGAGACAAGGCTTAAACACAAGCCTTCATTTTCTCATTAATAAATCCAGTGGTTTCCCCTCGGAGAGACTGCTGCCAGCCGCTAAATAAACCAGGAAGCAAACTCTCTGGAAAGGCAAATCGTTTTTCCAGCCAATCCTGATGCATCTCAGCAAAGTCGTCTTTGATGTCTCTAAAGCCTGTTGTCTTGAACAACTGGCCGTGGGGCTCAAGGACCCGGGGCTCCACACCTAAGAAGTTTTGTGTCTAAGGAGCCACGGCTGGAAAGCACAGGCTGTTTCTTCTCCCAGCACCAGCGGGCTCTGAGAAAGATGGAGACCGCATAAGATCTAGAAAGGTTGAGTAAAAAGACACAAGGAGAGGCCGGGCGCGGTGGCTCACCCCTGTAATCCCAGCACTTTGGGAGGCCGAGGCAGGCGGATCACCTGAGGTCAAGAGATCAAGACCATCCTGGCCAACAAGGTGAAACTCCATCTCTACTAAAAATACAAAAATTCGCCGGGTGTGGTGACAGACAACTGTAACCCCAGCTACTCAGGAGGCTGAGACAGGAGAATCACTTGAACCTGGGAAGTGGAGGTTGCAGTGAGCTGAGATCACACCACTGCACTTCAGCCTGGGTGACAGAGTGAGGCTCTGTCTCAAAGAAAAAAAAAAAAAAGACAGGAAGGGAGAAAAGGAGGCAGAAAAGCCATTTCTGCTTCTCAAATGTACCAATGAGGCAGAAACTTCCACCCTCCTGCCCGGGAGCTTTGCATGCCTGGCTCACTACTACCACTCAGTTCTCTGGCCAACGTCACCTCCCTAGAAGAGCCTTCTCCCACCATGCTGTAAAAGGCGCCTCCCATTTCCCTGTCACCTTCTCCTCTTGTAGAGGAGAAACAGGAGAAGAGCCCCCCCACTAAGTATGGGAAGAGCTCTCCACTGAAGAGAGAAAGAAACCCCCACTGAAGAGGGGAAGAACCCCCACTGATCATGGGAAGAGCTCCCCAGGGACCATAGAAAGAGCCCCCACTGACTATGGGAAGAGCCTCCCACTGACCATGGAAGATTCCTGCAGTGACCATAGAAATAGCCCCCCCACTGACCATGGGAAGAGCTCCCCCCACTGACCATAGAAACAGCCCCCTACTGACCATGGGAAGAGCCCCCCACTGACCATGAGAAGAACCCCCCCCACTGACCATAGAAAGAGCCCCCCCACTGATCATGGGAAGAGCCCCCCCACTGACTATGGGAAGATCTCCCCAGTGACTATGGGAAGAGCCCCCCAGTGAATATGGAAGAGCCCCCCCAGTGACCGTAGAAAGAGTCCCGCAGTGACCATAGAAAGAGCCCCCCACTGACCATGGGAAGATGCCCCCACTGACCATAGGAAGAGCCCTTACTGACCATGAGAAGAGCCCCCCACTGACCATGGGAAGAGCTCCCCACTGACTATGGGAAGAGCTCCCCACTGACCATAGAAAGAGCCCCCCACTGATCATGGGAAGAGCCCCCAACTGACTATGGGAAGATCTCCCCAGTGACTATGGGAAGAGCCCCCCCCAGTGAATATGGAAGAGCCCCCCCACTGACTATGGAAGGAATCCCCCCACCCCGACCAAGTATGGGAAGAGATCTCCACTGCAGAGATGAAGAGACCCCCACTGAAAAGGGGAAGAACCTCACTGAGCATAGAAGGGCCCCTCACTGGTTATAGAGCCCTCACTGAATAGGAGAAGAAGCCCCCACTGATTCTAGAAAGAGCACCCCCACTGAGCATGGGAAGAGCCCCCAACACAGTCATACTCCCGACCACTTTCCCCACCTTGTCCTCAGAACAAGCCACTGACTGGTGGGCAAGAGCCATGGGCCCAGGTTTCTGGAGTCAGAGCCGCTAATTCATCTAAAGTTTGCAGGGATCAGACACTGAGTCTCAGAAGTAGTCCTGCTCTACAGATCTAACCTGGCCTCAGAAGACTGTCCCTAGAGCTGGACTGAATGTGGGAACAGAGAGCTCAGGTGAATTCACCTGGTCCCAGGCCAATCAAGTTCTCCAGCCTAGCTCTGATCATTAAAAATCACACATAGGAGCTTCACCTGCCTGACTGCCATGCCCATGTCTCTGTTGGCTTAAAATCAGGCAGAGACCTCCTTAAACTCTTTCTGTGTTTATTTTGATCTATCCCCCCATTAGAATGTGACCACCAGAGTCTCTGCTTTTGCTCACCTCTGTATCCTTAGTCTTAGAAGGATCCCCAGCACCTAGTGGGTGATTATCAGATATATATAATCTGATAATGATAGAGACAATAGAGAAAACAGATAATCATTATTGAGGGTCTACTATATGCTAGGCATGTGATGGATGTCTCACCCGATCCCCTCAACGCCCTTTAAGGACGATTGTAATTAAGCCCATTTTGCAGATGAGGAAACTGGGAGTCAGAAACAGAGACCGAACTTTCCAGCATGACATAAATGAGAAGTGTCACGCCAGGGACGAAGTGCAGGGGGCCTTTCACTCATGGTTTTACCACTCAAAACCACACTGGAAGTTCAACATTACCAACAGCTCTCATATCAAATGAAAAGAACAACTCTTTAATTACTTTGACACGCTGACTTTTAACCTACCCATTTTCAAAAAGTATTTGAGTCAAGAAGAAACAGAATATCTAAACAGACCCATAACAAATAAAAAGAGACTGAATTAGTTAAAATAAAACAAAACCACATGAAGGGGAGCCTAGGACCAGATGGCTTCATGGATGAATGCTACCAAACATTTAAAGAGGAATTAACTGTAATTCCTTACAAGCTCTTCCAAAAAGGGGGGATGGGGGGTAGGAGGGGGAGGAGGGGGAGGACTTCCCAATTCATTCTGTGAGGCCAGTATTATTGCCTTGATACTAAAACAAGACAAAGACACCACAAGAAAAGAAAAATATAGACCAATATTTCTTAGGGATAAATGCAAAAATCCTCAATAAAATACTGTCAAACTAAATCCAGCAACATACAAAAGGAGTAGACACCATGACCAAGTGAAATTTATCTCATGAATGCAAACATGGTTTAACATGGAAAAAAAATCAATCAGTACAGCACACCGTATTAATCGAATAAAGGACAAAAATCACATGATCATCTCCATTGACTCAGAAAACACATTTGGCAAAATTCAATACCTTTTCATTATAAAACACCCAACAAACTAGAAATAGAAGGGGATTTCCTCAACCTGACACAGGGCATCTGTGAAAAACCTACAATTAACATCATGCTTCGTGGTGAAAGACTGAATGGTTTCTGGTCAGGACTATGACAAGTATGTCCACTCTACCACTTTTATTCAACATGGTAGTGAAAGTTCTAGCCAGAGCAATTAGGCAAAAAGGTTAAATAAAGGCATCTAGATTGGGGGAAAAAAGAAGCCAAACAATCTCTATTCGAAGATGCATGGTAACAAGAAATGTTAGTGAACATGTGGAGAAATTGAACCCTCATCCTCTGCTAGTGGAAATCTAAAATGCTGCAGCCACTTTGGAAAACAGTCTGGTGATCCTCAGATGATTAAATATAGAGTTACCATATGACCCAGTCATTTCATTCCCAGGTATATAGTCAAGAAAACGGAAAACATACGTCCATACTAAACTTGAAGACAAATATTCACAGCAGCATTAATCATAATAGCCAAAAAGTAGAAATGACTCAAATGCTCAATAGATGAATGAATAATTTTGACCTATCCATAAAATGGAATATTATTCAGCCATGAAAAAAAATGAAATATGGATACATGCTGCAACATAGATGCACCTTGAAGATATTATGCTAAGAAGCCAGACACAAAACCCACGAATTGTATGATTCCATTGATAGGAAATGTCCAGAATTGGCACATCCCTAAAGACAGAAATAGATCAATGGTTGCCAGGGCCTGGGGGATGGGAGGAATGAGATTTTCTCATGACTACTTATGGCTATGGGGTGTCTTTTGGGGGTGATGGAAATATTCTGGAATTAGGTAGTGGTGATCAATGTATGACTCTTCCGAGCTGTACATTTTAAAGTGTGAACTTCATGGAATGTGAATCATATCCCAATAAAGCTGTTATTTAAGAAAATGAGACCAGATGCAGTGGGTCACGCCTGTAATTCCAGCACTTTGGGAGGCTAAGATGGGAGAATCACTTGAACGTGGGAGGCGGAGGTTGCAGTGAGCTGAGATCTAGCTCACTACAGCTTGGGAGACACAGGAAGAGTAAAAAAAATAAAAAGAAAGAAAATGATATGAGGTGCCCTCAGCAAAAACACATCTCTGTAAACTATAATCAAGGCCAGTAACATATGATACAAGTAGCGATTGTATATGTTTAATTCTCTGAATTAAAGGGAGAAGAATTAAAGGGAGAAGAATTAAAGGGAGAAGGGAAGAGCAAGCCACTTGTGAGGAATGAGGAGAAACACTCTCTGAGTGACGGCCTGGCCTCAGGCTGGCGTTCCAGCTGAACCTGGCAAATAAAGGCACATTTGAAAAACACTGTCATTTTAATGTTTCCCAATATGGCAATGCAGTACTACCAATATCACTGAAAACAGCTGGAATGTAATACGTAATGGCAAATGGTAAGATCTAGAAAAGTTTAAAACAAGTCAGGGATATAAGAAGGGACCGTCTGCTCTCCATTCTCAGCCATCTGAGTCACTCTGTTGAAGTGCATTTCTGTGTATGCATTTGATTTCACGTTAATCACCACTGCATTTCTAGCTCACCATGTGGCTTTTGGCCAGGCATTCACAATTCACCTACGAAACGAAAGGGTGGGGCAACATTCTTTGCTGTTCTAAAATCTATGACTTGACTTGGTTCAACCGGAACATCTGAAGTATGGAAATCTCTCTCTTTGTGTCCTTGAAGGGTTTACATTTCTTTTAATGGCCACAAATTAGAAGCAAGAAATAATACGTCATGTTATTATTAAATAGTATTTATTTCAAACCCAAACATTACTTTGCATTGGATACTAAACTAAGCAGCAGAAATATGCAATAAGAGGAAATGTCATGTCCTTCAATCTTTGCTCAAATGTTCCCCTTCTCTTTTGCATTTTTTGAGACCGGGTCTTGTTCTGTTGCTCAACCTGTGAAGACCAGTGAGGCTCACCACAGCCTCGACCTCCTGGTCTCAAGGGATGCTCCACCCCAGTCTCCTAAGTAGTTGGTTCTACAGGCGTGCATCACCATGCCTGGCTAATTTTAAAATTTTTTGTAGAGACGGGGGTCTTGCTATGTTGCCTAGATTTGTCTTGAACTCCTGGCCTCAAACAATCCTCGTGCTTCACTTCCCAAAATGCTGTGTGAGCCCCTGTGCCTGGCCAAATGTCTCCTTTTTAAAGAGCTCTCAGCCTCTGTTTAAAATTGCAACCCAATGGCCATGCCTCCCTCTAGCACTGGAGATTTTCTCACTCTGCTCTCCTTTTCTTTTTCTGCAGCGCTTATCAACTTCCAGTATATAATAGAATTTACTAATTTAACACACCTATCATTTATCACCTTTAGGAGCAGATTTCTCTGATGTAGCCTATGCACCCAGTACTGTGCAGAAGAGAATTCTGAGCAGAACTGGGCCTTTTCCAGTATACTGAGACTTCTTCCAAAACTTAAGAAAATGTTTAGCTGGAAGATATCTATAAGTATCAGTCTGTTTTAAAATATACACATGCACATCATGCATGATGGCTTTCCCCATCTCAGTAGTTGCCGTGACTCTGCTTATCATATCCATCAACAACCAGAAAATAATGATTTGTTCCTACATCAACACTGCAGTTCCCCAATTTATATATTTGTTTATTAAACTGAGAGCTTCTGTCTATTAAATTGTGACTATGTCAAATAGTGTTTGTTGAGCTGAGAGGCTCTTTATGCTGCTAAGTTTGTTTCTAAAAAATAATTGCTGTTTTAGAATGCCTGTAGTCCACATTGTTCCCGCTGGTACCCCTCTTCCTTTGAGAACAACACCTCCCACCTCATCCCACAGTTCTGGGAGGAGCCACCCTATTCATACACGGCCTTCTTCCTCCCCTTGGCTACAGTTGACAAGTCCAAAGATGGGTATCTGACTTTAGCTGATCCAATCAGAGTCCTGCCTTGAGATCTGGCTAACTAGAACTGAGTGAGAGAAACATTCCCTCAGTGAAAGCTGCGAGACATAAAAGTCAAGGGCCAGTCGGTGCTCACGTTTCCTCCCAAATGAAGAAAGCAGACCTGCAAAGAGAGAGCAGAAAGCTACATGCAGAGAAAACTTGTTTCACACGTGCCCTGAAGATGGACTACATTCTTTCTGTCCTTCCTCTTGATATTTCATTCTTTCTTTGTTGTTGTTGTTGTTTTGACAGACTCCTTCCAATAAATACCCTGGAATCCATGCTAGTCCCACATGGGGATCTACTCCTTGCAGCTCCCAATCCATGCATTAAGAGGTCATGATAAAGACTGTCATAGCTGGCCGGGCACGGTGGCCCACACCTGTAATCCCAGTGGCCCACAGCACTTTGGGAGGCTGAGGCAGGTGGATCACCTGAGGTCAGCCTCGCCAACATAGTGAAATCCTGTCAATACTAAAAATTAAAAAATTAACTGGGCATGGTGGCGGGTGCCTGTAATTCCAGCTACATAGGAGGCTGAGACAGGAGAATTGCTCGAACACAGGAGGCGGAGGTTGCAGTGAGCCGAGATTGCACTACATTGCACTCCAGCCTGGGTGACAAGAGTGAAACTCAGTCTCAAAAAGCAAAAAACAAAGAGAGTCACAGCAACTACTGCGATGGGAAAGCCATCATGCATGGTGTGCATGCATGTGGTTTAAAATAGACTGATACTTACGGACTATCTTCCAGCTAAACACTTTCTTCGGTTTTGGAAGAAGTCTCAATAAACTGGAACAAAAGGCTCAATTCTCCTGCTCAGAGTTCTCTACTGCTCAGATAATGATGGTTCAACTGGAGGTAGCTCACCAGGGCAAAGAGCCCACTTCTGCCACTGCCAGAGGAAAGAAAGTGAAAGCTGCTCAAAAGAGGAGATTCAGTTAGAGCAACTCACCTTGGCACTAAAAGAAAGATGTGAAGTCCCCTGGGGAAGTCAGAAGCCAACAAAGGATGACAGAGAAAAAGCCAGAAATGTTAAAAAGAAAGAGATCAACAGCTGGCACATGGATCGTCAGAATGATAGAAGAAACCTAAATATCTGCAGACTGCTTCAGTTTATGAAACTTTTCGCAATTGTAATAATTATTTGTCCATTCCATTTTTATAAGGCCTCTGTTTGATCAGAAGTACTATGCATGAAAGAAGAGAAAAAGGATTTGTTCTATGCGTCTCTTTTTTTTTTGGTGGGGGTGCGCAGACAGAGTCTCACTCTGTTGCCCAGGCTGGAGTGCAGTGGCGCAATCTTGGCTCACTGCAACCTCCACCTCCCGGGTTGAAGAGATTCTCCTGCCTCTGCCTCCTGAGTAGCTGAGACCACAGGCATGCGCCACCACATTCAGCTAATTTTTGTATTTTTAGTGGAGCCAAGGTTTCACCATATTGGCCAGGCTTGTCTCGAACTCCTGACCTCAAGTGATTTGCCCACCTTGGCCTCCCAAAGTGCTGGGATTATAGGCATGAGCCACCATGCCCGACCCTGTGTGACTTTAGACTCCAGTTCGTGGATACATCAGGATCCTAAAAGGATGCAAATGGCACATCCAGTTCGGGGGACGGTTTGGAGTTTCAGACAGAGATGATTTGTTATGGGATGGGCAGGGTTCGGGGCAGCCAACAGGGGACAGTGCAGGTTCACAGGGCCAG
Organism: Ateles fusciceps; assembly: GCA_036589455.1. Classification (NCBI taxonomy): domain Eukaryota; kingdom Metazoa; phylum Chordata; class Mammalia; order Primates; family Atelidae; genus Ateles; species Ateles fusciceps. The sequence goes on from JAZHEH010001360.1 coordinate 3,087,369, forward strand.
CAATCGTGGGAAGGCACGACCCCCATCCCTGAAGTCAGAAGGTGCAAGGGGAGCAGAATGTTTCCAGAATCCAGAGACAGCAGCTACAGAGAAAGAACAGCCTGCCAGAAACTGAGGCTACTTTCCTTCCACCCTCTAATCTCCTGCTCCACTTGTTGAACTCAGCTGAAATCCAGTGGCCAAGGGAGCCTGCTGATGCCACCCCTACAGAGCGGCTCTTGGGGCACAGATCAGGGGTGAAATGGAGACAAGACCCAGATGGGCAGTGGAAGGAGATCCAGCTCACATTTCAAGGATGTTTCCACCCTCGTGCCAGCATCAGACAGGGATGCTAGGGAGAGACAGCACCCCTGACATCCCCCCCCCCAGCTTGAGACTTCTGTTGCCACTTGGCTTTGGAACATCGGTCCCTTTGTACCTCTCAGATTTGGCATATCCAAACCAGACCACTGACCTTGCTGCTCAGTTCTGAGCCCTCCTTGGCCCTCCCGATGGGTCATGCTATTTTTCTCGATTTCTCTTCCTGGCCATCCAGGCTTAAAGTCTCAGGGCTGCCTCCACTGTGCCCTCTTGGACATGCGGGCAGTCGCTACACCCTCCTTCCACAATCCTATGCTCCACCATTCACCTGTCCTGTCTTTTCTCATTTTCTTCCATCTAGACCAGTGGCATCTATTTCTAACTGTCATCACTAATCTCTTCCCCTTTAAATGTACCCTACAGAGCACAGCCTGATTAATCTTTCTAAAACTCACCATGGATCATGATTCATCTGCCCATGTCTCAACCAACCCAGCCCTTCCTTGTTCCCCAAATATGCCCCATGCTTGCCTGCCTTCATTTCTTGGCTAAAACCTTTCCTTTGCCTGGAGGAGGGGCTGGCCTTCATCTCTTTTGCTCCCGAAGCCAACCTTTCTTTCATGTTCCCAAAATATTTTAATCTTCCCCTCCTCCCCTCTCTCTAGATATTCTGCTTGTATCTTTCTTATGGCACATATCCCATCTTACCTTATATTACCGTAATTCAGGGACATGGGTTCTTTTGAATTTTCCTTGCCCCATTGTAAACTTGAGAGCCAGAGTCATGCCCTGTTCATTTCTGCAGTTGCCCCTGAGACCTAGCCAAACAGCTGGCAAAGAGTAGGTGCTAAATCCCTATGCAGTGAATGATTGGATGTAACTTTCACGGGAGATTTTCCAAAGGCCGTATGTACGATATATTTCTTGGCCTGTCTCTCTTGTCTACATAATCATACCAATCAAAAAAGGCCCTAGCGAGCCCCATGTTGATTGTGGGGCATATGACTAATCCCATAATATACTCGGACTCCTTTATGAAAGCACTTTTCCAACAGCTTTATAGCATATCTAGGCCACAAGGTTGGGAATAGATACCTAGAGATTTATTGGATCATTAAATGAACTAGGGAACAATAGGCATTGTGTTAATTTGCACACACAGTGAGAGCGATCCAGGACCCCTAAACCATCCCCATGGTAAAAATGAGCCCTCGGGCCCCATGTAATCTGCAACTCACCCAAAAGTACCCCACGAGGTCCGCATGAGCCTCTCCTCAGGCTCACGGAAACAGCAACAAAAGTCTTAAAGTCTTAAGTCCACCACAAAGATCTGATCAGTGTAGGTGGGGGAGGATGGGGGGTGGGAGAGAAGAGAGGAATTGTCAAAAGCGCAGTGATTTAGTGTCTGTGTCTTTCTTCCCTTCTCCCTCCCCCCCCCCCTCCCATCACCCTGCCTCCCGCACAAGGAACTATTGAGAAGGCACAGAACAAACGTTCCCTTATGCAGCTCCCACGGCGACTCCCGGTTTGTCGGAGACAGCTGCCTGTAGCACGCTATGGTTACTCATTACCCGGGTTCCCAGGCAGGAAAAGGAGCAAACTTAATAGACCCGAACTAACCCTGAGCTCAGATACTCCAGCCATAAATAAATAAATAAGTCAGGTGTACCAGGGGAAGGGGAGGGAAGTGAAGGGGGGATGGCTGGGGAGGGGTCAGCAGTGCAAGTGAACTAGGGGGAAAAAAAAAACCCAACCCAAGAGTTTCGGAAAGGGGAGGGGAAGGATGGAGGGAGGGAGGAAAGTCCTTTCCCCCTTTGGAGAAAGGACAGAGGGTGTTTGTGCTGCTTGCTTGTCCCCCGCCTGCAGAGTGGACGAGTAGCTCTCAGCTGGCAACTCGAACTCTGAGGGGGAAAGGAAAGAAAATCCTGTTTCTCCAGTGTGAGATGTGGCTGGGGCTTTGCTTTCCTCCTGACTCACAGAGTACATGGTTTAGCTCACAGCCACTGAAGTGCCCATTGAACAGATGGGAAGGGCAGCGATGCAGAGAGAAACAAAGGGACTAAGGGGCAGAGGGACTGTTGGCAGGAACCCAGCTGTACCCCAAAACTTTAAAGTCATTTCTGTGAGTGCTCCTCAACCCACACACATTTGCACCACCCCCTGCTCTGGAGACACTGGGCAACGTCCAGAGAGATTTTTCATTGTCACAACTGGGAAGTCAGAGTGGTACTGGGCATCTAGTTGGTAGAGGCCAGGATGCCACCTCACTACCCTACAAGGCACAGGACAAAGCCCTGTAATAAAGAACGATCCCAGGCCAGGTGTGGTGGCTCACGCCTGTAATCTCAGCACATTGGGAGGCTGAGGTGGGTGGATCACCTGAGGTCAGGAGTTCAAGACCAGCCTGACCAACATGGTGAAACCCCATCTCCACTAAAATTACAAAATTAGCCGGGCGTGGGGGCAGATGCCTGTAATTGCAGCTACTGGTGAGGCTGAGGCAGGAATCGCTTGAACCCAGGAGGCAGAGATTGCAGTGAGCCGAGATCGCACCATTGCACTCCAGCCTGGGCAACAGAGCAAGACTCTGTCTCAAAAAATAATAATAATACAAATAATAATAAAGAATGATCCAGCCTCAAAAGTCACGGTGCTGAGACTGAGAAATCCTCCTCAAGATCTACATCTCAGAACCCAGCCTCCAGCCCAGGCCATCTCTAATTCCGCAGAGGCATCTGTCAGTCCATAACAGGTCCATAAATTCACTCCTTCTTCCAGGATGAAGAATGGAGGAAAGTCACAAAATGGCACATGCAATGATGCATTGATGATCTCCTTCCTGCTAACCCCGTGGCCAAGAACACAAAGCAAACACGACCCCCGACAGAGAAGACAGAGGAGGAGCACATCAGTCAAACCAGCATTCCCTAGGGCCCGCCTGACCATTGAATAGACTTGAGGGGCTGCGGTATCTTTCGCCTGGTCTTAGAATTTCTGCCAGCCTTGACATGCTGGGGGCTTGGGAGGTTGCATTTTGGGTTTTGTTTTATGGCTTACTCTGGACCTCGATGTAATAAAGTCAATGAGAGCAGGGACAGTCCCCAGTCATCACCTCAGGACCACGGCAAAATTTAGTGACCTTTTTCAGGAATTTAAAGTACTCACAGAAGGGCCTTCTGCAAAAGTGAAGCATGACCCAATGAGTGTAGCCCAGTGCAGTTAGGGTGGACCACTTCAAGGCCAGCATGGGATTGTTCTTCGGGGTGCAGCATCCAAGAGTTTCTGGACCCAGCACGACCCTCAAAGTATTCCCAGGAAGGCCATTGGTCTTTCCACAGCTGTCCAGGGGCAGAGAATCCACCAAGGGTCAATGATTCTGTTATGGCCATGCCAGTACCTTAAAGGTACGTGGTGGGGGGCTCTGGAGGAGATGGGGAGGGATTCTACCTGTAGCGTGTGCATGTATGTGCTGTACGTGTGCATATATGTAATGTGTGTGCATGTGTGTGATGTGCAATGCTTGTGGGTATGTGGGTGCTTGTGCCTGTATGTGTGTGCTTGTACCTGTAGGTGAGGTGTATTCATGGCATGTGTGCATATATATAACGTGTGTGTGTGCGCATGTGTGTGTATATGTATGTGTGTGGCCACACCAACTGACTCATCAGTGCCAGAACAAGAAGACCAAGGAAGATTCCAGAGATAAGACTGTCCTACACCTCTGATTGATGGGCATCTTTGAAGAGATAGGCTAGTATCTAGGGGCTTTGAGAGGAAGCTACGCAAGTTCAATTCCTGTTTCTGCTACTTCGGAGCTGTATGATCTTGGGCAAGATGTTTAACTTCTGGAAGACCCAGTTTTTTTGCCCCTGTAGAGGGGCAATAAAGGACCTACCTGTAGGTTTCAGGAATTACTGAATTAATGGAACGCACCTAGCACTGGGCACAGAGCAAGCACTCAGATGCTGGCTGTTCCTATGATCACTGCTTCAGGAGACACTTCTTCCTGGAGTCTAACCTAAGGCTACCTGCCTCCTTCCCTGTCTCCCAGGGACTCCATTCCCCTGCTCACCATCTCTGTGTGACACATCCTTGTCCTCTTGACTTTAGCTGCTTCTCTTTGGGAATGTCAGATCTCAACACTCCAGCTATACCTGGTTCATGTAGCCCAGCCAGGAAGGAACCGGGTGAGCTGATCACCAACCCTCAGCCTCACACGTGCCTCGGAGACCCCAAAGCCTTCTCTGGTGGCCCAGCAGACTGAAAAAAAGTCTGGCTGGGGTTTCCCCCTTACGCCTGCAGCCAATGCCAGCCGAGGCTTTCCCTCCTAATCCCCCAGATGCCTGACGGCGTTATTGCCACAATAAAGCAATGACAGGCCCCTATCAACTCTCAATCAGCCTAGCCTGCCCTTCACAACCGGTTTGTCAGACCGCCCCTCCCTTCCTCATTGTTAGCTCTCTGCTTGCTTATCTGCTGCTGGAGACAGAAGTCTCTGGTTTAATTGTGGCAAATTAATGATTGAACGCCACAGCCGGCTCCTCCCCATGTGCACGACAATCCCTCCCATTCAAGGCGCCAAGAAGGAACTCAGTGTCAGAGACCGGAGTCAGCGGGTGAAGGCAGCGACCAGTTCTGGAACCACATTCAGTCCCACACCCAAGCAGCTGAGCGAAACTCTTCCTCCTCCACGAGGCCTCTCCCAGCCGTTCAGTTCAAGACGCCTCAGTGAGAGAGGTCCTATAGCAACACGGCTGCACTGAAGCTTCCTTTGTAAATCGATCAGTGGTGCTGAGCCACGTGACTCACCAGCTTATTTCTCCTGGGCATGCGAGCACCTGCACCCGATGAGAGCAGATGCATAATCAGTGTTGAGTTGATAAAGGAGCACAGATGAGTGTCCTCTCCCAACTCAATCGACTTTTTTGTATAATGGTGGCTATGTAGTGAATAACATATGTAACTCATTTATTTAAACATCACTAATTACACTTACGTCTCAGGCACGGTTTCAAGCATTTCCTCCTAATAACTCTACGAGGTTGCCATCAACACCTATTTTACAGATGAGGAAACTGAGGCACTGAGAGGTTAAGTTGCATGTGTAAGACTCCAATGAGTGGCAAACTAGGACTCAAACTCAGCGTCCACACACCTAAGCATCACAGTATGCCTCTCCCATGAGGATGCTACCCTTATGTAAAATGGTAGAATGAAAACCTGGAATGCACCACCCAACCAAAGATCTGGAATACGATCCCTGCCTCTCCCTGCCTTTCTTTATGCAGTCCTTTCAGTTGCCTCCCTTTTTTTCCTTTTTTCTTTTTTTGAGAGGGAGTCTCGCTGTGTCACCCAGGCAGGGTGACACAGGAGTGAAGTGGTGCCATCTTGGCTCACTGCAACCTCCACCTCCCAGGTTCAAGCAATTCTCCTGCCTCAGCCTCCTGAGTAGCTGGGACTATAGGTATGTGCCACCATGCCTGGCTAATTTTTTTATTTTTTAGTGGAGACAGGGTTTCACTATGTTGACCAGGCCGGTCTCGAACTCCTGACCTCAGCGCTGGGATTACAGGTGTGAGCCACCACGCCTGGCCTCAGCTGCCCTTTTCTCTTCTCCCCAGAAAAACAAACATGCTGAATTTTGTTTATTACACCCTTTAGTTTCACTGTGGTTTTCATGCATATGTACATATCCCCCGAATCACATGCTTGGCTTTATTTTTGAACTTCATAAAAATACCATTATATTACATGTCATCTGCAACTTTCCTATCCTGAAGTCATGAACATGTTTTTCTATATTTTCCTCTCTACTCCTCTAATGTTTTCTCTCTGCCTCAGCACTCCCAGATATAACCTAAGCTGCTCTGATTTGTATTTAAGGATATATTCTTTGCCAAATGTTACAGAGTTTACAAAGTAGCTCCTCATCCATCTCTTTTGGTACACAATCCCCACTCTCTTCTTTTTCTAACAATCTGGAAGGCTCTACAATGATGGTACCCACGTTTGACCAAGGCTTTCTTGGCACTTCTGGACAGCCTGGGAATGTATTAATAGTTAGGCACCGAGATCAATATGTCTTAGATGTTTCACGGCCTGGGGACAGCAGCACAGTATTGCAATGGGGCTAAGAACAGGCTTTGGAGTCAGGCGCTCCTGGGGCTGAATCCCTCATGTCCATCAGCTGTTGACACAAGAGTGTTGCAAACAAATGCCTGGAACACTCAGTGGCATAAAACAAGGGTCCTTTCATCCTGCATTTGCAGGCCTGCAAGGCTGACTGTGGTTCTGTGATCTAGAATGGACTCAGTGTGCAGCCTGAGTATACCTGTTGGCTGAGCTCGGACCCCAGGCTATGGGTTGGTATCCGTTATCTATTGCTGTATAACTACCCCAAAACTTAGTACCTTCAGACAACAACTATGATTTATTTCTCACGAGTCTTTGGGTTGCCTGGGCTGACCTACTGATCTCGCCTGGGTTCACTTATGTGGGTAGGGTCCAAGACAGCCTCACTTGTGCAGCAATTGGTACTAGTTACCCACTGGGGCTCTTCCGTTCTCTTCCATGTGGCCTCTTTTCAAGCAAGCTAGACAGACTTCCTCACAATATGGTGGGCCCAGGGTTCCAAAAGGGTGGGATTCCAACATGCAAGGTCTCTCAAAGTCTAGGCTCCAGATCCCACGTCCTTCACTTCTGCCACATTCTATTGGCCAAAGCAAGTCACAAGGCAGCCCCCAGGTGTGGGACGGGGGAGAAATAGACTCCCATTCTAGATGACAGAAGTGGCAACTTCACACTGCAAGGGGCCATGAACGGAGGGTGGTGTGATTCCTTGGTTGGTGGGGGGGGGCAGCGCATGGAGGTGATCAACGCAGTCTACCCCGTTCCTGCCCTAGTTAACTCACGTTTTTTTTCAAGCTAAGACTGAAGGGCCCGTTGTAACCTGGGACACATGCTTCCTCAGGTGACCACAGGAGCCCAAAACAAGCCAAACTGTACAAGTACCTGGCAGCTACTGCTCCTGGTGTGGCTGCTAACATTCCATCGGCCAAAGCACATCACATGGCCAGGCCAACATCACGGCGCGGGGATGGCAGGAAACGGTGTGTGTATAAAACTAAGCAGTAATACAAGCAATCACAGCCCCACTGTAAATTCTCATACTTAGCTGACCCATGAAAAACATGGGTTGTTTTTCCTGCATGACCTGCACATGTACCCCAGAACCTAAAGTCCAATAAAATAAAATAGAATAAAAAACAAGGGTTGTTTTAAAGCAAAATGACCAATTCATCCCTATTTGCTTGGGACTTGATTGGATTTAGCACTGAAAGTCTCATATCCCAACAAACTCCTCAAACCTGGGCAAATAGGGATGGTTTGACCTCTCTATTTTGAGGACTAAAGGAGATCCTCCCAACGGCTGCCAGCCAGATATCATCATGATGACCAGCCCCGCTCTGCAGAAGAGAAAAGCAACTTTTCCGTGTCTGTAGAGAGAGTAGGTGGCCAATATTCAAACCTGACTCTACTGAAGCAGCTCTCTCCTGTCATCCATTTCCCATACCCGTTGCCTCCAAAGCCCTTTTCACTTGAGGTCTCCCTGGTCTTCATTTTTTTATATTAAAACAAACATTTTTTTTTTTTGGGACAGGGTCTCACTCTTTCACCCAGGCTGGAGTGCGGTGGCATGATCTCTGCCCACTTGCAATCTCCACCTGGTGGGCTCCAGCGATCCTCTCACTTCAGCCTCCCAAGTAGCTGGGACTCCAGCCTGTGCTACCACGCCTGGGTAATCTTTTGTATTTTTAGTAGAGATGTGGTTTGGTATGTTGCCCAGGCTGGTCTCAAACTCCTGGACTCAAGCAATCTATCCACCTTGGCCTCCCAAAGTGCTGGGATTACAGGCATGAGTCACCACGCCCAACCCAAAACAAAATGTTTTAATTGGCAAATAATAATTGTGCGTATTCCTGGGGTCCATGGTGATGTTTCCACACATACAATGTACAGTGATCAGATCAGGGTAATTAGTATATCCAACATCTCAAATATTGTTCATTTCTTTGTGTCAGGAACACTCACTATCCTCCTTCTAGCTATTCGAAACTATATATTATCATTAACTATAGTTGTCCTACGGTGCTATAGAAGACTAGAACGTATTCCTCCTATCTAGCTATCATTTTGTATGGATTTCAACAAACCTCTATAAAGTAAAATGAGTTTCTCTCTGGAAAGGGAGAAACAAAGTCCCAGAGAAGTTAGAGGAGACATCTGCCAATGAGGAGCATGGAGTGCTGGGGCCAGCCTGGATTAAGGAGTAGACACAAAAAACAGAGGGGCTAACCCATAACCAGGAGGAGGCCCTGAGAGGCAGGGAGAAGGATGCGGCTGGGCTTGGCTGACAATGGCTGAACCTCAGCACTAAGCCTCTTCCATCTCCCGTGACTTTGGGCTTTGGGAAATGGCCCATGAGGTCTGACCCTCTAGAGTTGGATTCCAATCCTGCCCTGGGCTCTAACTCACTCACTGTGTGGCCTGGGGCAAACTGACCAACCTCCCTGGGCCTCCATTTCTCTGTTTGTGGATCACCTGCCTGACTTCCCCAAGAATCACTGGGAAAGACAGCCTTGGAGTTCCCCAGAGAAAGGAGGTGTCATTGGAGGTTATCTGGCCACCACCTTGCAGGTGAACCCCAGAAGAACGGCTTGGTAGTTTTTTCTCAAATAAATTCCACAAAGAGGAGGCATGTTATAACAGAAGAGTATTGGATTTGGAATCAGATCCAATACTATTCCAGTCCCAATTTGCTATTTAAAAGTCACACATCGTCTCGAAGCTACGGTCTTGCTTAAGAATGAATCATAATTCTTGCCTTGCACAGGAGGACCAAATCAGTCAGGAATGCAACCACATCAGTCACCTGGAAGGCACATATGCCTCCGCAGAGGAAGGGGTGAGGTGCAGGGTCTTTGCCCGAACATCAGTTAGGTGGTGAGTGAATTCACTGGGATGAAACTGATGAGGATGGTGGTAACGATGCTGTAAAGCACCCCGAGATTTCTCCCGGTCCCCTCAGGAAAGCCCCACTCTGAGATCTGGGACCGCCACTCCCAAATCCCTGTCCTGGATTCTTTCCTTCTCCAAGGGCATCTAGAGGACAAGCACCTTCTGATCGGAATGTTTTCCAAATACTCAACATCTGGAAAGAGCTGTTACAAAGACCCCCTTTGTGTAGTCGGGAAATGGGCTGGCAAGAAAACAGGACCAGACCCCACCGAGCTGGGAATGGCAATGGGGAGAGGGTGAGTGAGAGAGGAGCAGCGCAGAGTGGCCTGGGAGGAGGAGCTGTGAGAGCAAGGCCGCCAAGAGGGGTGTCCAGGCAGCAACGGAGAGTGGTCATTGCCTATCCAGCACTTTCTACAAGCTTCATCTATAGTGCCATATTTATGTAAAAGAAAGTTTCCGCAGTGGTCACAGTGAGGGAGGAAGATGTATCTCAAGTGTGGTGGGAAAGATGGAAGAATTCACTCAACAGTAGAACATTTTTCAGGTCTTGACAGAGAAGGCAGGAAAACTGTCCCTGCTGGAGTATTAGAAGGTGACAACAACACCCCAACCCTATTTCTAATCTACATAATCCTTAGAGCCATGTGCTCCGAAAGCAGGTCCAGGTGCCCTCACAGGAGCTCCTGTCCCTTTGTTCCAGCAGGTGTCTGTGTGGCTATGTGCATGCCTTTGGGGCTTATGGGACCAATAAGAACAGATGATGCAGTGCCATGGTTCTTCCCGTCTGTTCTCCCACAACCAAGCAATGCTCTGCCCTTCCTTGTATGCCCCGCACCGGCCCCAAGGCACTCTGAAAACACAAGGGAGTTAGCTCTCTTGAAGGAAACTTCTTGGGAGCCTGCAGGCCTGCTATGCAAAGTCCCTTCCCCCAAAGCCAGAAAGCCCTATGCTGTTTCCTTCAAAAAGTTTCTGGAAATCAATTCAGGCAGCTCTTGCAGAATCTCAGAATCTTGGGGGCTGGAACGAATCTCAGGAGTCTGACTGCAAATGGGCAGTGGATGGACCACCTGCTTTAGACTCCACGAGGGGGCTTGTTAAACATGCAGAGTCCCAGGCTGGGTCACAGAACCACCCAGTGAGTGGGGATGAGGAGCTGGAGTCCAGAAATCTGCATTTGGTAAACCCTATGGGTGATTTTTCAGTGCGCATTCAAGTGTGAGAAGTATTGATCCAAATTCTGACCCAGCCTCCAGGACAGCAGCACTTGCTAAGGTGAGGCACATGGCTGTTCTTTCCATTCTTAAACATATCTAAGGTTGCAGGCATTTCCCTCAGCATTCAGAAAGGCTTTCTCAACTTTCTCTTTTTATACCTAATCTTAGCTTTCTGAACATGCTCCTTGCATACTTTAATGAGCACAAACTATCTACTGGGTGATTTCATTGCATATTGTCTTTTTACTATTCATGACATCCTTTGAGTCACATACAGTTGGAGGCAGCTGGGAAGGGAGGGGGAAAATAGGAAGAAAGGAGGTTGTGGGAAAAGAAGGGAAAGGCAGAGATGAGAGAAGACATTCCCTTATCTCCTGCCTCTGGGAACAATAAGCCGACTTCTTGGTGTGTCCTGGTCATTTTCACAACCAGAGCAGATAGAGTGTCACTGAAACTCCGAACTGCCACATTTGGAAAAACTAAATTCTGCTTCTGTTTTTCCAGACTCCCCAGGTCATATTACATCTTTCTGACCAATCTGATGTTATGGGAAGTCAGCTCAGATGCTTCTAGGAAACCTTAGGCTCACATGAAAAACAGAAGGCATGCAGCTGGCACTGCCCTCCCCCTCTCTTCCAGCCTTGGGCAGTGCATTAGTTTCTCTGGCTGCCATAACAAATTACCACCCTCTGGTGGCTTAAAGCCACAGGATCTCATTATCTAAGAGTTCTGGCGGCTAGAAGTTTAAAACCAGGGTGTCGGCAGGACTATATTCCCTCCAAAGCTTCTAGGGGATAATTTGCCTTGCCTCTTCCAGTTCCTTATGGTTCCTGGCTGACATGGTTTGGCTGTGTCCCCCACTCAAATCTCATTTTGAATTATAGCTCCCATAATTCCCGTGTTGTGGGAGGGATCCAGTGGGAGGTCACTGAATCACGGGAACAGATTTTTCCTGTGCTGGTCTCGTGATAGTGAATATGTCTCATGAGATCTGATGGTTTTATAAAAGGGAGTTCCCCTGCACAGGCTCTCTTGCCTGCCGCCATGTAAGATGTGACTTTGCTCCTCATTGATCTTCTGCCATGACTGTGAGGCCTCCCCACACATGTGGAACTGTGAGTCCATTAAACCTCTTTCCTTTATAAATTACCCAGTCTCAGGTATGTCTTTATTAGCAGAGTAAGAACAGACTAATACACTGGCATTTTCTGGCTTATGATGACATCATTCCCATCTCTGCCTCTGTCTTCACATGGCCTTCTCCTCTGTGTCTTTGTGTGTCCTTCTCTGTCTCTTACAAGGACACAATTCCGGAGGCCCACTCTAATCCCGTATGAGCTCATCTCAATCCTTACCTTAACTACATCTGAAAAGATCCTATAAGGTCACATTCTGAGGTTCCAGGTAGACATGGATTTTGGTGGGGGACACTATCCAACCCAACACAGATAGGGACATTGTACTAGTCCATTCTCACGCTGCTATAAGGACATATCCGAGACTGGGTAATTTATAAAGGAAAGAGGATTCATGGATTCACAGTTCTGCAGGGCTGGGGAGGCCTCAGGAAACTTGTAATAATGGCGGAAACGGAAGCAAGCATGCCCTTCCTCACCAGGCGGCAGGAGAGAGAAGAATGAGTGCTGAGTGAGGGGGGATGCCCCTTATAAAACCATCAAATCCCATGAGAACTTACTCACTATTATGAGAACATCATGAGGGAAACTGCCTCCATGATTCAATTACTTCCTACCATGTCTCTCCTATGACACACGGGTATGATGGGAACTACAATTCAAGATGAGATTTGGATGGGGACATAGCCAAACCATATCAGACATGATTTACAGAGCCACAGAAGCCTGAGCGGTAGCATGAGGACAAAAATAAGCTAAGAAAGGCAGAGAAATCAAAGGCTAAATGTCAAGACTCTGAGCTGAGCCATGAGCTGTCAGGTCTGGAAAGAGTGCAATAAAAGCAGCGTGGTTCACACTGGCTGTGGAGTCACCCAGACCTGTGTTTTAAATCCCAGGTCACTATCACTTTTAAGAGGGAAGCCCAGAAGAGTTATCTCATGGCTTTAAACTTTATCTAACCTCTTTGAAAACTTTATTTGAGGAATACGCAAGATAATGCACTCAATAACTCATTCACACTCCTTGTTCCTTACCTAAGAGCAGCAACTTTGCCTTACTTATTTTTATATCTCCTGTGTGTGACACATAATATACAGGAATTCATATTTGTGGGCCCAGAAGTAACCAACCAAATATTTATTATGTGTCAGTAGCTACTTTAAATATTACTAGGCTTCAGTTTCTACCAGTGAAATACAGGGATTTGTTGGGCCTGGGTTACTGGAGTGTTACTGGGATGATAAGCAATTAAAAATTAGAAAGGCAGCCAGGCACAGTGGCTCACGCCTATAATCCCAGCCCTTTGGGAGGCCAAGGTGTGTGGATTATCTGAGGTCAGGAGTTCGAGACCAGCCTGACCAACACAGAGAAATCCCTTCTCTACTAGTAATACAAAAATTAGTCGGGTATACACATGCCTGTAATCCCAGCTACTTGGGAGGCTGAGGCAGGAGAATCGCTTGAACCCAGGAGGCGGAGGTTGCAGTGAGCCAAGATCTCACCATTGCACTACAGTCTGGGCAACAAGAGTGAAACTCCGTACCAAAAAAAAAAAAAAAAAACAAAAAAACCTAAGAAGTCTTCCAGTTCAACACGGTAGATGAAGTATGCATGTGTGCCCCCACCCCCAATCTCATATTAAATTGTAATCCCCAGAGTTGAGGGTGGGGCCTGGCAGGAGGTGATTGGATCATGGGGGTGGATTTCTCATGAATGGTCTAGCACCATCCCCCTTGGTACTGTCCTCATGACAGTGAGTGAGTTCTCATGAGATCCGGTCATTTAAGTGTATGCAGTGTCTCCCCACTGTGCTCTCTTGCTGCTCTGGCCATGTGACGTGACTGCTCCCCCCTCACCTTCTGCCATGATTGTAAGCTTCCCCGAGGCCTCCCCAGAAGCTGAGCAAATGCCAGCACCACACTTCCTGCACAGCCTGCAGAACCATGAGCCAATCCAACCTCTTTTCTTTATAAATTACAGTCTCAGATATTTCTTTATAGCAATGCTTGAATGGCTTAATACAGCACGATGCTTTCCACTCCTTCCCTAAGCCCTTGAAATGATAGTAAATGAAATTAAAAGATTAAAAAAAATCAGAAAGACAAGGAGAATGAGAGAGGAGAGGACATGAGAGGGTTTTGAAAGGCAGCATCTCTCTCTTCCTCGGCGCTGCCTATGGAGGTGGCAGCCATCTCCTACTCGGTGTCATGGCCGCCCTCAGACCCCTCGTGAAGCCCAGGATCATCAAAAGAGAACCAAGAAGTTCATTTGGCACCAGTGAGATCCATATGTCAAAAATAAGTGTAAACGGCAGAAACCCAGCGGTACTCACAACAGGGTTCATAGAAAGTTCAAGGGCTGCTCAACATTGGTTACGGGAGTAACAAAAAACAAAGCACATGCCACCCAGTGGCTTCCGGAAGTTCCTGGTCCACAACGTCAAGGAGCTGGAAGTGCTGCTGATGTGCAACAAATCTTACTGAGATGGCTCACAATGTTCCCTCCAAGAACCACAGAGCCATTATGGAAAGAGCAGCTCAGCTGCTCTCAGGGTCATCAATCCCGATGCCGGGCTGCACAGCGAAGCACATGAAGAGACAGCTCATGTGCATGTCATATTTGTGTTTAAATGAACCCATAACAACTGCCTGAAAAAAGTCAGCAACTGATTTAGCTGAGTAAAAAAGCTGAGATACAACTGACTACAGAGAAGAGGCCATGCAAGGTGGCTGACCAACACCTTGACATGCCAGCAAGCAAGGATTGGATGGAGTCACCTGTTGTCTCCGAAGGCAGTGTGTGCAACGGGGCAGGGAACAGCAGGCTTCCTTGAGAGTCTGTACCAAGCTGCTGGAGCTCCCGATCCCCAGCACACCCCCACCCTATGCACCAAGCAACTCCTCCTCTGCCACAACAGGAGACAAAACTGAACCAGGGAGAGTCTGGATGTGGGGATTGCATAGGGCAGGGGCAGCACAAGGACCAGAAGGAACTAAAGAAATGTCTACATGCCACTTCACCTAGTGTGCTCTCCAAATGTTAGAGACCAACTTACAATTTACCCACAAGAACCATCTGGATTCCTCTGTGATAAGACAGATCAACCCAAGAGAAAGCCCTAAAGATAGTGATAGTTGACAGTCTTCAATGAAAAGTGGAGTCTCTCTCTAAGTGCCCTACAGCGAAATTCACCAGCTGTCTTGTCCCATCCACCTCCACCCCTACATCCAGAGTGTTCAATGGGGCAAGCATCATCAGGCAGTCAGAGAAAATTCTCTGTAGAAAAGACAGAGACTAAAATAAGAAAATGTGTGGGGCAGCGGGGTGGAGCAGAGAAGGAGAAAGAAACCTGGAGAAAATAGGGAGCAAAACAAAACAAATAAAAAATGATGACCTCCTTTCATTTATCCCTGGATAGATAGAAGAAAGTATTACATTCAAGAAATAAGAACAGAAGGCCACAAGAAGGAATTTTATGGCAACCAGAGCTTTTAAAAATTACTAAGTTTCTCTTATTCCTTACTATGAGAAATAGTAAGACAGAATGATGAAAAAGAAGATGAGACCAGGAGTTCCAAGATCCAATGAATAAGAATTCCAAAAGAGGAAGAGAAAAAAATTAAGGAAAGGAAATTGTGAAATAAATAAGAAAGTGAACGTGAGTTTTCATATTGAAATGGGTGATCAGGGCACAGTCCAGTGAATTAAAATAGACCCAGACCAATTTCATGACCCTGTGTCAAGGTCAATTTCATGACCCTGTGTCATGAAATTTCAGCTCTATTAGACATAAAATAACCTTCAAAGGAGGGAAGAAGGAGATGAGAAAAGGAGAGAGAGGGAAGAGAGAGAGAAATTTCATGTACAAAAGAGAAGGAATCTGAAGAGTACTGAACAATTTAACAGCAACACACAAGACGAGAAGGTAATGGAGTATTAACATCAAATTTCCAAGATAAAGTGATTTTTCCACCTAGACTTCTATAGCAAACAAACTATCAATCAATCAATTGTGACAAAACCATTTTAGGATATGCAAGTTCTCAAAAAATTTTCCTCCCCCAGAAAGCTATGGAAGGATGTGCTCCATCAGAATGAGGGAGTAAATCAAGAACAAGGAAGATTTGGGAGAGCCTGGCAGCAGAGTATTTCATTCAGAGATTGCCAAGGGTGGCATAAAACAGATCCCTAAGCAAAGAGACATCTATTTTGCTCAAATACAAGAAGTCCGGTGAGTACAGTCATGATGCCACAGTGCCATGATGACCCAATGTGCCTAGTGCTGTCTGTCTGTCTTATTAGCACTGGTGTACAGATTCCATCCTCATGCTTGCCTCGTGGTGCTGTGGTGGCTGTCCCATCTCTAGCTTTTCATCTGTACTCCAGGTGGGAAGAAGAATGCAACAAATGAGAAAAGAACAGCATTTACCTCAGAAAAAACAAAACTTTCTTAGAAAAATTGTCAGCAGCCTACGGCTTTTGTCTCCTTGGCCAGAATTGCGTCACTCTCTAGCTGCAATGGTCTGGGAAATACAGTTTTTAGGTTGGTCTATTAGTTTCCTATTGCTGTTGTAATAAATAACCATGAAGTGTGGTTTAAAGAAAAACAAATGTATTATCTTACAGTTCTGGAGGTCAGAAGTCTGAAATGGGTCTCACTGTGCTAAAATGAAGGTGTCCTTGGCAGGGCTGAGTGATTTTCTGGAGTCTCCAGGGGAGAATTTGTTTTCTCATCTCTTCCAACTTCTAGGGGCCACCTATATTCCTTGACTTATGGATCCATCCTCTGTCTTCAAAGCCTGCAACGGCCAGCTGGGTCTTTCACACCTGTATGACTCTGACTTGTATTCTTCTGCCATCTTTTTACTTGTGATTACATCTGTCCATTGGGAAAATCTTGGGTCACCTCCCCATCTCAAGGTCGGCTGGTAAGCAACCTTAATTCCATTTGCAACCTTGAATCCCCTTTACCACGTAAGGTCAGATAATCACAGGTTCTGGGGATTAGGACATGGACATCCTTTTTATTTTGATTTTTAATAGAGATGGGGTCTTGTTCTGTCACCCAGGCTGGAGCACAGTGGTGCAGTTGTAGCTCACCGCAGCCTCGAACTCCTGGTCTCAAGCAATCCTCCCACTCTGGCCTCCCAAAATTCTGGGATTATGGGATTAAACCACCATATCTAGCCTGGACATACACATTTTTAGGAGACCCTACTATACTGGGCATAGTAGATATAGTTGTAGCTTTGTATAAAATCTGGGTCATTTTCTTTTTTTTATTTGAGATAAAGTCTAGCTCTGTCGCCCAGGCTGGAGTGCAGTGGTGACATCTCGGCTCACTGCAACCTCTGCCTCCCAGGCGTGAGCCAGACTCCCACCTCAGTCTCCCAAGTAGCTGGGACTACAGGCACACACCACCATGCCCAGCTAATTTTTGTATTTTTTGTAGAGACGGGGGTTTCACCATGTTGCCCAGGCTAGTCTTGAACTTGTAAGCTCAAGCGATCCACCTGTCTTAGCCTCCCAAAATGCTGGGATTACAGGCCTGAGCCACAGCCCCTGGCCTGGGTCATTTTATTTAGTACAAAGGGAAGTGTAAATTTAGGCAGGCACACCTGCTAAGGATTATGGCGTGGAAAGATGGGAGGAGGCAGAGGTCCCCAATGGTACCACAGAGTCATTTTGCCAAACCCAGACTCAACCTCTGCTGTACTTCAAGTTACATGAGAGAAACCTACCCTTATTCGGTTAAGCCACTTCCCCAAGACTTGTGTTCTATGAAGACACATACAAGCCTAAGGAAACTTTCATGCTTTAAGGTAAGAATTCAACAGATAACGTTTAAAACCAAAACAGGGAGAAATGCCAGGACAAGCATGGTATTGGGAAGTACGAGGTAAATATTAAAAGAAACATCTAAATCAGGATTTAAAGAGGTGGCCTGGGGGAACAGATTCAGAGTTGGGGAAGTGGAGGGCAGAGCATGGCTGACTTCCTTCAAAAATGGTTATTGTGCCATTTGACTAAGTTTCATGTATCTGTTGTTATGCTTAATAAAAATCAATTTTTAATTTAAAGGTGATGATAATAGTTTGGAGCACCTACAGCAATAAACTAGGAGGTGCAAGAAAAAAAATCTACCCATGCAATTCCCCCTTCTGGGCTGCATTGAGATGAAAAAGTCATGAAATGGTTTCTGCAGAGCCAGGAAGTAACCGCACATTTCCCTTCCCCAGCGAGGGTGCCCAGCATCCTGCTAGCCCTCCTGAGCTATGAAGGGCAGGAAATTGGGGCAGAATTGTTTTCCTTCCTTAACAAGATCTCATTTTAGGAGCAGAACTCAGAAGAGCAAACTGAGAAAAGAAAAGTCAGGGGCTGGTTTCAGGGAGAGGAGTGACCACGGACCCCTCCTTGGGCCACATCTTTTCTCTAAGCCTGACCCTGGGGAACTTAAATCTTGATCATCCAGCACAGCTCTGGCACGCTGAGCGTGTGATACACCTGTCTCCACCGTCACGCAAATGAGTGGGTTCGCAGGCAGAGGCCTGTCCTGCCAAACAATGCTCCCCTTTGTCCCCGCCCAGGGCTCAGGAGCCGCAAGGAAGCCAGATCCATCAGCACTTGTCAGGGCCCTCGATGTGTACAATGCAAGTTATGAGCCACACTCCCCGGCAAAGCCCCAGGCTTCCAGCAGGCAGCATTCACTGACACGCAATGTGTCACTCAGCCTTCTAAAAGCCAGGGGTGGGGACCCGTGCAAGGGCGGGGTGGGGGGAACTGAGCTCTTATTCCCAGAAGCCAACCAGAGCCAGTGAAGGGGCCCCTGAGACTCTGATACATCATTTTCATAAAGCAGCCCCAGAAGAGCCTGCATTAGGAAAAATCATTTCCCCGTGCTGGCAGAGGGCTCTTCCGATGATGGCTTTAGCAAACATCATGCGCACCAAACTTGTGCAGTGCACGCCCTTGGCTCACGTGCCCGACAGCTTACAGGACAGACCAGGGATGAGGTAGGTTGGAAGTATGAATTCTCAAATGAGATTCCCTACAAATGCAACACCACCTGGAAAGGGTCAGCCCTCCTTCGTAGCCAGCAAGGTGGCAGGCTTTACAGAAGCAGCAAGGGGATTTTGTGACCAAAAAGAAACTGGAAGTGGCCTCCGTGGACGCTGCCCATGCTATTGCGTGCATTTCTTGACGCCTCCTGCAAACCACTCTGGGCTGTCCTATTCTGTCCGGTCACCCCCTCCCTGCCTCCACCCTCCTACCACGTGACTGCCAGTCACCAGGCCAGGAATACCACAAGGGTCTTCTTTGGGCACACAACCGTTCCTCTGTAGACACCTAGACTGACCCTGGCACTCCATACAGAAGGAGGGGATGGAAGACCTGTGTGTGTTCAAAGCCCGCAGTCCCCTGGGGAGGGGTCACTGGCACGATCTGCCTTGGCTACCAGGGCAAGGCAAGTTCAGAGCTATAGTTAGTGCTGATTCAGCCACGCTCCCTGGGTCTCATTCCCTAGGTTCCCCACAAGCCTAGTTAAGGGCATGAAATGAGCTAGTGAATGAGTTTTCAGAAAAGCACATGTTCACTTAGAAATACAAGATATTTGAGTCAAATAATATCAAGTAAGATTTTGTTGTTTTGGCCAAAGGCCACTGTTTAAAGGAAAGCAATAAAATATATGCAATATATAAATTCTATAAATTATAGTTATAGAGTAAATTATAGTAAATTTATACAGTAAATTATAGTTATATAGTAAATTATATAGTGTAACTTGTTTTGGTGTTATAATGGTATCAGAGTCGTGTAAAAAAGAATGCTGTTCCTTCTCCAGATACATACTGATCTGTTTATGAATAAAATGACACGATGTCTGTTTGTTTGTTTTTTAAATTTTTTGGGGGAATGGAGTCTTGTTCTGTTGCCCAGGTTGGAATGCCATGGCATGATCTCAGCTCACTGCAACCTCAGCCTCCTGGGTTCAAGCCATTCTCCTGCCTCAGCCTCCTGAGTAGCTGGGATTGCAGGCCTGCACCACCACCACACCCCGCTAATTTTTGTATTTTTAGTAGAGATGGTGTTTCGCCATGTTGGGCAGGCTGGTCTCGATCTCCTGACCTCAAGTGATCTGCCTGCCTTAGCCTCCCAAAGTGCTAGGATTACAGGTGTGAGCCATTGCACCTGGCATGTTTGTTTTTAATAACAAGGAGGAGGAGGGAGGTGAATAAGGCAGAATTGGCCAAGGGCTGGTGGTTGTTGGACTATGCGATGGGATATGAGGGTCCATGACACCATGCTGTTTGCTTGAGCATAGGTTTGAAATACTCCATAATATAAGGTTGAACAAAAACACATTTTAAACATCAAGACAGAGTGGAGAATACAACAGCAAGTGTACAAACTTAAGCATGCACTGCAGAACAAATGATCAGATCTGGCCTTGATTTGAAATTGTAGTGGCTAAAACAGATTTGGTTTTGTTTTTTTGTAACCAAATATTAAGAAGGTTGAGGAAGCGCCTGTGGGTGTCAGACAATAAACCACTCACTGGCTTCTGGGTTTTGTTTTCGAGATGGGGTCTCACTCTGTTGCCCAGGCTGGTCCTCTGTTTTTGGTAGGATTCCAGAGCCAAACCTAGTGACATTTACTCTTAAAATATTTCTGCTGCAGTATCAGACTCATGTCTAACAAAATTAGTGATCAGATGGAAGGCTGACTATCCCTAAACACAGGATACAGTTTGATCAAGGCAGTAGGTATGGTTTAAAAGGACAGACTGGGCCAGGTGGGCACAGTGTCTCTCACCTGTAATCCCAGCACTTTGGGAAGCCCAGTTTGGGTGGATAACCTGAGGTCAGGAGTTTGAGGTCAGGAGTTCGAGACCAGCCTGGTCAACACGGCAAAACCCCAGCTCTACAAAACATACGAAAATCAGTCAGGCGTGGTGGCACGCACCTGTAGTCCCACCTACTGAGGTAGGAGAGTCACTTGAACCTGGGAGGTTGAGGTTGCAGTGAGCCCAAATCACACCACTGCACTCCAGCCTGGGTGACAAAGCAAGACTCTGTCTCAAAAAAATGAAAAATAAAAATAAAAGGACAAACTGGTCAGGTATAACGGCTGGCAACAATCTCTTTTAATCACCTGGTACCCTAAGGTGAAGCATCCCAAATAAACTCAAGGATATTTTTAATACTTTTGTATGCTATTTGAGAGAGCTGTAATTCCATTTTTAGCTGGTACATGTTCAAGCTAATGTTATCCACTTAATCTTTTCCTCTGGCTATTTTGGTTCTTAGCAGATTGTATTGGTTGAGATTAAGATTAGAGGTAATATGAAAACCACCAGTTCAGCACCTGAATTGTAACAGACACATCCACCTGCATAGATGCTCTTTCCTTCTGATTGGCAAGATCTTAACCTACTTCTCAACTGATTTCAGCATCAAACACCCCAGCCTGGCTCAATTCCTTTCTACATCTGCCAAGAAAATCTAAGTGGATGATGCTGCTGACGATCTATGGGCCACGGGCAACACAGGAAGTCAGTGGCCTGCAAAAAGCTGGGCACCAGGTGTTACGGGTAATATTCTCAGGACCCAATATGGGTGGCACCAGTCTCCCTGACCAATCAAAGGAGGCAGGAAATGGAAGCTGAGCTCATGGTGGGAGGAAGCTGGGTGTGGGTGGTGGTGGCAGCCCTGGGCAGAGAAGGGTGTGTTCTGAGGGCGCCTTGTACCCTACCTGTTCGCTGCACCTTTCCAAACCACAAAGCCTGCCTGCAGTTCCCTGACAAGACTGATGACAATCTGCCAGGCTATCGGCATTGTCATCTCTTTACAGATGCGCATTGAGTGCTCCGAATTCTGAGGACGCTCCCCTGAGGAATCTTGCCTCTTCCCAGAGCCATGCTGCTTGCCCATCCAGGCATTGTGGCAGCACCCTGCCACAGCGATGCCCCGGGTGCCAAGCTGCATGCCCGCCACCTCCCCCTCCCACCTGTTTCCTCAGACCGCCTGTTCTACCCCAACCCTGAGCCTCAGAAGGAGGCTGAACGATCCGCCTGTTTTCATCCTTGTCTTTTGCAGCTGGGAAATGACTCTTCAGAGTGACAGAGCCCATGGAGGAAAACACCCACACCTAACCCTCCCTTTAATCTTGAGAGCACTATCCGCCAGCCAGATGCTGCCACTATTTCCCGAGGTCTAAGAGACATGGCTCTTTGCCTGGTGGAGACGTGAGGATGATGATGGGCATACTGGCATCGGAGGTTTTCTGGTTTGGAAAAAGAGGATTTTACTTTTCAGCACCTGCCAGCCTGATAAGTTTGCCAAGAATTTGACACTAAACAAACACACATGCTTACATCACCCCCTCCTCCAAAGTAGGCATCACCCACTGGGGGAAGAAAATAGCTCCCAGGAAGGCGGATGATAGGGGTTCATGAACCTTGCTGGTTTCCAGGGCATGATCCATTTTAATCTCCATCAGAGGACTTAAAAGTCTATTCTGTCAATATCTCCCATATTGGTAAAGTTTAGATCCCAAAGCAAGAAAACTAAGGCTTAATTTTGACTTAGAAGATTGTTGTTGTTTTATTGTAAGTTTTGAGTATGTAGCATGTGTGTGTGTATATATATTATTCACTACATACATAAATAATATATATTTATATATATTTAATATAATGTATATTATATATTAAAATATATTTCTTTATATTATATAATTATACATATGTATTTTAAAATATAAAATGTATATTTTAATGTATATATAAATAATACACATGTATATACAAATGTATATATAAATATTTATGTAGCTATTTAGATTTGAAAGCCTTGGGAGACATGTAGGTCCATATCCTCTTGTAGATATCATAGTGGGATCCCGGCTTTTGGTTATCGTTTCCCCCGTGTCTCCTATTCCCTTTCCTTCCCGTTTTTTTTTTTTTTTTTTTTTTTTGAGATAGAGTCTCATTCTGTCAGCCAGGCTGGAGTGCAGTGGCGCAATCTTGGCTCACTGCAACCTCTGCCTCCTGGATTCAAGCAATTCTCCTGCCTCAGCCTCCCGAATAGCTGGGATTACAGGTGACCGCCATCACACCCAGCTAATGTTTGTATTTTTTTTTTTTTTTTTTTTTTAGTAGAGACGGGGTTTCACCATGGCTGGTCTCAAACTCCTGACCTCATGATCCTCCTGACTTGGGCTTTCAAAGTGCTGGGATTACAGACAAATTTATTCCTTATGCATTTGGGGTCGTCCTTACGTTGTGTCTGATCTCCGTTGGCTGGAGCCAGACCTCACAATCTAAACTAAAACCCGATTGGCTAACAACTTAAAACTTTTCTAAACAAGTAAAAGCAATGGAGAGCTGGGACATGCCTGTGAGCACGTCCAGCACAGATATCTTGGTTAAAGTACAAGGACATAGAATGTACTACGTGCCTGTAAGCGTGGCATGTCTAACAGTTACATAGGCTGGGGCTTAGCAAAGTTATTAGCACACTTATTCTTTAACAAGAAAGAAAACTTTAAAAAGGAACTTTTCTACTTCCCACAAGGAGGAAGGCCAGTGAGAAATGTATTATCATTGTGGCTCATAGTGCACCAGAGAGTGGAGGCTAGATCAGAAAAGGCCCTGCATGATTTCCAAACCGATCTTTTAATTTGGGGGGAGGACCACGGGCTGTAGGGATGCTGGGATACGGGTCCAGACGTTCACCCTCTGCAAAGAATCACACACCTTTCCTTGGGCCCACACAAACCAGTTACTCTTCTGTTACAGGAAAAGGGTCTGAATCAGACCCCAAGAGAGGGTTCTTGGCTCTTGTGCAAGAAAGAATTCAGGGCAAGTCTTCAGTGCAAAGTGAAAGCACGTTTATTAAGAAAGTAAAAGCATAAAAGAATGGCTACTCCATAGACAGATTACCATTCTTATGGTTATTTCTTGATGATATGCTAAACAAGGGGGTGGAGTATTCATGCCTCCCTTTTTAGATCTTGGAGGGTAACTTCCTGACGTTGCCGTGGCATTTGTAAACTGTCATGGCGCTGGTGGGAGAGTAGCAATGAGGACGACCAGAGGTCACTCTCGTCACCATTTTAGTTTTGGTGGGTTTTGGCCAGCTCCTTTACTGCAACCTGTTTTATCAGCAAGGTCTTTATGATTTGTGTCTTATGCCTACCTCCTATCTCAGCCGGTGACTTACAATGCCTTAACTGTCTGGGAAGGCAGCCCAGTAGGTTTCAGCCTATTTTGCCCTGTTTAAGATGGAGTTGCTCTGGTTCACACGCCTCTGACACTTCCTGCTCTCCAACCAATGCACATCTTCCATGCCTTGGGGCAGAGGGCAGTGGCCTCCTACCCTGAGGATTCTTGAAGGTCTGAGGTCTGAGAAGCCCCATCGGGGACCTCTGAGGTCTCAGTGACAGCCCCTGAGGACAGACAGTGGCTCCCCAGGACCCTTTCCCTTTTAAGAGTCCAGGCACTTTCATGAGGTTGAGAGCCGGAAGGTCTGAGAGCAGGAAAGAATCCAGAGCTAGGTTCAGGGTTACTGTTTTACTCAGCCCTGCATGGCCAGGCCCAGCCTCCCGCATCCTGCTGGAAGGAGGAGGGAGACAGGTCTAGTTCCTCCCAGGGCAGGTGAGAAAAGCACATTGTGGGCTGGGTTCCTCC
This sequence comes from Ateles fusciceps, assembly GCA_036589455.1. Lineage (NCBI taxonomy): Eukaryota > Metazoa > Chordata > Mammalia > Primates > Atelidae > Ateles > Ateles fusciceps. The sequence continues at coordinate 3,111,728 of JAZHEH010001360.1, forward strand.
TGCCTCTGAACACACCGCCACCCTCTCTCCCAGTTGCTGGGCTGGGCTGAGTGGGAAGATGAAGGAAAAGTGAATTAACTAAATGGGGTTTCTGCAGTGTCTGGGAAGCCTCTAAACCCCCGGAGCACCTCAGGTCTCCCTGCCCTGATTCAGAGGTGAGGTTACTTTAAGCCAAGGAAGTCTGGGCTTCCGGGACCCTCACTCGCAGGTCCCCTTCCAAAAAAGCCCTGCACCTAAGTTACGTAATAAGGCTTCTGTATTATTTTTTCCCAAAGGGCGCTCCCCATGTTGTATACACTTCTGGCCCCCAAATCTGGATCCACCCTGGGAAGGGACAAACTGGGGGCAGCGGCCCACAGACTGCCGGGAGGGTGCGGAGGTGAACGGGGGTGTCCGACCGGCCTCGGTATCGCCAAGCCAGGTAACAGTGGTCGCCCCTTGCGTCCCTCCCCCGTCGGGGGCGCATCGCCTCTTGCGAGCAAAGCCTGGGCACCGCCACGAGTCCCGCCCCCGCCCCGCGCAGGTAAACAGCCGCCCACCGCCCGCCCTGCAGGGCCGCCCGGGGACCTGCCCCCGGCGCCACGCCCGGCGCCCCGGGGGAGGCCCAGCCCGCAGGCCCCGCCAACTGGGCGCCGCGCCCCGGGAACGTGCTCTGGGGCAGGCAGCCCGGCCTCACCCGGCCCCAGCGCGGAGCCGGATCACACCTGCCTGCTGGGTGAGCCCAGGCTATTCGCGGAGTGGAAGGGACAGGACCTGGGAAGGGACGTCTGTGGCTTAGAAAGACCCTCAGGCAGTGCCGGGCGTGGGGTGCGCTGATGAAAATCCCCGGAGGTGTATAATTCACACCGCAGATTTGTGCCTTTGCCTCAGTCTAAAAGGAATGGGAAAGAACAGCCGCTAGGCTCTCATTTGCTTCCAACTTGCACAGATTCAACCACCAATTATCCGGGAGTAGAGGCGTGCAGGGCGTTGCACGCGAAGCTGCAGCTGCAGGCGAGGCGCTGGGGGAGCCCGGTTTCTGCGTCCTGCCGCCTCCACGCACAGCCAGAGCCCACCTTGCCACTGCGTCCCGGTCCTCACGGGTAAAGTCAGGACAATAATATCTAACTCAGGGGAGATTCAAGGAAGTGGTGAGGGCGGAAAGTCCCCAGCCTGGTAGAGTGAATACCTGAGCAATGGCCTTTGGGTCCCGTCTTCAGCACAGCAGGACGAAGATGTCTTCTGTTCCGACCCCACAGAGAAGATTCAATCGCTGCCACCTGCCCCCACCTCTCTACTTCTCATCATACCAGTCACCTGGAAGAAGGGTCCATTCAAAGAAAAGCCTGGAGCGGATGACGTGTTCCTGCATCCAACAGTGAGCGTATGAGGCCCAACAGGCAGTTCTGTTTTTTGTTTTTTTTTTTTTTTTTGAGACAAAGTCTCGTTCTGTCGCCAGGCTGGAGTGCAGTGGCTCCATCTCAGCTCTCTGCAACCTCTGCCTCCCGGGCTCAAGCGATGCGTCTGCCTCAGCCTCCCCAGTAGCTGGGATTACAGGCGCGCGGCACCACGCCCGGCTAAGTTTTGTTTTTAGTAGAGCGGGGATTCACCATGCTGGTCAGGATGGTCTGGAGCTCTTGGCCTAATGATCCGCCTGCCTCTGCCTCACAAAGTGCTGGGATTATAGGCGTGAGCCACCACACCTGGCCAGGCAGTCCTGTTAGACTGTGCCACACAGCTTAAAGAAAGACACTGGGAAGCTCAAGTCCGGAAATTACTGGCTGAAGGAAGAGACTTAAACCAAGCCAAGGGCTTCCTATGGCAGTTCTGAAATACCCTCTTCCCTCTTGAGTCCATACAACTGAGAAAACAGAAGGGCTGGGCGCCATAGCTCACACCTGTAATCCTAGCATTTTGGGAGGCCAAAGCAGGCAGATCACTTGAAGTCAGGAGTTTGAGACCAGCCTGGCCAACATGGTGAAAGCCTGTCTCTACTAATAATACAAAATTAGCCGGGCATAGTGGTGCATGCCTGTAGTCCCAGTTACTCTGGAGGCTGAGGCTCGAGAATCACCGGAACCTGGGAGGTGCAGGTTGCAGTGAACTGAGATCGCGTCATTGCACTCCAGCCGGGGTGACAGAGTGAGACTGTCTCAAAAACAAAAACAACAACAAAAAAAGGAAAACCAAAGGTAAAATTCAATCCGGAGGGCTGGCCAAATTTCTACACTGGTTAAAATCACGGCCTTGCTAAAGAAATTTGGGGCATTAATCAGGAAGGGGCAAGACCCAGAGAATCAAAATGGAGATAAATGAGAGGATTTGGAAAACCTGAAGTTCTCTGAATCAGCAATCCTCAAAAAGCCTCCTTTGTTTCAGCAGAAACCCTCTTCTCCAGTCTTCTGAAGCACTTCGTAAGGACACTACATTTCTTTGCCTCCTTTGCAGCCACCTGCAAGAGCAAGCCAGTTCTCAGGCATTACCCTCAACCGTCTCCAGAATGGACAGTTAGATCCCAGCACTTCAGAAAGGAGGACAGTGGCAAACTCAAAGCAGTGAGGAGAAGGATTAGAAACCAACATGATTTTGGGATTTCCCTAATTGAGGGTGCTTAATAAATTGGTGGAAGGACATCATTTTACATTGATCTGATGTTGTTGACATACATTGCAAAGATTATGGATTGACTGTGTTGGCATGAGAAGATGGGAGTGACTCTGAGTTGGACCGACCACTGAACACCAAGTGATTATTATCCCTAACGTATTACATGTCATTTTCGACCCAAGCTGTCCGTCGTGTACTGGGTCATCTAACACACTCATAAAATCCCATTACCAACTGGAAATGACTTACATGGGACTAGTCTCTAACCAGGTACTGAAGGCACAAGTACGTCAGATGCACGGGTAGCTCATTCCCTGTGTGCCTACACCTGACCCCGTCAATCTAACACTGGCCTCAAAGGGGATTTCCCAAGAACCAGTGACTAAGAGAGGAAAAGCCACTGAGCCTCATTTACAGGTAGCTTCACCTCATACGCTAGCTTACATTCTAAATAGATGACTGTGACGTTATAGTCCAGTGAAGACAGCAGGTGAGAGGGAGAATCTCCTGGGGAGGGGAATTTGATGGACATAACTCTGTGTTCACTTTGCTTGGAAGGAAAGATTGATGCAAGGAGCAGTGTAGATGGGGGGATTCTGCTCAACTGGTCACAGACTTGAAAGAAGCATGATTGGAGGTTTGACGAAGAGGAGAGGTGTGGGGAACACATACGTGGCTTCACTTCTCAGAACAGGCGAAATTTGAAAATGTTTGTTGCTTGAGTAAAACATCATCCAAAATACCCACTATGGCAAGAGCTAACAATAATGAACTGAACCAGGCCATGTGCTTATGTGTGGTGATTTCCTTCTCCAGGTGCATCATTGCTTCCTCAACTCATTCAGGAGCAGAGATGACCGTGCTGGCAATGCAGGCACTGTGATAGATTCTACCACTTCGGCTTTCCATGATCAATGCAGACATGGCCCCTGAGTGCAGAGGGTCATCATGACCACCCCTGACCCCTGCAATGAACCAGACTCCAGGGACACCATGGACTACTTAGTTGCAGACTGGTAACTTTGGACCTCTTCCATTATGGGAAGGGCAGTGATTTCTTCTCACTGAAATGGGCTCCTATGTCTGAATTTAGAATTGACCTCCCCTGCCTGTAGATCATCAGTGGCATGCTCTACAAAATTTCTCTGACCACAGAATTCACTTTACAGTGAAAGAGGGAAAGCAATGGGTGATACCCTTGCCAATGGATCCTGTCATCCAGAAGCATTCATCTGTGACATGATTTACTGAAGATTTCATTTCAGGACTGAGAGACGATCATACCTAAGGAGACTGAAATACTGTCCTTTAAGATGCCGTTTGTTCTGGACTAGGGAACATCACGTGGTGCCATTTCTCCCACAGCCAAACTAAACAGGTCTGGAGGAAGGGGAAGTAGGGATGGTGGGACTTCCGTCTTACTTAATGACTCTCTCTTCAACTTTTTCTTCCGCCAATTAGCAATTTTAGTACCCAGGAAAGGAAGGTTGCACCGTTGGGGCAGCTGGCCATGGGGGTGGCTCCCTTTGGAAAGGGGATATAAAGTGTTGGCATGAGTGATGGTTCCATTAAAGTAGACAGTTTTTTTTTTAAAGGTGAAATTTGGGGAATTAGAGTATATATAGCTGTTGAGCTGAAAAAGGGTCATACAGCAATAGTCTGGACATGTTGGCTAGCCACCTGGAATTTCACATGCCATTAGGTAAAAAAAAGTGGGTTAACAAGGCTGGCAGCAGTGACTAGTCCTGGGAAAGTGCTGCTATACCACAGGGTACAGGCCAGGGTGGTGGCTATGAAAGAAATTCAAGTGATCCTCTCAGTAGTCTCCTCTTCCTCCTCTTCCAGGGGTGGGAGTGAAAGGAAGACGGTTGCCATCATGCATATAGGCAGGGCCACGTTGGTCTCTGTGCCATTAGGAAGGAGGAAAAGGGTCACGGCTAGTAGATTACACCCCATTCATCTGAGGTACTCGCTGAAGACAGCATGCTTGGAATGGAAACTAGAAGAGGGAAACGTAAACATCATCCACGGTCTCTTCTCCAGGGCAGGAAATGAGAGCTGTAGGCTCTACTTGTACTTCCTGTGTTGTGTGTATCCTGAAATATGTTAACTGTCTCTCTTTGCTCTCCCTTTATTCGTTTTATTGTATATGGGGTGCACAGCTATGGTTAACTTTACACTTCAGCTCAAAGATACAGAATAAGGAGATAGGCTTGTTATCCCACTGGAGGAGGGGTATCCATTACTCAGAGACCCTGAGTACAGGAGTTGAAAGACATTGGGGTAACTCCCATTGGGCAGGGGATGAAGTTTTGATTATATGAGGAATAGCTACATGTTTTAAGCAAGAGTTTTTTCTTTAAGTGAAACTAGAGGAATTAGAGCATATGTTGATATTGAACAACGAGAGTAAGGCTGTAAGGAACTTAACAAACCTTTTTTTTTTCTATTTTGGTTCTGTACCATATGAACTCATTCCAAAATTTGGAAAATCCACTATTATGTGAGTCTTGGGAAGGGGCAAGATCGTCTAGTTCATGGGCGTAGGATCTAAGTTCTGGCAGCTGGATGTCCTGATCCAGAGCTTTGAATGTGGAGCCAGGACACAAGAATCGAGGTCAGTGTAGAGTTGGTTCTGTGGCAGTAGTGGTGGTGGCATCAAGGTACAGCAGTTTCATTAGTGGTGTCCAGGATCTAGGGACCAGCTCTGGGGGCGGTGGCATCTAAACCAAGCTGTTCTCCAGGTATGATTGGGTCATGGCCCCAGACCTCTGGCTTTCTTGGATACAACCTATTTTCAAGCCTGATTCTCCTAAAGAGCCTGTGAGCTCCCTCCTAGCCTTCCATTCATTTCCTTTTCTGTCTAAGTAAGCTGCTGTTGGATGCTGTTGTCGCAACCAAGAATCTGACTAGCCCTTCCCATCTGAGCGCCTTCCTTCTCTCTCCTGGTGTTGGGTCAGGGCGGTGTTAGTTCCAACTTTAGTAGCTCTTATAATGATCATCCTTGCAAAGCAGCGGCTTTGAGAAGGACTGAACATAACACAGGTCATCCACAACATCTCCTTTATTGATATTAATCACAGTTATGAGGTCTCGTCCATCAGGGAGCACAATCTGCATTATGTAGAACTACATACAAAGACGTAAAAATAAAACACACGTACACCACACCGGTTAATCTCAACCAATCAAACCTCTGAATGTATCTTCAATTTTGATCATCAGTGCTTTGGAAGAACATACACAGACCCAGCCCAAGGTTGGCCTTTGGGGTCTGATAGCATTCACAGAGCAGGAGATTCACCCTTGGAAGCAACTGAATGTGTAAACTCTGAGAGCAGACACTGACAACCGCAATGCCTGCATACCTGGCTCCGGGGCTGCCTGCCTTCCCAGCAGAGCCCAAAGTCCCATGTGTTCCTTTCGTCAATGAGGATGGCAGGCCTTATCTATGTTTGAAGTGGACAGGCCATTGTTATCCCTGCTGGAGAAGCTATGTATGAAGGAGTAGGCTGGCTTCTGGTCTAGTTCGACTCATTCTTTATAGGAATATTTCAGAATGACAAGTTGGCTAAAATTTACTTAAAAGGGGAAATGTAAAATTATCTCTTCTTTTCCCATCCCCTTCTTCCTTTCCCATCCTAAGCCCTCTGCCAAGGCCTGTTGCAGCTCAAGTTTTTGGTCAGGTTACAAGTTACCAAATGGTCAACAGGGAAGGACCCACTGCAGACTCCAAAAGTCTTTCATTCACTTGGGTTAACTGAAGTGGCTCCTTCTTTTGGTAAATGGAGAGTTTGAGTTCTAGCAGTTTGCTGGTGTCTCCAAGTCTCTTAGAAAAATGATGGCTATAAACTTGTCAAAATAAATGCCTAGGAAATTTGGAAAGCATGACAAACTGCTTTGCTCCTGGAATCCATTGAGAGCAGAGGGCTCTGATCAAACCCACACTCTGTCTGTCTTCTTTCCACAGGGCTCACTGTGAGTTCACAGTTGTCCTCACCCCCTTTCCTTCAATAATGTCAATCTTTGCCTTAAAAATAAAAAAAGCCAGACTAGCCAATTTCCTTCCCTTTGTCTGTGTCCCCCCTCCCATGTAGTATCTCCTTGGGAGGAGGTAGAGGAAGGCGTGCTCCTCTCTGGGCTGGCTCAGCCTTGAAAAGTAGCTTGCTATGTTTATGGTGCTCCAGTTACAGCATTCTAGATGGGTAGAGGCTCAGCAGGGCGGGAGCAGGAGGGGCGGACGAGAGGTGTGCTGGCCACTCTGCCCTGAGTCACTAGGCCACCAAAATGCTTAGGAGACGTCTCTTGGTAGCTCGCTTCTGTAGGTGACCTTGAGGAGTTGGGAGGAGAGAGAGGGTCCCAAAGCAGAGATTTCCCTGATCTGAAGTTCCTTGATAATCCCACTGAAGAGAGAGTCCATTCAGTGGCCAAAACAAAAATCTGTATTTCTATGACACCTTTAAATTCCCCATAAAATCAAAACCTTCCTCAAAGCAAAGTAAAAATGGTCCTATTATAATCAGAGTTGATCAGGATAATGAGATGAAGAAGACAGAAAGGAAAAAAAGTTTTAATGGGACGAAAGAGGCTTGTGGTCCCGTAGAAGACAACCACTGCCGTTCCCTTGCGTGGCCTTTCCTGGGGTCCGAAACGTCTCAGTCCTAGCCCAGGCCGACGTCCAGTGACATCATCACTACGAATCCCAGGATGGAGGCCCAGGACGCCAGTTTCCCATTACCACTGGAAGGGAAGGACAGAGAAAAGTAAGACCTTAATGTCCCCTGAGGCCACGGCCAGGCTGAAAGTATCCTCTGCAACGTCCAGTTCCAAGAGAAAGCACGCTACCATCAGCAGTGGTACCATTTACTGGGGCTCACTATGTGCCAGGCCAACTGATGAACTCATGGAACCCCAAAAAGCAACCTCATGAGGTCAGTATCATAATTAGCTTCATTTTACTGGTAGGGAAACTGAGGCAAAGAGAAGTCACTCACCCAAGGTCGCCTATGATGGTTCTGTGGTCTATGTGTCAGTAATAAAGAGCGGTGATTATTTCTTAAAGATATTATTTAATCTGGCCTAGAAAACTAGCTTCAAAATGATTCTTCTATAAAAACCAAAATAGGCCGGGAGCAGTGGCTCACGCATGTAATCCCAGCACTTTGGGAGGCCAAGGTGGGCAGATCACCTGAGGTCAGGAGTTTGAGACCAGCCTGGCCAACACGGAGAAACCCTGTCTCTACTAAAAATGCAAAAATTAGCTGCGCGTGGTGGTGGGTGCCTGTAGTCCCAGCTAGCTATTTGGGAGGCTGAGGCACAAGAATCACTTGAACCCAGGAGGTGGAGATTGCAGTGAGCTGAAATGCACCCCAACCTGGGCGACAGAGCGAGACTCCACCTCAAAAAAAAAAAAAAAAGACAAAAAAAAAAACAAAATGAAACCAAGGAAACCCTTATTCCCACCCCCTGACACCTGGCTTATAGCAACGAGGACATGCCTGTATCACCCTGAATGACATTTTAGAGCTCACCTCTCCCCCTCGTTCCAGCCCCAGAGAACTGAGAGAGAGGATGAGAGAGAATATACAAAAATGATAGTGTGCTGCATCCAGGGACAAGGGGCAGGTGTGTATGCCACTACCTGGTGTCACCTCATTTCTTGACCCACCTGCCCTTTGCTGCTTTTCTTTTCTTTTTTTTTTTTTTTGAGACAGAGTTTTGCTCTTGTTGCCCAGGCTGGAGCGAAATGGCACGATCTCGGCACACTGCAACCTCCGCCTCCTGGGTTTAAGCGATTCTTCTGCCTCAGCCTCCCCAGTAGCTTGGATTACAGGCGTGCGCCACCACGCCCGGCTAATTTTGTATTTTTTTTTTTTTTTAGTAGAGATGGGGTTTCTCCATCTCTACTTGGATTACAGGCGTGAGCCACCACGCCCAGCCTGCTGCTTTTCTTTTAGTTTCAGAGAGCATACATAGTTGAGGAGGGAGTGGGGACGATCTTGGGAAGGGGGCAGACGGGGTGGAATAAGGAAAGGAGCAGACGGGGTGGAATAAGGAAAGGAGAAGCAATTGAAGAAAGAGCACATCCCAAGGCTGGGGCCCGGCTGGGACCGGGACAGGGGACAGACAGGGAGGGAAAGTTCTCCAACCTGATCTGGGCTTCGGGGATGATGTCGTCCGTGACCACGTAGACCATGGCACCGGCGGCAAAGGCCAGAGCATAGGGCAGGATGGGCTCAGCCAGCACCACGGCAAAGGCACCAAAGACCCCGGCCAGGGGCTCCACCATGCCGCTCAGCTGCCCGTACCTAAGGAGAGAACAGAGACATTTACCCCTAAAGGGGTAGGCGAGCAGACACTCCACAAGCCCAGACGGTGGACTCAACCCCAGCACACGGATTCGTGTCATTCTACATCATAGCTGAGCATGGCAGTGCAACAGCACATCTGTGCTCTGTTGTTAGTGAGTTCATTTGTTTCGTTTTGTTTTTTTTTGAGACAGAGTCTTGTGCTGTCACCTGGGCTGGAGTGCAGTGGCACTATCTCCGCTCACTGCAACCTCTGCCTCCTAGTTCAAGCGATTCTCCTGCCTTAGCCTCCCAAGTAGCTGGGACTCTTGGTACCCACCACCACGTCTGGCAAATTTTTGTACTTGTTAGTAGACATGGGGTTTTACCATGTTGACGAGGCTGGTCTCAAACTCCCGACCTCAGGTGATTCACCTGCCTCTGCCTCCCAAAGTGCTGGGATTACAGGCGTGAGCCACTGTGTCCGGCCACATAATTGTTTTTTAACCACCTCTTTCTCCTTCCCAAACTCCCTAGGAAACAGTTACAGTAGACCCTCAACCCCCAATCTTTAGGGTTTTAAGTTTCCTGTATGGCCTTTTAAAAATAATAGCATTATTGAGATAGAATTCACATATCCTATGACACGTCCATTTCATGTATCCAGTCTTGTGGTTTTCAGTGTAATTGCAAAGCTGTGCAGCCACCGTCTCTATCTAATTCCAGAACATTTTCATCACCCCGAAACAAACCCCACAAACACTGGCCACCCACTTCCCACTCTCTCCCTCCTTCCAGCCCCTGACAATCACAAATCTACTTTTTTTCCTCTTCTGAGTATTTCACATACGTGGAATAATGTATAATGTATGGTCCGTTTTGACTGGCTTGTTGACCTAGCACACCATTTTCGGGGTGTATCCACATTGCAGCATGGATCAGTACTTCCTTCCTTTTTATGGATGAGTGACATCACATTGCATGGCCACATACATGTTAGGGACCCACCAGCAGTGGAGGCCTACACTGTCTTCTGACTGACGGGACACTGATGAGGAATGATATGGGCATTTCCCAAGGACAGTCAGTTGTACCTGGCATGTTTGGGAGTTCCCCCCTATTGAAGGGGCTGCCCCCAGCCCCTCTGCTGCACCTGGCCATGTGTGCACTGAGAGCCTGTCTCCCTCACCTCCATGTTGGATTAAGGTGAGATTTCTGCTTTAAGAAATCCCTGGCCATGCGCAGTGGCTGACGCCTGTAATCCCAGCACTTCAGGAGACCGAGGCAGGCAGATCACCTGAGATCAGGAGTTCAAGACCAGCCTGACCAACATGGAGAAACCCTGTCTCTACTAAAAAATCAGCCAGGCATGGTGGCGCATGCCTGTAATCCCAGTTACTCGAGAGGCTGAGGCAGGAGAATCCCTTGAACCTGGGAGGCAGAGGTTGCGGTGAGCCAGGATTGCACCACTGCACTCCAACCTGGACAACAAGAGTGAAACTCTGTCTCAAAAAAAAAGAAAGGAGAAAGAAGAAAGAAAGAAAGAAATGAGAGAGAGAGGGAGGGAGGGAAAGAAAGAAAAAAGAGAAAGAAGAAAGAAAGAAAGAAAAGAAAGAAAGAAAGAAAAGAAATCCCTTTATTTGAGCTAGTAAGGGGGCATGGGGAGGTCTCTACTACTTGAAATCAAATGAGCTCTGGTACAAACAGCAGCACATGTGAGGAGTGAGAACTTCAAGAGCAGCAGATACAGTGGAACCCCACAGCCTGAGCCCCATGGGCGAAAGACACCTGCCACCACAGAACCCCAACAGACAAAGCATTGAGGCCCCTTTCTCGCTGTGGGGGTTCAGCAGGCTACACTGCCTCTGAGCCTCAATCCCTCCATCTGTAAGACGGGGGTGAGAGATGTCTTCCTTGCCCCGCCTCCGCAGATGTCAGGAAGGCAATGAGGGCACTGTGAGGACTGTGAGCTCCCACCTTCTGCCTGCCTCTTTCTGGCCAGCAGTACACAGTGGGCGTGGGGTGTGCATTTTGCTGTAGAATTCTCTCAGGAGGGGGCTGCTTCCTGGTTCTCCTGGCTTTTATGCACAGTCCAGAGGAATTGGCAGCTCTCTGCTTTATAGAATTCTTGGCCTTGGCTTTGTCACCTCAGGAAAAAGTGGGTTTGATGTCAAGTCCAGACTAGAGTGAGAGAAAGAACAAACTTCCTCTCAGGGTCTGGATGCGGACCACAGAGGCACCACTGCTTTCTCTAGTCTCCCCTGGTTCCCTGACTGTAGGAAATAACAGTTTCAGTTTTTATAGTAAAAAATAGTCCCTGGCAGGGTGTGGTGGCTCACTCCTGTAATCCCAGCACTTAGAGAGGCCGAGGTGGGGGGATCCCTTGGGATTAGGAGTTCAAGACCAGCCTGGCCAACATGGCGAAACCCTGTCTCTACTAAACATACAAAAAAATTAGCCAGGCGTGGTGGTGCACACCTGTAATTCCAGCTACTCAGGAGGCTGAGGGACAAGATTGCTTGAACCCAGGAGGCAGAGGTTGCGGTAAGCCGAGATCGAGATCGTGCACTCCAGTCTGAGTGACAGAGCAAGATTCCATCTCTCTCTCCACACACACACACTAATAGTAGTAATAATAACCTCTAAGGCCACCTTGCTCTGTCCTTGCCCAAATGCTGTGTTCCACAGACTCCAACAATGGAGGAAGAGATACCAGAGGGTGGAAATAAAATAATCTCAGGATATGCAAGAACTTGTAAGTCATAAGGCCCTGTAACACGGAAGGCATTCTGAAACTGTCATTGGCTGTCTTTTCAAACGCTCTTACCATACATTCCAGAGTAGCGATTGTTTTAACAAAGAAGTGCTCTGAGGCTCGGAGTCCTGCATGGAGGGACAGAAGTGAGACCTCCAGTCTCACGGCCACCGCTGATGAACCAGGTGACTTCAGCTGGTCATTTGACTCTTTGGGCTCTGGCTCCCTCCTCTGAAACATGGGGACTCACCATTGACATTGGAAGGCACAATTAAGGAATAGACTAGAAAGCTCTTTGGGGAAGATGAGAATACTAGGTATGAGTACAACAGTTAGCATGTGAAGTGGTTCTAGTGTTCACATCCACAGGGGGTTAGGAGAGGAGATACTGTGACGCCTACTGGGACAGGCAGTTGTGAGTGTAAGCTAAGGCATCTGACATCTAGAGTGGACATCAGGTCTACCTCGGCTCTCCCAGAACCTAACCCCGAATGGGCATGGTGTGCCTCTCCACAGAGGGCTTTTGAAATAGGAAACACAGCCAATCAGGCTAGTTTATGTTGAGGTTGAAAATCGGAAGATGAGACTGAGGGTCCCCCCAGCCTTGGGCGGTACAAGGTTCACTGGGGTTATCGGTGTTTTACCAGGAGCCTTAGATTGGCTGCCAGGTAGAAGAGGCTGTTCTTTGCAGAAAGAAGCCCACATGGAGGACTGTGAGCACCTGATATCAGACATGACCTTGCCCTGGAGGAGCACTCACCAGAAAGCTCTCCAGGTGGAGAAGCCCGCCCCTCGCAAGGGAAGGCTGACAGCCAGGCCCTCAGGAAAATTCTGGATCCCGATTCCAATGGCCAAGTTCCTGAAAAACCAAGAAAGCACATGAAGGCTGCTGTCTGGAACAGGTGCCCACACAATGGGAGTCCCTGGCCAAGGCCCGGACCTCCTTGGGTGCTGGGGAGCCAGGAGGAGACCTGTGACCTTCAGTAGGAGAGGAAGGAGAAAGGTCAGGACATGCGTGTAGGTAAAGAGCATGGAAGCTGGGTGTGGTGGCTCATCCCTGTAATCCCAGCACTTTGGGAGGCCGAGGTGGGCAAATCACCTGAGGTCAGGAGTTCGAGACCAGCCTGACCAACATGGAGAAACCCTGTCTCTACTAAAAATACAAAATTAGCCAGACATGGTAGCGCATGCCTGTAATCCCAGCTACTGAGGAGGCTGAGGCAGGAGAATCATTTGAATCCTGGAGACGGAGGTTGCAGTGAGCCAAGATTGTACTACTGCACTCCAGCCTGGGCAACAAGAGCAAAACTCCGTCTCAAAAAAAAAAAGAGCATGGGCAGCAGGAGGGAGTGACATGAGCCCTCTGCCTGTCATGCTGTCCTGCGTCCTGGGCAGGCTCTGTCCTTACAGTGCTTTGCTGCAACAGAGAACACGCTGGCTGGCTCTGAGGATGCCCTGAGTTCTGCCACGTGGCTGTATAACTTTGCACTTTCCATTTTACTTTCTACACCTCCATTTCTTTTTCGTTTTTCTTTTTTTGAGATGGAGTCTCACTCTGTTGTCCAGGCTGGAATGCAATGGCATGATCTTGGCTTACTGCAACCTCTGCCTCCTGGGTTCAAGTGATTTCCAGCTAATTTTTGTATTTTTAGTAGAGACTGGGTTTTGGCCAGGCTAGTCTCGAACTCCTGACCTCAAGTGATCTGTCCGCCTTGGCCTCCCAAAGTGCTGGGATTACAGGTGTGAGCCACGACACTTGGCCTACATCTCTGTTTCTTATATGCAACTTGGGGACAATAATACCTACCATGAAGGATTGCCGAGTGACCCCATGACCCCATAATGCCTATTACATCCCAGCATAGAGAGATGCTCAATGCATTTTGGTTTTTATTCCATTACAGCATGGAGACAGGTATATCACATTTTATCCAGAAGCAACTTCAGAAATGGGACAAGGAAGTGCAGCTGCAGACGCTGATGGTACCACAGATCTGGCTCTGGGCTCAGCTTCTCCATGGGCTCTGCAGGTCTGGCACCATCACTGCGTTTCTTTGGGCCCCCGTGATGCTCGCTGTGATCCTCTCACCTCCTGCCTCTGTAGGACAGTGAGGGGCTATGCTGGTACATGCTTGTCTTCAAGAACCTGCTTTCTGCACAAACCAGGTATTGGAGTGTGAAAGGAGAGAGAAGCAAAATGGGATGCGTACAAATGCGATCTATGACCGCATGCCTGGCCTCAGGGGGCTTAGTATTTAGCCATGGAGATAACACAGGCATAACTATGATGAACCCTCATTGTGCAGGCTGCAAACTATAGCAAATCAGCCAAAGGTCAACTTGCACAGGAAGCAGAGGCATGACTGGAGGGAAGTGGGGTCCATCCCGGTGCCTCAGGAAGGTCCTTTTGCACATGAGACTCTACCTTGGCCAGACAGGTCCAAGGAGCAGCCCCCTCCATGAAGGGCCATCTGATCAACAAGTATCTAAAGGGGATGAGAATAGGGTGTCACTTGCCAAGCAATGCTGGTGTGTGGCCCAAGGGAGTTGTGGGTAGACTAGATAGAAAGGGAAACACTGGCCGGGCGTGGTGGCTCACGCTTGTAATCCCAGCACTTTGGGAGGCTGAGGTGGGCAGATCACGAGGTCAGGAGATCGAGACCATCCTGGCCAACGTGGTGAAATCCCGTCTCTATTAAAAAAAAAAAAAAGAAAAGGGAAACACTACCATCACTGGGCTTTCAGGTCAGCTGGCTCATGTCCATCCATCTTGCTGCCCAAATGAATCCACCCATTGCTCAAAGGCAAAGGAGTGTTGGAGACTGGCAGCTGGGCCCCTGCCCACGACCTGCCCCATGCTCGCAGGACTGGGACACACTTACGGCCCTGAAGGTCCTGTCAGGCCTGCTCCGGCTGAGGCCCGAGTTCCAGCCTCCAGCAAAGAACACCAAGGAGAATCCCCAGTTTAGTATCTGACCTCCATTTTGTTTCAGGGCTTGGCCTTCACCCCGTGTTTACCTTTATCCCCCGCAACTCCTGCACATGTTTCATTGAGGCTCACAGTTCCAGATACATCAGGAAGAACAGCCCGCACCTCAAGTCCGCCAGTCAAGTAGACTCTTAGGAAAAGACCAGCCCTGACAGAATCTTGCACCTGTCACCACTGAGCTCCCATGTGATTCATGTAATTAATGCCCATCCCATCCCTTTTTGACAAGTTTACAGTGAGCCCCTAAGCATCTACCTCAGCTTAAAATCTGCCCCGTGTGCTGATTTTAAGAGCCTGTGACAGCATTGGGAGCCACTGGCCTAAGCAGGCATCAGAGGAGGTGAGGATGAGGAAAGTGGTCAAGCCCACCTCCCCTCCCCGGAAACCCTTCCCAGCGATCCCAATTCCCAACACAGGCTGGAGCCAAGGATACCTGTGGCCACCACTAAATGCATCAGGCGCCTGCAGCCAGGGTGCTTACTGTATACAGGATCTGATTTGGAGAGCTCTGGAGGAGATACAGGGCAACAGAGGACAGGAGTAGCAAAACAGGTGGTATTCAGGGATACGGATGTGTAACAGAAGTGATGTAGAATAGTGAGCACCTTGTGGCAGGGTCGGTCCCCTGTGGGTGGGGTGGGGGGAAATGAGCCCTGAGCTGACTTAGGAGCCATGGGGCCTAGACAGGCTGGGGGATGGGAAACTGTGAAAAGGGACAAGTGCAGCCTCCCCCAGGGGCCATCTGAAAAGTGATGGCATCTGAAAAATAATCAGTTCCCCTAATAAAGGAAATATTATGGCGTCTTGGGGCTGACAGGGCCATTGAGCCTGTCTCTCCAACCTGCAGGCAGGACTGTTCATGAAATGGAGTGGACAGACAAGAAGACACCCCACCACGCCAGCCCAGGCCATGTCCACAAAAGCTGCATCACTCAGCATTTGCTACGTGTCTACCCAAATCCCCGTCTCTATCAACCAAAGATGTGCTCTCCTTTGACTCCTCAGAGAGGGCCTCAGACAAGCTTCAACTGCATCCCTCGATCTAGAGGGCAGCAAACTTTTTCTGTCATGGGCCAGACAGTAAATATTTTAGGTTTTGCAGTCCACTGAATCTCTGTTGCAACCACTGAACTCTGCCACTGCAGGTGCAAAAGCAGCTATGGACAATATATAAACCACTGAGAGTGGCTGTGTTCCAATAAAACTTTATTTACACAAACAACTGGTGGGCCACATTTGGCCCACGGGCTGCAGTTTGCTGACCCCTGCCCTGATAGCTCAGTGGCTGCAGAAAGATCTGACAAGATGAAACCACAGACTCTGGGCATTGGAGACCCTGTCTCTTCTTACGTACTCATGGCCATGCATGGGGTAGCTGAAGTTTGGGCTTTGCAGTCTGACTTGTGTCCAAATCCAGGGTCTGTGCTTTGTTAGTTGTGTTACTTTCCATTATTCCAACTACAGAATTTGAAGAACAGTAATACCCATCCTCCCTTCACAGGTTGCTGATGTGATTACCTGGGGATGGTCTCTGTAAAGCCCTTAGCACGCAGGAGCTGGTATGCAGTAAGCACCTAATCAGTGCCTGTCCTGGGGTGGGGGGTGAGTGTTATCGCTGAGGTTGCAGTGTAAGCTGACAGGGACAGGGACTTAAGGCTTTTCCAAGAACTCATGAGTCCTCTTTTCCAAGAAAGACTACGATTTTCCACCCTGAAACTGAAACTCATTCCTCTACAAAGCTCTGCTTTAAAGACACCTGGCTTGGCTGTTTTGCTTACGGTTCATCTGTGCTTGAACTCCCATCGGCATTCATTCATTTGTTCTTGTTGACACTTCCGTGAGATTTTTACATCCCTTGTAAGATTTTGGTGAGAACCACTGTACAACCTGAAGGCATTTCAGATATTTTGTTCCTGTATACTGGTGGGTCTGCTTGGGTTGTACAGAAACTCCCAGGAGATGTGGACTCTTGCTTCTGCAAGATGTATAGGACTGGAGTTCATAGCTTCACTTCTTCCCCTCCAGGGCCCTGGGCCTAGGACTCAAAAGCTAGCCTTGGGAGACATTGCTGAGCCCTGCTTCAGTTATAGGATGCTGTGAAGCATGTTCTAACCAGCCCTGGGCAGAAATACAGCCTGTACTCCCCAGCTTCTGCTACCAGTTTCATGTGCA
The DNA here is from genome assembly GCA_036589455.1 of Ateles fusciceps. NCBI lineage: Eukaryota > Metazoa > Chordata > Mammalia > Primates > Atelidae > Ateles > Ateles fusciceps. The sequence continues at coordinate 3,128,517 of JAZHEH010001360.1, forward strand.
AGCTGACCCTGAGCTCCTATCCCAGGAGTCGGAGGCATGCGAATATATTTCTGTTAAGGACAAATTCTTGCCAATATCTCATAAGCCCCTGCAAACTTGGTTCAGTATCTCCTTGCAGCCCTCAAGATGACTGAGCGAAATACAACCAGCTTCCTTGACCTTTTGTAAAGCCCCGAGTGCAAGGTTTCTTTCCAATGAGGAAGGCCAAGGCTTCTGATCTCCTGGCCCTTGCCAGGCACCTGGTGGCTGGTTCTCAAGTCCGCTGCCATTGCCTGCACCTCATATTCACAGGCAGGTGCACGACTCAGCACGACTGTAGCCACAGAGTGGCCAGCCCAATGTTACCGGCAAGTCAGAGGTGGGGCTCCCCGTCCAAAGTCCTCGCCATGACACAGTGCTGACTACAGCCACGGCCAGGCGGGGTATGGGGAGCCTCCTCCACATCCTGTGTGGGAGCCACCGTCCTGATAAGCAGCACAGAAAGGCCATTCTTCCATCCCTGGCAAGCCTCATTACCTCTGCCTTGCCCCAGCTCTGGCACGGGGCTTCTAGCCCAAACAGCTGCCATGCCCTCTGGATCCTGCCAAGGGCATTGCCTTGCTGGGCGGTCACAGAGTCCCTCCTGAACACTCCCGGGCTCCTTTGCCCTCAGCAAGGGCTGGCACCACGGCCTCTCTGCCCTTCCTACCTGTCATGCACAACACGGCTTCACTGGGCTCTCCTCTACACACACATGTGCACGCACAGGCCCATCCATGTTCCCTTGCCCCGCTGCATGTTCGGTAACTGTCAGAGGCCCACTGGTGGGGGTGACCCAGTGAAGGGCCCCGTCCCTTCCAGCCCTCGCCTCTTCTTCCATCACCTGCATCAGCTGCAGAATGGGATTTGAATCCCACGGCTCTCAGACCTGACGACACATGCCAGTCATGGGCAGCGCCAGCAAATGCCAATGCCTGGGCCCCGTTAGGCAGATCTTAGAGTCTGCCATGGCGTTGAGAGCTACTGGACTAAGCAGGTGTCAGAGGAGGTGAGGATGAGGATGGAGGCCAAGCCTGCCCTCCCTCCCAGGAGCCCCTTCCCCTGCTATCCCGATTCCCAACACTGTCTGGGAGCCCGGAACACCTGTGGCCACTAATGAATGCATCAGGAGTCTGCAGCCAGGGTGCTTACTGTATACAAGATCTGATTTGGGGAGCCCTGGAGGAGATCTGGAGCAAAAGAGGGCAGGAGTAGCAAAGCGGGTGGTATTTGGAGATATGGATGCATGACAGAAGTGACGGAGAATAATGAGCACCCCATGGCAGGGATGGTCTCTTGGTGGTGGGGGGTGAGCCCTGAGCTGACTTAGGAGCCCTGGAGCCTAGACTGGCTGCGGGGTGGGGGAAACTGTGAAGAGGAACAAGGGCAGCCTCCGGCGGGGCTGGTGGCACAAAGGATGCACCAGGCTCACCAGCTCTCCCTCCTACGACCCTGCTGTGCATTTCTGCAAGGCCTCCAGTCTAACTAAACACTCCGTGCTGATGATCCTGGGCAGGTGGGGTTTGATGGGCCATTCTCTCCATCCTTTAAGCTCTGGGAAGGGAAAGCCCAGATGAGAGGTTTCCTTTCCAGGATGGTCTATGAAAAATTCAAAACAGCATTCAAAAGCAAGGGGGAAATTATAAACCCATGCCCTTCTGAAGACAGGGAAGCTGCTGTCTTCTGGGTTCTGTTCCTCCCCAGCAGTAGCACAAAGACACCATTACTAGTCTGGACCATGATACATTAATAGGAAGGAGAGGGAAGTGGAGATGAAGGGCTCTGTTAGAAAAGAAACCGCAGGCTGTCCCCTGACAAGGTCCCTTGTCCCTTCTGTGACAAGCCAAGTCCCATGGCAACCTGTCACCAGAGCCTGAATCAGAGCAACAAGGCAGAGATCTCTCAAGAAGGGCCAGGAGAGCGCCATCCCTGTGGAGAGTGGCACAGGAAAGGAGACAGGGAGTGTGGAAAGGGAAGGAGAGGGAGGAGGCGGGCGGGGAGGGTCAACAGGGCAGGGTGTCACTGGGGAAGAGGCGGGCAGATGATTCCTGGGGTTGAGCTACACCGGCAAGGACAAGAGCAGTCCTGATGAGGCTTCTCCCAGGGAGGAACCCAGGGTCTGTCTGCAAGGGCGGTCTCAGGGAGGCAGGGTTTGCCTTGAGGCGTCCAGACTTCTCTTCCTTTTCCTTAGGAATCAGAATTTGCTAGGAGGGGGGCAAACCCAGAGAACTGGCCAGGAAGGGGGTCCTATCCAGCATTGGAAGAATGAGGGTTTATTTTAAAAGTTCATTTTCTGTTTATATTTTTATTTTTAATATTTTATTTATTTATTTATGAGACAGAGTCTTACTCTGTCACTAGGCTGGAGTGCAGTGGCAGGATCTCGGCTCACTGCAACCTCCACCTCCCGGGTTCAAGCAATTCTCCTGTCTCAGCCTCCTAAGTAGCTGGGATTACGGGCACACACTGCTACGTCCAGCTAATTTTTTTTTTCTGTATTTTAGTAGAGACGGGGTTTCATCGTGTTGCCCAGGCTGGTCTCAAACTCCTGAGCTCAGGCAATCCGCCCATCTCGGCTTCCTAAAGTGCTAGGATTACAGGCATGAGCCACTGTCCCCGGCCATAGTTTTATTTTTAAACGTCAAAGGCGAGGCGTGGTGGCTCACACCTGTAATCCCAGCACTTTGGGAGGCTGAGGCAGGAGAATTGCTTGAGGCCAGGAGTTTGACCAGCCTGGCCAACATAGCAAGACCCTGTCTGTATATAATAAATAAAAATAAATAAGAGAAAAAAAGAAGAACAAAAAAGAACAAAATTATTAGGCGTATTTCAAAATCGTGTTAAGAAAATTAAAAAATAGGCCGGGGTACGGTGGCTCACGCTTGTAATCCCAGCACTTTTGGGAGGCAGAGGCGGGCAGATCACGAGGTCAGGAGTTCGAGACCAGCCTGGCCAACACAGTGAAACTCGGTCTTCACTAAAAATACAAATATTAGCCAGGCATGGTGGCGCATGCCTGTAATCCCAGCTACTAGGGAGGCTGAGGCACGAGAATCGCTTGAACCCGGGAGGCGGAGGCTGCAGTGCACCAAGAGAGACGAGCCACTGCACTCCAGCCTGGGCGACAGCGTGAGACTCTGTCTCAAAACAAACAAACAAAATAAATAAAAATAAACATCATGGAGGAGCAGAGATGGAAGAGAGAATGGCGAGAAGGAAGATGGTAGGTCACTTGACTTCTCTGGCTTTGGCAGGAGTGAGTAGCAATGGCGTATGTCATTAGCAGTGTGCAGGCCAGTATGTGAAGAGGTCAGAATCCCCTGAATAAAGTGTCCCTTTTGGGACAGGAACCAGGGTGCCCAACCACGCCGGTTCACCCAGGACTAGGGATTTCCCAGGATGCAGGACTTTCGGTGCTGAACCTGGGACAGTCCCCAGATAACAGATGTGAGCAGGTCACCCTCAGAAGCACTCAGAAACAGGGTAGGTGGCAGAGGCAAGCTAGGGTAAGAATTTTAATTCTCCACAGGGGATATATACAGAATCCTGGAAGCTAAGCAGGTGTCTGAAAAAGTAAAAAGCCCTGCCTGACACTTGCAATGGTCTAATGCAAATTTGGGCCACTTTAGCCCCTTGGATCTACTTCCCTCTAGAGAGCCAGCTTCCCCAAACCCTCCCCAGCCCTGTAGATGCGGGGTTGGTCCTTGTGGGCTGCTGTTTGCAGTCCAGCCCTGAGTGACACCCAGGAGCCGGCAGGGCATGGCAGAGGCACAAGAGGTGGCCTCCCCACAGGGACAGCAGCAGACACTTTGCTGTCTTGGGTAGGGACACAAAGAAGCAATTCAGGCTGCTTAGGAAATCCCCCGGGGGTGACCTATGAGGAGGTGGGGGAAGGCACTGGGCCGGCATACCCATGATGCCTCCTAGCAGATGGAGGGGGCTGGGCCCACAAGGGGGGTCAAGGAGGTGCAGGCGGGGAAGGGGCCAGCGCCTCTCCAGGCTGGATGCAGGGGCAGTGGCGGACAGCCTTAGGGTACTTTTCCAGAGGTCTCTCTCATCCCTTGCTCTTCCAGCCTGGTAGAGGCTGATGACCGATGGCCAGGTTCCCAGCAGGCTGCCAGGTAAGAAGGGCCTCCCCTCTTCGTATCTTTGGAGACCACTAATCCCAAGCAGTGGGCAACAGGAAGAAGGCAACCCCCGGCGGGAGCTGTTCCTGCTCTTCGGACCTGGTCTCGCCCCAGGAGCTGGCTTCTCATCTCTAGCATCTTCCTCCTCCTCAGTGGCCCCGTCACCACCCACATTAAAAGTGAGGGCCCTTGGAGGTCGCCTGGCTCAGCGCCTTTATGGTTAAGATTGTTAAGGTAGAAAGAGGAGACGCAGGCAAGTTCAACGCCTTGGAGGCCATGTGATGGGTAGGACCAGTCAAACATAGCAGTCAAACACATCGGGTGGGACCCCAGGTGCATAGGTGTGCCCCAGTGCGAGCTACAGATAACGCAGCCTTTCCGTTAACTGAGAAATGGGCATTGGCAGGGCTCTCGTGTGGATGGCAAATGATCACTGTGACGTGCCAGGCCCAGCTCGGAGGCCAGAGTGGGTTGGGTGTAGCAGTAGCTGGTAAAACTGCCCAGGGCTCCTGAATGAGGCAGTGATGAGAGCGGCACTTAAGCCTCCATTCCCCAAGCCTGGTGACCTCCCAGCCTCACACCAATTTCATCTACAATGGGTGTGCCTCAGCCTTCTTAATTCTATGACCTCTTGGGCAGAACCATGTCCTGTGGTGGCAACTTGGCCACCTGGGAGCCTCTTCTCCGGAGTCACTCTGGGATCAATCACTACACCCCGGCCATGTACAAGAGCTGATGCCACATATGAAGAAAGACATTTGGAAGAGCCCTGTCTTCAAGGAACTTACAATCTGATACAGGGCAAAGACCCACCTGCAAATGACTACGACACAGCGTGGAACTTGCTAACGGCCATCAGAGAAGCACAGAGCATTAGGGGGATGATGATTTTGGCAGAGACAGATGATCCAGGAAACCTCTGTGGAGAAGGGGACATCCAAGATGGACTTTGAAGGATGGGTACCATTTTAATAGATACAGATGGGGAAATGCATTTGCTCCAGAAAGAAGGAACAGCGTAAGCCAAGATGTGAGAGGATCTGGCGGGGCTGAGCCAGGTCTTCCTTTCTCTCCCCTTCTCCAAGTCCAAGCCAACACACAAACAAAAATAAAACATGCATTCGAGCCAAGGCCTATTCTCTTACACATGTGGTGTCTGGTGTCCTCTGTGACTCTCTTTCCTTTTCTTGGAGACAGAGTCTCACTCTCTTGCCCTGGCTGGAGTGCAGTGGTACGATCTTGGATCACTGTAACCTCTGCCTCCCAGGTTCAAGCAATTTTCCTGCCTCAGCCTCCCAAATAGCTGCGATTACAGGCGCCGCCCGCTGTGCTAGACTTTTTTTTTTTTTTTTTTTGATATTTAGTAGAGACGGGGTTTCACCATGTTGGCTAGGCTGGTCTTGAACTCCTGACCTTAGGCGATCCGCCCGCCTCGGCCTCCCCAAGTGCTGGGATTACAGGTGTGAGCCACTGCAACCAGCCCTCTGTGACTCTTTCTCAGCTGAATCTGCCAGATTTTTAGGAAAAAACTGAGTGTTAAACACCCCAGCCATAACTAGGTGTTTCCCAAGGCCGGAGTGCGAGGTTCCATCCCAGAGGTCCCTACCCCATCTTTGAGAGGCAGATGTCTGCGCTGAGTGATTTACTCAGGGGGGGGTTCCCTTGAAATTCATCTATTAGCCATCTCCGCTCAAACCTCTGACTTCAGAATGTCTCAGGCCTTGAGCTTGGGAAATGCTTCCAGCTCGTGTCAGCAGCAGCATAGAGCGTGTGCCAGGAGCTGTGCACAGCACTGGAGACCCCGCCGCAACCGCCTGCGGTCGAAACCAGCCCAAGTCTTTCATTCCCACACCCATCAGAGGCAGCCCAAGGTTCTCCGGCTAGAATAGATGGTAACCACTGCTGTTACTGATTGAGTGTTGCTACGTGCTGGGCGTGCTTGTAAGCACATCACATGCAGCAACACGCCTTGTCCCTCAACCACCTCATGAGCAGCTTTCACCACTGTTCCCATTTTACAGATGGAGAAATGGATGCTTAAGAAGTTAATAACTGGCCCTGAAGGTTACCGAGCTAGGAAGCGACAGAGCAGGACCTCCTAACTGCTACTGTGTACGCACACTGGGTTTTCTGAGCCTCCTGCAGACCCATCAAAGCATAGGGAGACAGGGGCAGACGCTGCCTGACACCCACTTGGCTAGTGAGCTGAGGTTCTGGCCTGTTCTGGTCAATAGCAAAAGCAGGCCAGACTCGGGGAGATGTGGGCCAGAGACCTCCAGGGTTTAATGGAGTGGAACGCGTCACCCACAGCAGGATTTTTCAACCTCACCACCACTGACATTTTGCACCATGAATTCTTTGTTGTGGGGCCTGGTTCTGGGCATTGTAGGGTGTTTAGCAGCATACCCGGCTTCTTCTTTTCTTCTTCTTTTTTTTTTTATTTTGAGATGGAGTTTAACTCTGTTGTCACCCAGGCTGGAGTGCAGTGGCTTGATCTCGGCTCACTGTAACCTCAGCCTCCCGGGTTCAAGCGATTCTCCTGCCTCAGCCTCCCAAGTAGCTGGGACTACAGGCACATGCCACCACGCCTGGTTAATTTTTGTATTTTTAGTAGAGACAGGGTTGGTCAGGCTGGTCTCGATCTCCTGACCTCGTGATCTGCCCTCCTTGGCCTCCCAAAGTGCTGGGATTACAGGTGTGAGCCACTGCGCCTAGCCACATCCCCAGCTTCCATCCACTAGATGCCAGCAGCAACCTCTCAAGTTGTGAAAACCAAAATGTCTCCAGACATGGCCACATGTCCCCGGGGCGGGGGGAGGAATTGCTCCTGGTTGACACCCACAGACCTGGAGTAAACAACAGGGTAAATGAGCTGCTTCCTCAGCAAATAGCTGGACGACAAAAAACTGCTCAGACTGAGTGTGCAGAACACCTGACCTCATGCATCTCAGAGAATTTCTAGGCTCAGTGGAGTGCAGGCTTCCAGGGAGCTTAGCTGTGGCACGACAGATTCCTGGGGCTGAACACCCATCTTTGAGAACCACCAGGCCTCAGATCCCTTAGTCCAAAACCAGTGGTCGCTCTCAAACCTCAGTGGTGCACAATTCCAGGGATACTTTTCACCTTGTGTTCTCTAAGCATGGCGCCCCCTGGAGTTGTGCAGTGGGACACTCCTGCTTGAGCGTGGAATGCTGCTCAGCCTGGGGTGTAGTTCTGGGGTTTGAGGTGCACGTCCTCAGGAGAGGTGGTGAGAGAGTCATGGATTTCTCTGAGAATTGGCAAGCCAGGGGACAGCGACCTGCAGTCTTGCTCTCCAGGCTATATTCCCGGCCGGCTGATTATGAAAGGAGAATGGCATATTCCTGACAAGCCCTGCTTCACGCCAGCTTTCAGATCCTCCCCTGTGCGATGAGCGTGTGTGTTCTTGCGTGGCAGGCCCTTACAGACTGTTTTGATTGTTATCGTCTTGCTGTGAAAGGCCTGATTGTTCAGGCCTGGAGATGACATCACCGCTTCCCACTCGGGAAGCCTGTCGAGGTGTTTGATGAGCCTGCAGGTGGGAAGGGGCTGGGTGCTCCCCCGCAGGGCTGCCCGGCCCTACCTGCTCAGAGGAGCTGGCTTAGCACGCAAGGGATCTTCCCCCACCCTCTCGGTGCAGTTCTTGGAAGCTTCTTGGTGCAGGCTGGGAAGATGAGATGACCCATCCATTCCCTACAGTCTCCCGCCTTCCTTCAAGGCGGTAAGGAAGAGCCCGAGGAAGTCAGCCAGAAGGCAGGGTGGTGGCTGAGGGTGATTCAGGCCACCACTGTGCACTTCTCCTTGCAGAAGTAAGTGTACAGAAACCACCCAGATTTCTATGGAATCTCTGAATCCCAGAGGAATGCTCTGAAGACCTTTACCTGCTAAGGTAAAGCAAAGCAAACCAATCCTATGTACTGGGCAAGTGTGAGGCTGCCTCACACAGTGTGGTGGGGGTACACATCAGAGAGCCATGTGCCTCTGTGGTTATCAAAAGACACACCCTAAACCGGGCAAGGTGGTTCACACCTGTAATCCCAGCAACTCAGGAGATGGGTGGGAGGATTGCCTGAGCCCAGGAGTTTGAGGCTGTTGTGCTATGACGGCACTCCAGCCTGGCCTGGACAACACAGGGAGGCCTTTTCTTTAGAAAAGAAAAGAAAAGAAAAGTAAGAGAGAGAAGGGGAAGGTAAGGGGAGGGGAGGGGAGGGGAAGGAAAGGGGAGGGGAGTGGAAAGGAGGGGAGGCAGGGGGGGGGGGGGGGGGGGGGGGGGGGGGGGGGGGGGGGGGGGGGGGGGAGGGGAGGCGAAGGGAAGGGAGGGGAAGGGAGGGGAGGCAGGGGAGGTGAGGGGAGGGAAGGGGAGGGAGGGGAGAGAAAGGAAGGGAGGCAGGCAGGAAGGGAGGGGAGGGAGGGAGGGAAGGAAGGAAGGAAAGGAAAGAAACAAAGAAAGAGAGAAAGGAGAGAGGGACACATCCTAGGAGTGCTGTTATTCATGGCAGTTTATGACTATTCAAAAATAGTCATAAACTGGAAAACTGTGCAAATGCCCCTCTACAACAGAATGAGTAAAATAAAATTCGTTTTATTCATTGTGTTCTATTCACACTATGGAATACCGTGTGGCAATGAGAATGAAAGGTTTACACCTATGTGCAAGTGTGGCGCCATGTCACAGACCAAATTTTGGTGAAAAAACTAGACACAAAATAGTAAGTGTTGTCGAGTCCTATTTACACAAAGTCCCCAAGTACCCACGACCAAGCTACGCTGTCTTAGCTGCTACTTCAAAGGCCGTTAGCCCATTCGCAGTTTTATTTGTTAATTCTCCTGAACATATTTGAAATTTTAAAAAGCTGACGACGCTCTTAAGGTAGGATTTCAGTTCCTAGGCAGGAGTCATACTTTTGGGAAAATAATATCTTCCCATTAGCTTTTTAAAAAGACATTTTACTGCAGTTGAAGGTAGGTGCAGAAATACGCATTCTGAATGATGAAATTTCAGAAACTAAACAAACCCATGAAACCTACATCCCCATCAAGAAACAGAACATCACGAGCACGCCTCAACCCCTCAACCCTGGGCTCCTGCTCGTTGTGGGCCTCTCCTGAAAGAGAATCACTATCCTCACTTCCAACTGCAGGGCCCAGTTGTGTGTGTTTGAACTTTATATAGATAGTTGAGGCAGCAGAGTAAGACCCCAGAAGAGGATCGTTGGGGGTCTGAATGATGAGGACTTGCAGTGTCATTTCCTGCGGACCTGGCATGTGGACCGTTTCCTTAGCTCATGGGTTTGGTCCTCTGTATGGGGTATTTCCTCGGGACGTGAAAGTCTGTCCCGCTAAGTATCTCCTCTCACTCAGTTTCTTACTCACTGAGTGCTTCTGCCTCTCCACCTGCAGCTCCCCAAACGTACAACCAAAACATTTAGTTCCCAGCACTCAAAATACCACTGCAAACCGCTAACAATGTTTCCAGAATTTCGGTGCTTTCTTCTAACAAGCTTTAAGTACCTTTCTAAACATTTATTATTTCTTTGACAGAGGAGGTCCATTTTCCATTGCGTAGTTTCCAGGGTCTACGAAGGGTAAGCCATGAATGGAAGGACACGGCGTGCGTCCCGGCAGCGAGGGAAACGATGCTGGGTGCCAAGTCCTCTTGCATACCTCAGGGCTTCACATAAAACCGCAGAAGGCAGGGAGGGAACGTGGTCAGTGGCAGCTTCGGGGAAGAGGAGACCATACACCGTGGTGCCATTCTTGGCCACTCTCTGTCACACCTTACATGCAATTTGCCAGGGAAACCCGAGGCAGGGATCTACCTACCTTTAGATCTGATGAGAATGAAGCCACGTCTCCCCCTCTTCCGTGGCTACACCCAGTGCAAGCCTCCCTCATATCCTTCCTGGGCTACCGTAACAGCCTCCTGCCCAGTCTCTTGCTTCTACCTTTGCCCCGTAAAGTCTATTCTCTGCATATTTGCTAAGTCTGATTATGCTGCTCCTGTGCTCAAGACACTGCTGTGGCTCCCCCACCTCACTCAGGGCCAGGGCCCACATCCCCCGCTGGCCTGCAGTAACTTACACGTTCTTGCCCTCCCCCTCTCCCTCTGATTTCTTCTTCTATTGCTCTTTTCCTAGCTCCTGCTACTCCAGCCGTCTGGTCTCTTGGTGTTCCTCCAAAATGCCTGGTTACTTCCACCTTGCGGCATTTTCACCGGAACATCCCTTCTCAGTTATCAGTGGCTCACTTCTTCACGTCTTTGAAGGTAAAGTCATAGGACCTACCCAAGGCCAGATCAGAAAAGGCTTTGTGGCTTCTTCTCTCTCTTCTCTCTCTCTCTCTCTGGACTACCAGCTCCGGGGGGGACGCCAGTGCCATACTGTGGGAATTCAAGCAGCTATGTGGAGGTGCCTACATGATGCGGAACTGAGTCCTCCTGCCAACAGCCATGTGAGTGCGCCATCTTGGAGGTGAATCCTTCAGCCCCAGTCAAGACTTCAGGTGACTGCAGCCCCAGCTGACCTCTCCTGACTGCAACCTCATGAGAGACCCTGAGCCACCACCACTCAGCAAAGCCACTCTCAAATTCCTAACCCACAAAAAAGGTGAGATAATGTTTGTTGGTTTAAGCCACCAAGTTTTGAGGGTTTTTTTGTTGTTTTTTGTTTTTTTTGAGACAGGTTCTCACTCAGGCTAGACTGCAGTGGCATGATCATGGCTCACTGCGGCCTTGACCTCCCAGGTTAAAACAATCCTCCCATCTTGGCCTCCCAAGACCACAGGCATGCACTACCAGGCCCAGCTAAGTTTTAAAAATATTTCTTAGAGATGGGGTCTCACTATATTTCCCAGGTTTGTCTTGAATTCCTGGGCCCAAGTGATTCTCCCACCTCAGCCTCCCAAAGTGTTGGGATTACAAGTGTGAGCCACCATAGTCAGCCAAGTTTTGAGGTATTCTGTTATGCAGCAGTAAGTCACTCCTATAGTCTCCTTCTCAATGAAATCTACCTTTTTTCTAAAACCTAGTCTGCCCACCTCCCTCCCTCCCTCCCTCTCTCCCTCCTTCCTCCCTTTCTTTTTGGTAGCATTTATTGTCTCCTAACCTGCTATATATAAGGTATTCATTTTTTATGTTTACTGTCTGTTCTTTTTCCCACACCTGACCTCACACCCCAACAAGCTAGGATTCGCTGTTCACCGATTTATCCCAAGCACATAGACAAGTGCCGGGTGCATACAGCAGTGAAACAGACATGTGCAGATGCACGTCTGAGAGTTATAGCAGGTCTGACGTCTGCTCCCAGCTGTGGGGAATCCATCAGCAGGGAGCATGCCACCGTTCTCTGGGCCTTGGTGTCCTTAGCTGCTAAAGAAGGAGGTTACATTGGGTGACCTGTAAGTCCTCTTCCAGATCCCACGCTTTGTGATTCCTGGACAATGACAGCATTGTGGGTTCTCTAGATTCCAGGGGTTGCCGAGACAGGCCTCCGCCTTTGCCAAAGCTCATTTTCCTGTCCATTTTCCATGCACATCTGGAAAGCCAAAAACAAAACCATCGCATTGTGCACATCTGGACAGCATAAACCGATCTCTCCAAGAGGAAACTCCGAAACGGCCGCTCAGCAAAACAGCAGCGCAGGCCAATGAGAAAGGTTGAAAGGCTCCTTTCTTTTCCACCCGCAAAACAATCTTCTGGGCACAATCTTAGGAGCTGAATACGTTGCCGCTGAATACCATACGCTCTCAATAGCCTTCGAAGGCAGTCTCTGTCACTTTGCTCTCTGCCTGGCTCCTGGCCAATGCAAAACATACAGAAGGGGACTTTTTTCCCCCACTACCCCCTTGTTAGACCGATCTATACCTTCACTTATCCTTGGGGCATGTGGCACGAGTTCAAAGCTGAACACCACCTGCTCCTCCTCCTCTTCCTTCAGGGACAGTGATTGAACTGCACACTTAATGCAAACTAAAGGGGGAGCTTTCAGGGCTCATGAGAAATCCTTGGCTATTTGCATGCAGTTAGAACGTGCGCCCTTCCCTCTGTGGCTGAGAAGAGAAAGCTGCCCGGCAGTATGTAATCTCATTGTTTGACAATCAGCTTGGGCTTCCAAAACAAACAGGAATGATTATTCCTATTCCTTTGCAAACGATATGAGTTTCAGGGGCACCTAATTTATGCAGTGCAGGGACGGGGGAGAGGCGTGCCCTGAAATGTCAGGGGCTTCTCATGTGCACCTTCTCAGCTCATAATGTCCATGGCTGGCTGGGGAGGACATTTTGGAGCACAGGACAGTTTAAGCGGGAATAGGGAGCCTTTGAGTCAATGTCTTGTGAATAGCAGGGATGCCTGCAAGGGGAGAATAAAGGTGAATGGAGACCTTGGGGTCAGGGTCATTCTCTAGACCTCCCTGAAGGGTGCCGGTGAAGAGGCAGGAGCAAGAGGCAGGATGTGAACAGCCCTGAAGTCTAGCCCCGGACCCTCACCCTCAAACAGCAGCATCTCCGTATGACTCAGGACACTCCATGAGGTGAGACCCCTGCTGTTACCCTGAAGTCTGCCAATATGGGAAGCACATGGCCTGCTGACTCTGGGGCAGGCGAGGCCTTTAGAAAGCCAGGTGAGAAGCTGGCAAGAAAACGAACACAAGAGAAATCTTTTCCTTCCTCGCGCTGTGTATTTTTGGACTTGCTTTCTAGCTAGCCAAGGACTCAGCGCTCTACCATTGGGAAACAACTGTGTTTTCTTGGCTTCCCAGGATGGATGGCTGAGGGCGAGTGCAGGGTGCATGGCCAGGATGCCAGTGCCAGTACGGTGCGTGGGGGGCATCATCAGCTGGGAGGCTCAGCGCGTGTTACTTTGCATATGCCACCAGTGTGATGAAGATAGTGGACAAGCAGCCGCCCTCACCACAGCCACTTCTTTTTTTTTTTTTTGAGACTGAGTCTCGCTCTGTCACCCAGGCTGGAGTGCAGTGGTGCAATCTCAGCTCACTGCAACCTCTGCCTCCCCGGTTCAAGCGATTCCCCTGCCTCAGCCTCCTAAGTAGCTGGGACTACAGGCGCCTGACACCATGCCCAGCTAATTTTTTGTATTTTTTTTTTAGTAGAGACAGAATTTCACCGTGTTATACAGGATGATCTTAATCTCCTGACCTCATGATCCGCCTGCCTTGGCCTCCCAAAGTGCTGGGATTCCAGGCGTGAGCCACCACACCCGGCCACAGACACTTCTTCCAGGAATGCATGGTGCCGACTGCGGAGGCACGTGGCCGACAGCAACCATGGCAGGAACCCCAGGCACCACTTACTAAGCCCCTGCCCTACACCGGGTCCAATGCTAAGCATTGTTCACGTATCTTCTCATTTTTCTTGGCAATTGCTCTATGCAGAAAATATCACCAACCCATTTTATAGATGAAGAAACTGAGGCCTAGAGAAGTTAAGTACCTCTCCCAAGTTCACCAGCCTGTGAGTAGCCCAGCTGAAGTTTCAGTTCAGGTCTGCTGACTCCACAGCTCAAGGGCTTCCCCCGACGTGGCCATCCTGCCTACCATACTCCTGCAGAAACAGTGCAGAATGAGGGTGGATCTTGCTGTAATCTTTGTTCACGGTAGCCTGTGATTGTTAGCAATACTTCATACCATGAAATCACGTATTGCCAATTTTCCACTGTAGGGTGGAATCCGGCACAGACAATGCGAAGGATTTCCATAAATATCAATGCCGTTTGCTATAAATATTAATGCTGTTTAAGGTTCCGAATATTTTCAATGACTCATTGGCTTCTAGTACATATCTGGTGGCCTTTTCTCTCTGACCAAGCCAATAACTATAAAGCAAAAAAAAAAAAAATTCCCTAGCTATTATTAGATGCCAAGTTTAACTGGCTCTGATGGATGCCCCAGGAAATAGTCCCCAGGTGCCAAACCCCAGTCTTCTGGGTGGGAGGAAGCCAGTTAAATACTTATATCTCTATAGCTCTTGCTGGTCAGCCCCCCAATTCAGGTTTGTAAACTCTGCGTGCTGGCTTGTGCAAGAGGGACTATGAAGCTGCTTTTGACTTTGCAAATAGCACAGACCTCTTAGGGCTAACTCAGCAATGTGTAGACGGGGGGGGGGGAAAAGGAAAGGGAAGTTCCAAGTGAGAAGAGAGAGCACAACCATAGTTACGAATGGGCATGAAGGAAGGAGAAAGGTTGAGACCAATGTCTACCAGATGGCCAAGAAAGTGTAATCATTCAACAACTGCTTGGTCCCCCACCTGGAGAGCCACTCACAGACACAGTGTTCAGAGCCCATCAGCTCAGAGCTGAGACTTAAGAATAACTCATCTGTAGAAGAGAGGAATTTATAGCAATGGTCTCCTACCCCTATTGAAAACTGCATCCTATGAACACAGCTAGTTCTCAGAGTCCTTCAAAAATGTTAGAGTCATGTGAGACAGAAAAGGCAGGGTACCTGTCTTCCATTAAGGGAGATTAAGGAGATGGCAGAACCAAAGCAAACAAATAAAGCAATGCAGGGTGAACACAGAAAACAATAGCAACAACTAACCAGACTGACAAATCCATAAAGGACATTTGGGAATGATAAGAAAAACTGAACAGGGTCACGACATTCAGTAATTTCATTGTATCAATGTTAAATTTTCTGGATGGGATAACCATATTGTGGTTATGTGGGAGAATGTTTCGTTTTTGTTTTTCTCAAAGTTATATAGGTCACTCTACCTCAAGACCTCTCAATAATGTACATAACTCTAAGACAATGATCAAAACTGGAAAACCACATTGGCACGACACGACTAACTAAACCACAGCCCTTATTCGAGTCTCATCAGTTCTCCCCCGACATCCTTTTGCTACTTCAGGATCCAGTGGAGGATCCCATGTTGAATTTAGTTGTCCCGTCTCCTTTGTCTCCTGCCTTGCAGCAACGTTCCAGCCTTTCCTTGCTTTTAATGACTTTGAAGAGTTCTGGCCAGTTATTTTGTCTCTCAATTTGTGTTTTTCTGACGTTTTCTCATGATTACATTGAGGTTATCCTTTTCTGGCAAGAATATCCAGAAGTGATATGCCCACATCAGATCAGGGGGCACAGGAAAACTCTATGTGTCTTCTTCCTGGTGATGCCAACCTTGATCACTTGTATAAGGTAGGATGTGCTGGGCTGCTCCACTATGAAGTCACCATTTGCCTTTTACAGATAGTAACAGTCTGAAGGGAGATGCCAATATGGTAGTATCAGCCAGGTGCGGTGGCTCACACCTGCAATCCTAACACTTTGAGAGACGGAGGGGGGGGGCAGATTGCTTGAGCTCAGGAGTTTGAGACCCTCCTGGGCAACACAGGGAGACCCCCATCTCTACAAAACATATACATATATTTTCCAGGCATGGTGGCACACATCTGCGGTCCCAGTTACTCATAAGGCTGAGACAGGATGATTGCCTGAGCCTGGGAGGTCAGGGCTACAGTGAGTTGTGATTGTGCCATGGCACTCCAGCCTGGGCAACTAAGCCAGACCCTATCTCAGAAAAAAAAAAAAAAGTATATGGAAATACCCTATTTCTCCTTAAAGTTTCTTGCAGTAATCTTGGTTCTCATTGGTGGATGTTGCCTACAGCAATTATTACTGTGGTATTCTAGTGGGGGACTTTCCATTTCCCCCATTCCTTCTACATTTATTAATTGAAATTTACCTATAAGCAAGACATTCCTTGTTTATAACATTTAAAACAATTATTCAATTATTTATTTGTAGCAGTATGACTGTACAGATAGTTACTTTATTCTATGGACCATAATCCACTATGGTCCATTCTATGGACCATAGCTGTCCATCCCAGATGACTATCATTATTTTGTTGCTCCAATTGTTCTGGCTGTGGCCATGGGGAGTGCCTTCAGGATGGCTCCCTGTTCTTTTGATAGGTCAAAAGATATGTTTTGATATGTTCCTTTGACATGACCTTTTGGAAAGATGTACTTACTTTCTGGCATCCCAAGTGTTTCTGGCTCGTCTTGTATTTTCAATCCCTAGTCCTTGAATCAACTACTTCCCCAAGAGGTTCTGATCTCTTTCCTGAAGAATGGTGTTTAGGAACAAAGGTCTGGGCTCCAGAGGGGCTCACTGTTACTGGGGTGTCACTGTTTTATGAAATATATGGACACATACTGTGAAAGTTGCAGATACCAGGATGAAATCACTTTTGTCAGACCCAAACAAACTGAAGCTGGGAAAGCACAAAAGAGAGAGCTCCTGGATGTGTGTCTGAGAAAAGGACTGCCTCAAGGGCTTTCTAAAATAACCCTATAAGAAATCCCCTCTTTAGGACTTCAGTAATTCAGATAAGATGCTCTCAAAAGAACTCACCCAGTAACAGCGTCTCCATCAACGAATTGACACAAACTCTGGCTTTGAAAGCTCCCAGAACCAATGAACTCTGTTTCCAAGTAGCTTACGTAAACTTCTCCTTTCTGCCAATAAAAGCTTCCCTTACCCTCTCCTCTGCAGGTGCATCAGTGGCTTGCCATAGCTGTCCATCCCAGATGATTATCTTTTTTGCTTATTCCCCAATAAATTCATTATATTAGAAGATATTTTTCTCTGACTTCTTTTTTAGGTTGACAAAACTAAACCACACATACAAAAATACCTATATTTAGGCTGGGCATGGTGGCTCACGACAGTAATCCCAGCAGTTTGAGAGGCCAAGGCAGGTGGATCATCTGAGGTCAGGAGTTCAAGACCAGCCCGGTTCTAGGATTCCCAATTTACTTGACAATCCTGTCTGGCTAAAGTCCTAAAGGTGGGTTACTAGCCTTTATCACTCTCCTTCAACTCACAATGTTACACACACACACACACACACACACACACACACACATGCACGCACTCTTGCTCTATTACTTATTTTAAAGCAACTTTTTTCAAATTTGTTTTTAAATAAAATGGTAATATTATTATAAAGAAACACCTGCCTTATTTGCTTGAAACAGGAAATCATTATGAAAGTAAATATGTTGACAGCAAAATAGAACTAGAGGGCTGCCATGGACCTGATGGAAACCTACACACTGGGGGATGTCCAGGGAGGGACCCCAGCCCCTTGATACCTCTGAAGTGAAAATCCCAGAAGGGTGCCTTTAATAGAAATGTCAGATAATTCGTTTTTGAAGGCAGATGGAGAGAGGGTGGTTCCCAGAGCAAATGGGATCTGTAACCTCGATGATCACAACATGTCAATATGGTACCTGGGAAGTAGATGAAATTAGCACATCGAAAGAGCTGGTACACAGCAGATGCTCAATAAATGCTACTTCTAGATTTCTTATCATTGTCATCATGATCAGCAGTAGCATGCAGAAAAGCAGACAGAGCAGGTGTGAGACTGCTGTCCGTAGAAACACCTGTTTGCAAAGTTGGCCCTAACCCAGTGCCTGGAAACTTGAAAGGTAAACAGTTCCCTACACAGATATAAAACATTCCCTAAATAAGAGAGGCTCACTGCGCCTAAACAGTTTGTGCAAATTCAATATTGCTTATGCTGAAATGCTCACTTTACTTCTGGGCGTCTGGACTTTTGGTATATGTTTAGGCAGAGGGTGTCTATGGGACCAGCGCCCTTGGGCACTGATTCTCTAATGAGCTTCTCTCTACAGTACTGTGCCGTGCTGTCATAACTCACTATTGGACGAGTGACGCCCATCCGGTGTGACTCCCCTGGGAGAAGATTCTTAGAAATTGTGCTGGTGTCTTCTGGACTTTGCCCTGGGCACCTTTTTCCTTTGCTGCTTTTGCTTTGCAGCTTCTCACTGGAATGAACCTCAGCGGTGAGTATGACTATGTGTTGAGTCTTGTGAGTCCTTGTGGAATCACCAAACCTGGTGTCTTGGGTATCTGCACAAGAAGTAGCAGCAGTGGCTGAGGTTGGCGTCAGGTGGCTGGCACCATCACATCCTAGCACGGGATGGAAGGCAGCCAGCAGTCTTGACTCTAGTGGGGTGGGAGTTTCAGGGTTAGGGGTTAGAAGAGGCTAAGAACATAAAATCCAGGGCCAGAGATGACAATGGGAACAGAGGGACCAGCAACAGAGGCACACGGGGGACCATGCCCAACACCAGCTGGCCCCTGCTACATCACGGCAGATGCCGCAAGGAGAAAGGACAACATCCGGTCAGACCCCACTCCTCTCAGATCAGGAGATGGGACATTCTGAGAACCCAGATCTCCTTTAGGAAAAAGAGGAGAGGGAGGAAGAATCTCAAACTGAATGCATCTGTAACCTGAAATGGGCAAATTGAATGCCAGAAGTGACACGGTCATCTTTAAATGGCATGTTTTTAACATTGTGGCAAATGAGGTTTTGTGAGTAAGGTTCACCAAAAGCAGTGGTTCTGAAACTGGAGCGTGTATCCGAATCGCCTGGAGGTCTGTTGAAGCACAGACCCTGGGCTCCTCCCCCGGCAGGTGTAGCATCCAGGAAGACTTGGGATATTGGGAAAACGAAGCCAGAAAGACTCCCTTGATTTCAGCACAGTCTTTAGTCCTCCTCCCTAGAGAATTACTAGAACACAGCAGAGGAGAGGGCCAGGAATTGCAAGTAGAGGGCAGGATAAAGAAAATGTGGTAAGTTTACACAATGCAGGAGGGAGGGGAAGAGGCTACCGAACGTCTTTCCCCTGATACTCAGGGTCATCTTGGAAACAACATTGCTACCTATAAGCCCATCCAGTGCTCCCGTGTTCTCCTCTTAGTCTGAATACCAAGCTTAACCTGGCAGAAGCGCCCTCTCCCTTGAGAACCTCAGAAGACGGTCACATGCATTCGTCAACTAACATCCTGCAAACAAAAGCAGAGATAAAATCCCACAAACAGAAGCAGAGAGTCCACGTTTCAATGGCATTTTTGGCATACAAAAAATTTATAACTTTTAAAGTTTCCCATAAAGGACTGCCATAAATGGCAGTTTGGATGACCATTCAGCTCACAAAAGCTCATTTAACTCAAGCGTGCATAGTTTATAAGTAAAAGTACCTTGTGGGTTACATAAAGCTTGTTGGGGGAGTTCGGGAACTGAATCACCATTTATAATGTGTTTTTTTCCCCACTGTGGGAAAATGCCTTTCCATGAACAGTGAGAAGGGGAACAGGAGGTACTAATGAAATGTGTAGGAGATGGAAACATGGAGGCTGAAGGGATGTTCCCCTTGGTTTGAAACTCCAAGAGCATGGCCAGGTGCAGTGGCTCACGCCTGTAATCCCAATACTTTGGGAGGCCAAGGCAGGCAGATCACGAGGTTGGGAGTTCAAGACCAGCCTGGCCAACACAGTAAAACCCGTCTTTATTAAAAATACAAAATTAGCCAGGCATGGTGGTGTGTGCCGGTAATCCCAGCTACTCGATAGGCTGAGGCAGGAGAATTGCTTGAACCCGGGAGGTGGAGGTTGCAGAGAGCTGTGACTGCACTATTGCACTCCAGGCTAGGCGACAGCACAAGACTCTGTCTTGAAAAAAAAAGAAAAAGCAACTCTAAGAACATGTCTCGTGCCCTTGGTGTAATGATCATCAAACAGTTTAGGGACTCATAAATTCACAAACAATTTCTGAGCTCCTAATCTCTCAGAGAGGACATCCAGGATGCAACAAAGAATAGTGCTTGAGGCTGTTCACAAGAGCCAAGAGAGGGAGTCAATCTGCGTCCATCAAGAGAAAAATGGATAAAGAAAATGTGGTACGTTCACACAATGGAATATTATTCAGCCATAAAAAGAACAAGATCCTTTCATCTGCAGCAACATGGATGGGACTGGGGGCTATTGTGTTAAGTGAAATAAGCCAGGCACAGAAAGGCAATATTTGCACATTCTCACTCATAGGTGGGAGCTAAAAAAGTTGATCTCATGAAGGTAGAGTAGAATGATGGCTACCAGAGGCTGGGGGAGGAACAGAGGAGGAGAGGGTCAAGAGGTTCGTTAAGGGGTACAAAAATGCAGTTAGATGGAAGGAACATATTCTAGTATTTGATAGTATAGTAGGGAAATTATAGTTAACAGTAATTTATTGTAGGCTTCAAAATAGCTAGAATAATTGTAATGTTCCCAATACAAAGAAAAGATAAATGTTTGCTGTGATGAATATACCAGGTATTCTGATTTGATCATTGTGTATTGTCTACAGGTATGCTAAAAATATGTTCAACAATTACCAATCAGTTAAAAAGAAAAGAAAATAGTGCTTTGTTGGGAATAGATGTTGGAAATAGATGCTCAGTGCTGCAAAGAGTACCCTTCTTGCAGTTCAGGAAGTAAAAATTGCATTGCTGAAAGATCCTTTGTCTCAGTGCTAATTTTTCTTTGCGGCACCGAGCATCTGTTTCCAACATCTATTTCCAACATGCTTGAATCCCTGTCCCCTGGTTGCTCAGAGTCTGAGATGTGCAGACACAGAGAAAGGCAATACCCCCAGGGAACCTGTTCTGCAGAAGGAGGGCAGCAGCTATTGGAACTTGAAGAGAGACAGCTGTGCCCACCTCAGGCTTCTTCAAGGGCTCCTGGAGGAAGCTGGCCAGGCAAGGAGTTGAAGATCACTGGAGGCAAAGGGCCAGTGTGTATAGAAACGCACTGCAGGAGGTTGATTGGATGGGGGAGCAGGGGGGAGGACAGCCTGGCGGGAGGTGGGCTTAGAGGACACATTAAGGATTTGTTAAAGAATTGTCGTAAAACTAATATAACAGAACTCAGCATTGTATGGCATTTTTGAGGTGTACATTTCAGTGGTGTTTAGTGTACATTTACATTGTTGTGCAACCATCACCACAGTCTAGTTCCAGAACATTTTTATCACCCAAAAGCAAATGCTATACCCATTAGCGATCACTCCCAACCCCCACCACCCTCAGCTCCTGGCAACCATGACTCTGCTTCTGTCTCTACGGATCTGCCCACTCAGGACAGCACATGAATGATACGGTTTGGCTGTGTCCCCACCCAAATCTCATCTTGAATCGTAGCTCCCATAATTCTCATATGTCATGGGAGGGACCTGATGGGAGGTAACTGAATCATGGGGTAGGTCTTTCCCATGCTGTTCTCATGATAGTGAATAAGTCTCATGAGATCTGATGGTTTATAAAGGGGAGTTCCCCCTGCACATGCTCTCTTGCCTGCTGCCATGTAAGATGTGACTTTGCTCCTCATTTGCCTTCTGCCATGATTGTGAGGCCTCCCCAGCCATGTGGAACTGTGAGTCCATTAAACCTCTTTCCTCTATAAATTAACCAGTCTTGGGTATGTCTTTATTAGTAGCGTGAGAACAGACTAATAGAATAAATAAAACCACACAGCATGTGGCCTTTTGTGTTGGCTTCTTCTGCTTAGCACAATGTTTCAAGGTTCATCCACATTGAATCACGTACCAGTACTTGGTTCCTTTTCACGGCTGAACGATACTCCATTGCATGGCTATGCCTCATTTTGTTTATCCATTTATCCACTGATGGACATTGGGTTGTTTCTACCTTCTGGCTATTATAAATACGGCTACTGTGAACAGTGGTATACATATTTTTGTTTTTGTTTGTTTGTTTTTTTGAGACGCAGTCCCACTCTGTCACCCAGGCTGGAGTGCAGTGGTGCGATCTCGGCTCACTGCAACCTTCGCCTCCCGGGTTCAAGCGATTCTCTTGCCTCAGCTTCTGGAGTAGCTGGGATTACAAGCACACAACACCATGCCCAGGTGACTTTTTTGTATCTTTAGTAGAGACAGGGTTTCACCATGTTGACCAGGCTGGTCTTGAACTCCTGACCTCAGATGACCCACCTGCCTCAATCTCCCAAAGTGCTGGGATTACAGGCGTGAGCTATCGCACCTGGCCTACATGTTTTTGTTTGAATGCCTGTTTTCAGTGATGCTGGGCCTACTCTGAGGATTGGAACTGCTGAGTCACAGGCTAAGGATTCCATGCTTAGGGGCATCATAGGAGCAGCTAGAGGCCATGCACATGAGGAACTGCATGATTAGAACTGCGTTTCTAAGCCTTGGCTCTAGCTGCTATGGGTGGAGGGCTGGAGGGAGGCAGCAGTAGCCAGAGGTGACATTAGTCCAGGTGAGAGACAAGCAGCAAGTGGTGGCAGGGGGAAGGAGAGAAGTCATGAATTCCATTCTCCTCATCTCTTTGCTCCTATTTTTCTCCCTATCACAGGTGCAGACATCTAGCCGCAAGAGACAAAGAGCCATTTCCCCCGCAGACATTTCCACATTCTGAAATGAGGACAGTAGACCCTTGGGCAACACAGGTTTGAACGGTGCAGGTCCACTGGCATGTGGATTTTCTTCCGTCTGTGCCATCCCTGAGACAGCAAGACCAACACCTCCCTCTTCCTCCTCCTCCACAGCCGACTCAGTGTGAAGACGATCCACTTCCACTTAATGAATAGTAAATAGATTTTCTCTTCCTTAGAATTTTCTTAGTAATATTTTCTTCTTTCTCACTTACTTTATTGGAAGAATACAGCACATAACAGGGGTCCCCAGCCCCTGGGCCACAGACCTGTATAGGTCCATGGTTTATTAGAAACCAGGGCTGCACAGCAAGAAATGGGTGGCAGGCAAGTGAACGAAGCTGCTTCTGTACTGACAGCCGCTCCCCAACGCTCACATTACTGCCTGAGCTCTGCCTCCCATCAGATCAGTGACAGCGTCAGATTCTCATAGGAGCACAAACCCTATTGTAAACCACACATGCCAGGGATCTAGCTTGCGTGCTTCTTATGAGAATCTAATGCCTGATGATCTCTCACTGTCTCCCATCACCCCCAGATGGGACTGTCTGGTTGCAGGAAAACAAACTCCGGGTTCCCACTGATTCTATATTATGGGGAACTATATAATTATTTCATTATATATTGCAATGTAATAATGACAGAAATAAGGGGCACAATGAACGTCATGCACTTGAATCATCCTGAAACCAGCCCTCCCTGCGCCCGAGTCCATGGAAGAATTGTCTTCCATGAAACTGGTCTTTGGTGCCAAAACATTTGGAGACTGCTGATATACAATATGTATATGACATATGGGTTAATCGACTGTTTATGTTTTTGGTAAGGCTTCTGGTCAACAGCAGGCTATCAGCAGTTAAGTTTTAGGGAAGTCCAAAGTTATATGTGGAATTGACTAAATGATACTGTGTGGGGAGGGGGCCAGTGACCCTACACCCCACATTATGCAAGGGTGAATGTAGTGAGTTGGTAGGCACAGCTGATTGTGGGCAAGACAGGTGGTTTTGAACTTCTTCCCAGCTAGACTATGAGAAACTCGCTGACCCCTTCAAAAACGTTTCATGGTGTCTTTTAGCGCTAAGCCCCAGTGATTTCTGTGGGACGCTGTCCTGTAACCATGGCTGGGGCTCACTCAGCTCTTCACCTCCAATCATAAAGTGGTTTCCACCCTAAAGGAAACTGCTGATTCACGTGAAGACTTCACTATCTTCTTATCAGTCCTTTTATTTATATAACTGTCTGACTTACACAAGTCAATCTCTAGGAGAGGATAAAAGTTCACCTCTTCTCCCATCGGAATAATCTAAGACCTAAAGCATTATCTTGAGGCACCCATTTTGTAAAAAAACAAACAAAAACCAAAAATGCCAGCAAAACAAAGAAAAATGGGAACTGTCCATATGTACCTCTTTTGAGTCCCCTAGCAAACTGGCATCTGTAGAGGAACTTTCACTCACAGAAGCTTTCCCGTCATGTGGCAAGGTCTCAGTGGCTTCTCAAGGTGCTGTTTCATGCAGAAACTTCTGGGTGCCTCTACTTTCTAATTTACCACAGGTAACTGTTGGTAAAAGGCCCACTCAGACTTTCCCATATAGCTGGTTCACAGTAGATCCTCTATGGAAGGAGAAAGAAGGAAGGACGAACAGAAAAATGGATGAAGTATACACCCCCATGGAGAAAGGAAGAAATAGCTCCAGTGTCCTGATTTGCATTGGCTTTGCTTCTCCATTTCCTTGAGATTAATTTTTTTTTGAGACAGGGTCTCACCCTCTCCTAGAGGACAGCGTACAGTGGCATAATCACGGCTCAGTGCAGCCTCGACCTCCCACGCTCAAGAGATCCTCCCACCTCAGCCCGTAGGGTACTACACGTGCACACCACCACACCTGGCTAATTTTAAAATTTTTTGTAGTGACAGGGGTCTCACTATGTTGTCCAGGCTGGTCTCGAACTCCTAGGCTCAAGTGATCCTCCTGCCTCCGCTTCCCAAAGTGCTGGTGTGAGCCACTGCGCCTGGCCTGAGGCTGATTTGGTAGTGGTGAGGTCAGTAGGGATCACACACCCAGTACTTGCGCCATAAAAGCTCCAACCAAGAGTCAAAGGGTTGATCTGGTAGAAAACCCTTTAGCTAAAGACAGAGCCAGGAAACCAAGGTGCAGCTCAAAGTCGGATGTGCTCTTAGATGACAGGTCCCCGAGAGAGCCGGGAATCCTGGGACTCCATCACTTACACTGTCCTAGAGAAGGCTAAGCCCCAGGGTTCCTTTGGAGGTCTGGCAGCTTGGGGCTCTTCCCAGGCTGTTTTTGAAAGGGGGGGAATCACCCTGCCTGACCCGTTTGAACATTACCCATCTGACTGCTGCTGGCGGAGGGGCTCTCTAAGTCCCAGGGGAAGTGCCATGCAAGGGCTCAGAAGATTTTGCAATCAAACTTACAAGGGTAAATATTTGCAGTGACTCACCAGAGAGGGTTTTCTGCTCTGGTTCTGGGGCCCTGGGGAGCCACAGGGCTATTTCCCCCAGGTTAGCAGTTTACGATGATTATCTGCAGGCTCCCTGGACAGCTCATGAGTCAGAGACTGGGTTCCTGTAACCCACTCCTCTGCCCAGAGGCACCTGAGCTCACCATACCCAGGGGTCAGCAGTACATTCATGGCACTGTAGCCTAGTAAAGTCAACGGTACGAGTGTCCAGCTTGTGGCCTGGAGGCTTTGCCCAGGCTAGTGGGACAGGCAGACAATTTACAAGGTAAGTAACACGTCATAAAAGTGAGCAGCAAACACTAATGAGCCTGCAAGCCAGGGACAGAAGACCTTTCTCTCCGACCAGGGAAGCCGACAGAGCCACTGTCCCAGGTCCGGGCAGGCCTGCCCTGCTAGCACTGACAACAGTGACCAAAGACGACTCATAGTGCTTTCCTCTAGACCCCAAGAAGTAACCGTAAACCTTGGGAGACTTTCAGGAGACTCTGCAGATCAAGGGACCCTCACACTGTTCCCAAACCCTATCTGGCAGCTGTTTTTTTCACAGCCACCACTACCATCCACCTCCATGATTACGACTTTGGTGAGTCTCCCTCCTGCTTTAAACCACAGATGTGGTCCCTGACTGAGGCTCATTCTGTTTGCAGAAGGGGACTACGGTGTCATCAGAGAGGTGGGGGAGGGGAGGGGTGACCTTCCTCGGAGTGTAGCTAAGAGAGAAAACATTTTGCTTTTGCATTTATTGGTGCAACATGTGAGCGCCCAGTGGCTTGAAGTTGTCAGCATGTCTGGGCACGCAAGCTTGTCTCAGGCCCCCCCAGGGGTTCTGATGACACGCTAAGCTCATGGGCCACGTGGCAATCATCCTGTAGAACTTTCAGTTTCCTCTGATCCCAGCTGAACCAATTCAGAATGGGCCAGACACAAGATGTAAATGGTGCTAGGCAGGGAATTGATCGTCGATTAAACTCCACTGAGTAGATCTTCCTTCATTTAGTCGGTAACAATGTACTAAGCACTTCCTACATGCCAACCCCCAAGTTGGGTGCCGGGGACACAGAGGTGAATGAGACAGACGAGGCCCAGGCTCTTACGAAGTTTGGGAGCAGACAGGTAATATGCAAACAGATATCCTCATGCTGGACACTGTGCTCTGACGCTAGGAAGGAGGCCACCTTTGGAAGCTGAGGGAGAATTTCAGGGGGAGGACCTTGTTTAGGAAGGTGGTTAGAGGCGGACTCTTTAAAGAGGTGAAACTGAAACTGAAATCTGAAGAAATAAATGGGGAGGGGTGGGTTAGGGCAAAAGAACTTTCCGTGCAGAGGAAAGAACAAGAACGAGGCCCATAGACGGGCAGGATCTTTGTGTGTTCAAGAACCTTGAAGTCCCGTGTGCCTAGAGTCTAGTGAGGATGACAGTGAACTTGAACTTTACTTCAAACACAATGAGCCCCAAGACGAGTCATCTCAGGAACGTGGCAAAGGTCAGTTTTCATCATGCCAGGGCCCCCTCATACTTTTTCTTTGGCTTCCCATGCAACACACAGATGTAAGACGGTCGTCTAGGATAAGGGAATGATTTTGGAATACAGGAACATTTTCTGATTTCAAAACAGCCCAGTTTCCAACCTCTGCATCAGATCTGTCCACAGATGGGGTGGGCGTGGTGGCTCAGGCCTGTAATCCCAGCACTTTGGGAGGCTGAAGTGGGAGGATCATTTGAGGTTTAGGAGTTCAAGACCAGCCTGGGCAGCATGGCGAAACCTTGTCTCTACCAACAATACAAAAATTAGCCAGGTATGGTGGTATATGGCTGTAATCCTAGCTACTCGGGAGGCTGAGGCAGGGGAACTGCTTGAACCCAGGAAGTGGAGGTTGCAGTGAGCTGAGATCCCACCACTGCACTCCAGCTTGAGTGATGGAGTGAGACTCTGTCTCAAAAAAAAAAAAAAAAAACAAAAAAAACAACAACAACAAAATCTATTGACAGGTGGACCTCTTGACCTCTACCTGCGGGCTTGGTCTTATCCCTAGGACCAAGCTGGACTTATCACAAGGTATACTTAGGGGTTTTTCTCAACCCATAATGTGACACTCAACATCTGTTCTTTGTTGTTCTGCAAACAGGATATCTGCCTTTTTCCTAAGCTTGGACAAGTCCCTGCCCCCAGCTCTGTTGCTGGCATGCTTCCAGTCAGATGCTACGCTTTCCTAGGACTGGAGTCTCGTCCCCGCTTCTAAGCCATCGTCCAGTGTTGGGAGTACTGCTGTGTGGTGACAAACCTTCCAGAGGGCTCACTGGGGTCTGCCCGCACTTCCAAATAGTGCCCCGTTTGGGATCCCACTGCTGTCCTGCTCCGCCTGTCTCCTTACCCAGCAGGACTCTTGGCTGGTTCTTGATAGTAAAGACAGGTACATCACACCCGGCCTGGGTCCTTCCCTCCAGACCCCCATCTGCTTGGCAGGCGGAGCTCCCTCTCAGTATCCGAAACTGCATGCTTCTGTCCAGGCGAGTCTCAGGGC
Organism: Ateles fusciceps; assembly: GCA_036589455.1. NCBI lineage: Eukaryota > Metazoa > Chordata > Mammalia > Primates > Atelidae > Ateles > Ateles fusciceps. The sequence continues at coordinate 3,155,968 of JAZHEH010001360.1, forward strand.
CAGGTCTCTGCCCGTCACTTCCCCCGACCTGCTGCTGTGAATGCCCAGCTGTGTGGCCCACGGAGATGCTAACCTCAGCGTGTGTCCCACAGGCAGGACTCAGGACATGTGTTCAATTTCATAAGGGGCCAATGAAAAAGAGACTACCAGCAGATTCCCTATTGAATGGGCTTACCTTGCAGTGAAAGATTTAAATTAGAGCATCTTCTAATCAGGGGGCACAATGGAACCACCTTAGGTCATTTCATCTATCCCTTTGCCACTTGCCATTAAAGAGCATGCTTGTGTCACCTTCCAGTCATCACCTACACATACTAAAGAAATATCTAGACTCCCAAGAGACTTCTACATAGCTATTTTCCAAATTAATCAGGAGGGGAATTCTTTTCTTCAAATAAAGTCTTTTTTTTTTTTTTTTTTTAAGTGTTTTACTTTTGTTGTTGCTGTTGTTGAGACAGGGTCATGCTCTGTCACCCAGGCTGGAGTTCAGTGGCACAATCACAGCTCACTATAACCTCAAAATCCTAGGCTCAGGCCATCTTTCCACCTCGGTCTTCCAAGTAGCTGGGGCTCCGGGTATATGCCACTATGCCTGGCTAGTTTTTTAGAAAATTTTTTGTAGAAACAAGGTCTCACTACATTGCCCAGGCTGGCAAAGTCTTGGGTAGGAACATGATACTGAAAGCAGGCGAGAGCAAAGTTTTGCTCCGCACGCCCACCATAAGACTGTAAAACTCTGTGGGAGGTTGTTTGAAAACCATTGCTGAAAACAAAGAGATCCTAAGCCACAGGGCAAATACAACCCTGTGAGGAGGAGGCATGGGGTGGGGAAGGTCCATCACGCAATAGTGTTGAAGCTGACAAAATACTGGCAGCAGCCACCTTGACCAAGTAAGCATATGTCAAGACCCGGCTGGATGCACTACAGGTTCTGTTGTCGAACCTGCAAAATCCTTGCCCAGTGGGCGTAATTATCCTAATTTTTCACATGCAGAAGCTGAGGCTCTGTGACACTCAATGACATTTCCAAGGCCACACACCTCCTGGAGAGCCATAATTTGAACCTCGGAGTGTCCCACTGACGGCCAACAACACCAGAGGGTCCCCTTCGTATGTAAGGACTGCGTGACTCCAAGTTGAATAACCACAGCCAGGGACAAACATGGGAGAACCCAGAAGCTCTAGAGGCCACTTGAGCTGACTGTAAAATACTCTGGGCTGATTAACTATGAACTTCAGGGAACACAAATGTGCTTTGACGCCGCACAACTCTCCAGGGCCTGTCCGGGCCCGTTTCTGCACTCTGAATGAGGAAGCTGTGCTTTGCAGGCACCCGGCAGAACAAGAATAGGCCCTAAGATGCCTGAATGAAGGGCACAGAGGAAGTACAAAAATACAGTCATTGTTGGAGACAGAAGCTGGTGCCAGGTTAGGAGGGGGCCCAGGGGCCAAGCATTACGGCAGGAGAGAGATGTGAATATTTTCCAGGCAGATGATACAGCTTCTCTACTTGGAAACCCTGCAGCCATGTCATGCTGGACAACCCCCTCAGTCCAGGCCAGGCCAACTGGCGGCTGCCAGGCCATAACATGTATGCCCACAGCTGCCCTCCCCTGGGGACAAATGCCTCCTCCTGAGAGATCCTTTCCAGGCAGTGGAGGATGGAGTGGCTGCTCCCCATGTGTCCCCCGTGGCTCCCCAAGTTTAACAGGACTTCAGGTGGCAACGGGAGATCCTTGGGGCATGAGCAGTTCACAGATACTTTTCACAGGGGCTTCCGGTAGTCAGATTACTTCACACAGGGTAAGGGATAGTTCCAAGCCAACTTCATGTACCAGCAGAACCTCGGAGGAAAGGGTTGGCTTTAGTGGGCACCAACGTGTCTGTGCAAATCCCTAGAACCAGGACGCTGTCTCTGATGCAGAGGGGTCCAAGAAGAGGTGAGAGGGGTCGGGTTTCCCCTGGTGGGGACACTCTGGAGATTGCAGAAATAGGGCTGCAGCTACGCCATCGCTGACTTTGTTCAACAGGTGCAAATGCCAAGGCGACTTGTGACATCTGTCTATTCACACCCCACAGGCTCTGGGTACCTCTGCCCCCTAAGACAACTGGTGTTCTGTCCCAGGGCCCCTCTTGGAGCAGGTACCTGAGGTGGGCCAGCCAGTCATCCCTGTCCAGTTCCTTGTGCCATGGACCCCACCCGAGCCCCTTGCCACTCAAAAATCCCGTACGTATTTGGTGTTCTCTGCATAGTGGCAGCCTTGTAGGTGGCTGGCCAGATACTCGACTGTACTCAGTTTCATGCTAGAGCATTAATAAGTGGTTCTAAATGCAGTTGAGAAGATAAAATCTCCCCTCCTCTCACTCTCCCAAGATATGGAGGAGGATTTGCCTTTTTGAAGAAATTAACCAGCCCCTTGCAAGTCATTGTCTGACAGCTTTCAGCTGGGTCTATGTGCAGCTATAGAGGTCATGGAAGGCCTGATGGAGCACAGTTTTGAAAAGTGGGGAGAGAAACACAGATTTACCAAGTAAGTCAGCAATGCCACCCCTGGGTATCTACCCTAAAGAACTGGAAACAGACTTAAACACAAACTTGCACACACATGTGCACGTCAGCATTATTCCCAATCACGAAAGGCAGAACAACCCAAACGTTCATGAGCCTATGGAGGCCCCACACAATGCAGTGGGCACGTGGTGGAATATTATTCGGCCAGGAAAGTCAGTGAAGTGTCGATCTATGCCACAATGCAGATGCACCTCAAAAACAACCACGCAGAGTGAAAGAAGCCAGACACGAAAGGTCACATATGGTAGGATTCCAGTGACACGACATGCCTCAAATAGGCAAATCCATAGCAATGCTAGGTGGATTCGCGCTTGCCAGGGGCTGTTGGGCAGGGAGAAGACAGAGTGACTGCTCACTGGGTATGGAATATCCTCTTGGGGTGATGAAAATGTTTTGGAAGGAGACAGAGGTGGCAGTTGTGTGTGCAACACTGTGAAAGTACTAAATGCCAATAAATGGTTCACTTCCAAGTGGCTAATCTTATAGAATGTAAATTTCAAAAGTAGAGGAAGTTCAAAGAAAGCCCCCGGTTCCACCGAGCTCTGTGTGAGGGAAGCATACGCCCCACTGTGAGGGGGCCTCCACGCTGCAGGGAAGCCAGGAAACACTTGCCTTCCTCCTTCTGGGGCGTGTGTGTGATCCAGGAGTGACCTGCTGGGACGAGCCAGGCCCTTCTGTACCCAGGCTGGTGGTGGGGCTCAAGAGCCCAGGTGAGACTGTCCCATGGGATGGGGGCATCAAGACGCCGCAGCAGGATTCCTGAAACTTTGAGGGCATCTGCCTATGTTGGTGTTGGGATCCGATAGCTAGGAAGAGGGGGGATGAAACCAAACCTTCTCCCGGGGGGAAGGCCTGGTAAGGTTTCCTAAAAACAAGTGGGCAGTCAGAGGATACAAGCAGGAGAATTCCCCCAAGAGGCTCCTGGCTCTCAGAAGAAAGGAGAATATTGAAGAGTTGGGGGTGCTCACATGGGACCCCTTTGGAGGATTAGGTTCTCGGGTACTTTTCCCTTGGAATGTGGAAAAGGGAAACTGAAAGAGATACTTAAACACATACTTGTACATACATGTGCATGGCGGCATTCTTCACAATTGCCAAAAGATGGAAGCAACTCAAATGTTCGTCAGCTTATGAATGGATCAACACAATGTCACGGACTCGTAAGACAGTATTTTGTGAACAGTACTATAACCTCCTCTCTCTCTTGTGTTATAATGCCCCTTCTGTCTCCCCCAAATCCTTCAGTGACATCGGAGACACCAGAAGCACCCTGTGGTGGTCAGATGGAAGGAGAGAGAGGTGGAGTCTGAGGCAAGGGAGGCCCGCCCCATAAACCCCACTTGACTCTCTCTCCTAAGACCATCAAACATTTGTGAAGGTCATAGCAGGGGTCCTGGTGTGCCCAAGGCCACCAAGACCAGGTCCAGTGCAGGGCTGGGAGGGGAGGAGAACACACCCCCAAGGAACGGCTGTCACCTGGAAACTTCTACAGCAGAGAAGCCAGAACAGATTTCCCAAATCTGTATAAGGGAGGAAGTGGCCGCACCGGGAAGGTGAAAGTCTCAGAAGGACCACACCATTTTATAGGAGGACTCTTGAAGCCTCAGCTCAAAGGGATGATTCTATACATGGAGTTTGTACAGGTGAGGGCAGACTGGGGGTCGGGGAGTACCTGGGAGCTTTCTCCAAACACAGATGCTGACTCTGGGGATGAGGCTTACTGAACAACCCTGAGGGTGATTCAAAGAGCAATCCTCACAGATGGCCACGTGCAGAGAGAAGGGACTTAGAGTAACCTTGAGCTCAATCCTGGCTCAGGCATTTCCTAGTGGTGATCTTGGGCAAGTTATGCTTTTCCCCAAATTCTCTGCACCTGTTTCTTTGTCAAGTGATGGCATTGCACTGGCTGTTGGGTATCCTCCATACATCTCAGACCTGGCCTGTCCCTGGGTCCAGCCCCTCTAAGATCTATTATTTAAAAAAAATAGTTAGCTAGTGTAATCACCCAAAACCTAATGGTCCCTCCAACAGAGAGATTCATCTATTCACTTGACGGTTACTTATTGAACACCTACTTTGTGCCAGAAATGTAAGAGCTGATGGTCTATCCTCATTTGCTGTTTCCACTAACGTTCCAGTGACTGAATCAAAAGGTATTTTCAAAGAAAAACAGCATCTTAATAATTTCAGCTGTTTGAGAGGAATTCCACTAACATGGAAATTGTGAACCTGTGGCATTTTGGAGAATTATTCATAAGTGGAAACTACATAAGAATATAGCTTGTGTGTGTACCTGACTTACACTGGAGTCATTCCCATGAGTAGATGACTTTCATTCGGCCATGTTGTCTTTAAAACATTTATGGAACTTTGCATACATAAAGATTGCTGCACCAGATCTTTCTCTGCTAGCTATGACACTGTCCAAGCTTGGCCAAACAGTGCCAAATAGGAGGTTTAGCACTAAAGAGGCTATGTGACCTCTGTCCTTGAGGAATCAGTAGACAGGGAGCGGGACTCGTCAGATGTTGAACCTAGGAGCCTGTGCTGAATGGGGGATTATAATCCCTCCCTCACGTACCTCAAAGTAGCGCTTTTTTCTTTTTATGAGATGAAGTCTTGCTCTGTCACCCAGGCTGGAGTACAGTGGCGTGATCTCTGCTCACTGCAACCTCTGCCTCCAGGGTTCAGGTGGTTCTCCTGCCTCAGCCTCCTGAGTAGCTGGGACTACGGGCACATGGCACCATGCGCGGCTAATTTTTGTATTTTTAGTAGAGACAGGATTTCACCATGTTGGCCAAGCTGGTCTCAATCTCCTGACCTCATGATCCACCCGCCTTGGCCTCCTGAAGTGTTGGGATTACAGGCATGAGCCACTGTGCCCAGCCAAAGTAGTGCATTTTTATCAAACTGCTCAAATTCTAAAGTAATGAGATGGTGTATTAGTCTCTTTTCATGCTGCTGATAAAGACCTACCCGACACTGGGAAGAAAAAGAGGCTTAATTGGACTTAGAGTTCCACATGGCTGGGGAGGCCTCAGAATCATGGCGGGATACAAAAGGCACTTCTTACATGGCGGCAGCCAGAGAAAATGAGGACGAAGCAGAAGTGGAAACCCCTAATAAACCCATCAGATCTCGTGAGACTAATTCACTATCACAAGAACAGCTTGGGAAAGGCCAGCACCATGATTTAATGACCTCCTCCTGGATCCCTCCCATAACACATGGGAATTCTGGGAGATACAATTCAAACTGAGATTTGAATGGGGACACAATCAAACCGTATCAGATGGGGTGGGGATGGGAGCAGAGAGGTAAAGAAAGATGTTCATGTATTCACATCAATGTCCATGAGGTACTTGTACACACAGGACAACCGGGGGCTGGAAAGGAGAAGGAGGGGCAGAGAGCATGGAGCTGAAACCTCACAGCTGGATCTCAGCAGCACCTCGTCAAAGCACTCTCTCTCATCTGGGCAGGGCTCAGACCTAAGCAGGGTCTGCTTTCTTAGACGAGACCTGTTTGCCATGAAGTGCTAATATGCACAATTTGGATACACCCAGCACAAAAAGGATATTAAATACTGTCAGCAATCTGGGGGTTTCATCAGATGCCAAATATCTTCGTATAAACCAAACATCTGGATCAATTTGAAATTAGAGTCCCAAGACAAAAATAGAAGGCAAAAGGGAAAATAATGAATCTCAAATTGAAAGGCAGCCTCCAATCTAGGTCAAAAGGCTGAGCCCCCATGAAGACATGCCCTTTGGCCCTCCCGCCACGGACCAGGCCCACCCACTCTCCCACTGTCCTCTCACCCCTGGAAGTTGTGTGAGAACATGCTCCTCAGGTGCCCCCACGTCTCCAAACCTGCAGGGAACACTGACCCGCCAGCAAGCTCATGGCCTGGGGAAATTCCTTCCTCCCTCCTCCTCACCTTTAATTGAAACAGATGTTCAGAGTGGCAGGGCTGCCCTCTCTTTAGAATGCTTTAAACAGGCGGCTGCCTTGATGCCTCGTAGGTCTGGGACAGGAGGGAGCTTAAAAGCCTTTAAACATTATTAAAATGTTTTATTTAAAAATTAGATCAATAAACTGTCCGTTCCTTGGGTGGTCGCACAGTAGTAAGCAACTTGCCTTCCAAGCGTGGCAGATCCCGCATGACCTTGGCAAAGCCGCTGCACGTTCAACAGCACCCGAGACCCACGACCAAGGCAACAGCAGCCCCGCAGCTGCCACAAGCAACTTCCTGGAGGACAAATGGTCATGCCATTCCCCTGCTCAAAAATGTTTCATAGCTCCCCCACCATTTATATCAGGGGTTGGCAAACTCCAGCCTGAGGGCCAACTCTCATCTGTCATGTTTTGTAAATAGAGTTTTCCTGTAGCCCAGCCACACCCATCCACAGCTGTACTGTTTATGGCTGCTCTAGGCTATAAGGTCAGAGCTGAGTAGTTGCCACACAGACCACGTGGCTGGCCAAGCTTGCAATGCTTGCTGTCTGGCTCTTTATAAAAAAAAGATGGTAGACTTGAGACACCCACCTCTCTGCCCTGACTCTCCCGAGGGGACGGAGTCCTCTCCTTGATCATTCTGTGGGCTGGACTGAGGGAGTCCCAGAAAAAGAAGAAGAGGAGGAGGAGGATAGAGGAGGTTGTGCTGGGCTTCCTAGCTTGCGGCATGCCTGGCAGCCACAGTCTTGGGGAAGTGGAGCCAGGGAGGGGTTGAGGCAGGGTGGCCTGAGCACTCTCTCATGCTGGCTTTGCTGTACATGGGGACTCCTGAGAAGCGGGGTCTCACAGAATCCACTGCGAGGTTGCCACTGGGTTGTGGAACACGTAAATGAAAACGCGAAGATGGTGCTTCATTCTGAGCTTGTATGGTTTCCATATTTATTTAAACTTCAGGAAGGAAAGCTGGAATTGGCGCCTTGCAATACCTCCCCTGAGCCCCGGTACCCATCGTGGCTTCCTGCTCTGGCTCCTGTTTAAGGGACTTTGGAAGAACTGTCTCCTCAATCTCAGACATCATGATACCCAGATCTCAGCTGCTCGCCGCCCGTGCGGCCGTCTGCAGGGTGGCTCTGTGGGGCTCCGCTCCGTGGCTCTGACCGCCGCAGGACTTCTGGTTTTGTAGCGGGACTGGCTTTGAAATTCCTTTTGGTCCCCCTCCAGTGGTTCCACGGAGGAACCCCTGTAGCGGGCTAAGGAACAGTGGCTGGAAGATGACGGACAAAACATGAACACGAAGGTGGAGGAACCTGGTGGACGGGGGCGGGGGTGGTTCCCTCAGGGTCTGTCTATCACAATCCAAAATAGCATTTCCCTTTGACAGACCCTGGGCCATCTGAGATAAGACCTGGGGCTGGGGGCTGCTCACTGCCGTCCCGGGTGACCTTGCCTTGCAGAGGCTCCTGTCCTGGCTCTGTGGCCTGGAGGTGTTGGTGGCCTCCATGGACATCCATTATGATAGTTCCCCCGCGGGAGACTCTCTGCCTCTCACTCCATCTTTCTGGACCAAGGCCAGGCATGTGCTGTCGGCACGGCTGCCCTCCCCCTAGCTGAGCGTAGAGCTTCCCTTGAGCCCTTCTTTTGTGATCTCCTCCCTTTACAAAGAAGCTGCCCCGGCTGGGCATGGTGGCTCACACCTGTAACCCCAGTCCTTTGGGAGGCCAAGGTGGGCGGATTGCTAGGTCAAGAGATGGAGACCTTCGTGGCCAACATGGTGAAAACCCATTTCTACTAAAAATACAAAAATTAGCCAGGAGTGGTGGTGAGCACCTGTAGTCCCAGCTACTTCGGAGGCTGAGGCAGAAGAATCACTTGAACTGGGGAGGCGGAGGTTGCAGTGAGAGGAGATCCTGTCACTGCACTCCAGCCTGGCGACAGAGCGAGACTCTGTTAAAAAAAATAAAAAAAGAAAAGCTGCCCCTTTCTTTCCTTTGGTATGAAGTTCCTTGGTTCTCTTTGGAAATCAAGGGAATAGGCTACACAAAGGTCAGAAATGCCAAGGAGGGTGGAAACAGGAGGTTACTTTGAGTTACTCTGACCTCATCTCCAAGACGCTTCTGTCCCTGCCTCGACTGGGTCTGCCTCAGTGTCTCCTCCTCACACAGAGAGAACCCTCCCACCCCAACTCCTCCCTATCATGTTCTCAGGAGGAGTTCTGAGCCATTCCTGCCTTGAGTTTTTTCTTCCCGGCACGTACGGCCCACAGCCTGACACGTCCACCTGGATCCGTTCATCGCCAGTCCCTCCCCTCTGGGGGATAAGCTCCGTGAGGGTAGGAGCTGCCTGGGTTGCAGCCGGCTGCATTCTGTGCCGAAAACAGAGCCCTGCATGCCCTGGGTGCTTCCTAGCAAGCTGTTATTGCTGAATAATTCTCCCATCCAAGTACTAACTGGGCCTGACCCTGCTTAGCTTCTAAGACCAGATAGGATCAGGCCTGTTCAGGGTGCTATGGTCATAGACTGAAAACTTCTTTACTCTGGGAGAAACCTCACACAGAAGAGCATGCAGGGGGTTGTATGGTGATCCCCAAAAGATAGCCCATGTCCCGGAACCTATGAACGTGACCTTATTTGCAAAAAAACGGTCTTTGCGGATGTAATTAAGTTCAGCAGGTAGAAATAAGATCATTCTAGATTATCTAGGTGGGCCCTAAGTCCAATGACAAGTGTCTGTAGAAGAGGCAATGGGAGGAGAGGCCCACAAAGAAGAGGCAGAGGGAGGCAGTGTGAAGTGAAGGCAGAGGTAGAGACCGGAATTATGCGGTCACCGGCCAAAGGACACCTGCAGCCACCAGAAGCTGGAAGGAGGAAGGAAAGGTCCTCCTCCCAGAGCCTGCAGAGAGCACAGCCATCTTCTGGCACCTTGATTTCCAGCTTCTGGCCTTGGGAAGTGTGAGAGAATCAAGTCCTGGTGTTCTAAGCCACCCAGTTTGTGGTAATTTGTTAGGCGGCCACAGGAGACTAAGGCTGGGACAGGCACCCACCACACCTGGGTCTGGGCGTGGGGAAGCAGACCCTGCTATGGGGCAAAGAGTCTGCAAGGAGAGACAGCCAATAATTAAGCCAGGAAAACAGTCTGTGTAATTACAGCTTGCAAAGACCTGGGAAGGAAACAGGGGGGGATGGGGAGTCCTGGGGCAGGGGGGAGGGGAAGGCAGGAGCTGGCATTTCATCTGCGGTCCCAGGTGGGTATCGGAAAGCGTGGCAGAGCCTGAGTCTGCGGCTGGCTCCTCACTCTGGCCTCTGAGTCTACTTGCTCCTTCCCCTTGTCCTCCACCCGGCAGGCGGGACGATCTTTCTAAGCACAAATAATAGCAGTTGCCATTGACAAGGTGCCTACCAGGACAGCTGCAAGAGAGGAGGTGGCTAATATTAATCCCCATTCGAAGATCAAAGAAGCCAGGCTCAGGGAGGGTAAGTGACTCTTCCACATTTAAACCGAGATCTGATCCCAGAGTCTGTTCCCATTCCGCTGGGCTTAATGGACTTTCCTCACTACTCCCATCTTGCTCAGAAGCACCCAGGTGTTGTCTGCTGTCTGACATATAAGACCCGCACTCTTTAGAGAAGCATTCAGGGACCCCTCTCTCTGATTTCCATATAAATATTCTTCCAATCTACTGCCACACCCCACCAGGAAACTTCCAATGTATCCATACAAACCTACTCACCTCTTCTGACACCTTTATGAACCACCTTTAACAATTATGTTATAAAGTGTATTATAAATAATATTATTGTGATATTGCATCATTTTTGAGCCCTGCTATGTGTCTTGCTCTGTGCTAGAGGCTTGGCCTCTATGATCAGCTCGTGGCTACAAGTGCCTTATGACATACATTTCAGTAGCCGTGTTTCATAGACAGAACTTAGGACCCTGGCCTGAGACTGGCAATTATCTGTCTGAGCCCAACGTATGCTACTATATTCTGCTCACAGGATTCTTGTTTCTTTCTGCTAATAGCAATAACACCTGACGTTTCACTTTTACGGCTTTGCAAAACACTTTTACAGCTTTACGAAATACTTTCACGACTTTGCAAAATACTTTAAAATATTTCTTATTCTTTTTCTTTTTATGACACAGGGTCTCACTTTGTCACCCCGGGCTGGAGTGTAGTGGCCGATCACAGCTCACTACACACTTGAATGTGAGGGCTCAGGTGATCCTCCCATGTCAGTCTCCCCGAGCAGCTGAGACTGTTAAGTGCATGCCACCATGTCTGGCTTTTTGTATGTTTTGTAGAGATGGGGTTTCACCATGTTGCCCAGGGTGGTCTCGAACTCCTGAACTCAAGTGATCTGCCCACCTTGGCCTCCCAAAGTGCTAAGATTCCAGGTGTGAGCCCCTGAGCCCCCGGTGCACATTTCATTTTATTGCAGAAACTTTCCTGATTATCCCCAGATGAAAGCGTCTATCTTCAATTTGCTCCCAGTAGGATCAGGGGACAGAGGATGGCTGGGTGGAGGCTTTGGGGAGAGGCTGTGGCCCACCCAATCTCCCACAATCCCCATCAGTGTCCATCACCACCACACCACCTCAACAAAGCCAAAAATCCAAGCGTCCCAAACGATGAGCTCGATATACCACGGTGCAAATCCCTGGGTTGCCCCGAAGATCAGATCACCCGGTGGTGGCTGAGTCCTCCCTCTGAGAAACGCTGAGTTACATCCCCTGGCAGAGACCATGACCTCTGCTCCTTTCTGTCCCCCTCAGAGCAGAATCCCCATCACCCCCATGATCTTAGGAGCTCCACCAGTGCTCCTGTGTCTGATTTGATTGATACACTGGCCATTCGGATGGGCTCAGCGGGGATGAGATACTCACACTTCTCTGCCAAGGCCCCCTGGCTGTAACCCCAGGGCCGGGCAATTTATGAAGCAGACAGGAGCCACACAAGCTCCGTTATCACAGTAACAGCCTTGTCCAGGGACAATGTTGCCTTTCAAATTGTTTTCCGCCTTGGACAGTGGATTTATAAACTGAACTGGTGGCTAGGAACAGAAGCCCATCTGCAAAGACTAAACGCCTTGTTCTACGTGGGCCTGGTTTAGTATTATCCTGATAAGATAAACACAGATCACAGCTTGCTGGAGGTTGGTTACTTCTATATATGTCTCTACGTCTGCTTTTACTTACACACAGGCTGAAACTAGGGTGCTGCTTTGCAAGTTCAAGGGAGTAGAAAAAGCCGTTTTTGGGATCTCTTTCCAGAAAGGAAGTTGAATGTAATTATAAGATATCGATTCGTCTCTAAATAGCTCAGAGCTAAACTGATTTGGTGACTCCCAAAAACCGTTTATTGTGTTTTCAGCGTGGTGAAGTTGGTTTGCTATTGCTGATCATTGTTGAAGCTGGATAATGCACATATGGGGTTTATCACGGTATTCTCCCATTTTTATGTATGTTTATAAGTCTCCATAATAAAAACAAACAAATGAAAAAAAGGAAGTTGGGCTGAATAATTGCTGTAGCTGTGTGATGAGCATATGGGGTTTCATTATTCTAGTATTCTCCTTTTTGGAAGTTTGCTTAAAATGTTACATGGTTTAAAAAAAAGAAAAGAAAAGAAAGAAAAACAAGTACTTTGGTTGAACAGCAGTGACTTAAAGCCACTTTCTTTTCGTTTATTCATTCAACAAATATTTATTTGTGCCATATATTCTTTTAGCTACTGGGAAAACAGAAGTCCCTGCCCCAGTGGAACTGACATTGTCCCCACAGTATAAATATTCCTCCAGCGTGAATACCTGGTGGGGGAGCTCTCACTGCAGTGAAAGGGTAGCTCTAGGGTGTGGAGGTTGGTTCTTTGGGAGGGGGATTGAAATCACTTTAGACCATGGGTGTGTTATATTTTGGCTTCACTGCGACACACTGGAAGAAAGAGAATTGTCTTGGGCCACACATAAAATACACTAACACAAAGTGAGCTGATGAGCTAAAATTAAAAAAAAAAACTTTGCAAAGAAATCTCATAATGTTTTAGCAAAGTTTAGGAATTTGTGTTAGGCTGCATTCAAAGCCATCCTGGGCTGCATGCGACCTGCGGGGTGTGGGTTGCACAAGCTTGCTCTGGACTTTCCTGGGAGCTAGGGGCAAAGAGGAGTGGCCCTGGCATGGCCTGGAAATCTATCCAGTCCGTCACTCTTAAGTACCCTAGAGCAGCTCAGATGGAAGGAGAGGGGCTCTGGGAAGCTCTGCAATGTGTGCTGGCCTGTCCCTTCATTCATGAATAACAGCTGCCTCCTTGTCCCTCCTCTAGAGGCTGAAAGATATTTCTAGAAAGAGTCTAATCCACTCCTTGCCTCGGAGCCATGCTGTAAACATTCGGGATGGATGCCTGCCTATCCCATATTTAAAGATCTCTGGCGACAGAGCAACCCTGAGACAGAGCTGGCAAGAGCGGCCAGGGCTGTGGGTGTTGTCAGCCAGGGACCAGGGGACAAAGCCTTCTGTGTTGCTCTGTGCTATTAACTCTACCACATGTGATTCATCTTACTTGGCAGGGGACGGGCAGCTGATATCCTGAAATCACTAGCTTTTGGGCTGGCTACCCATATTCACCCCTCTGGAGGCCCTTTTTAGAATCTGGTGTTTGGTGGAGACCCACACCAAAAAAATCAGTCCACAAAAAACCCCACACGGGAGCTGGCCTGCTCCGGAGTGGTACTTCTGATATCTGATTTACGGCAAGATAGATCAGGGGTTTCTGCAAGAAAAGAAGCTCTTGGGAGAGGAAGGCTGAACATGTGATCTCAGTTGCCCATCAGCCTGCCCCTCGTGCCTGCCCCTGGAGTGAAGGGACATGATGCTGCTGGCTTCTTTGGCAGGAGATGGGCAAGCTTTGGGTCAGCATCTTTTTTAAAGTCCGTATTTCACTTCCTGTGCTCGTTCTATTGCATTCTACCAGGACAAAGAACTTGACTGCAATTTTATTTTTTAACAGTTTTCCATCAACAGCTGGGGTGGAGTGGTCATTTTAAGTCTCAGAATGATAAAGTCATTTCTATCTAATCTTTGGGCCATAAGTACAGCTGCCTCTGAATCACATACAGTTTGAAGTAAACTTAAAATGCCAGGGGGACATTTGACTATTTATATATAGAGCAACCAACATCTAGATGTATTTAGTGGTTTCTGAACATCTCCAAGATACACTGCCATGACAGGCAGGGGTGGGGACTGCCAGGAAAGGGACACAGGAGTGAGAATGGTACAGCCCTGCCCCCAGGGTCCCTAGGCCTTAAAGGAGGAGACAGAACAAGCAATCCAAGGCAAGCAAATGACTGAGGGCAAGAAAGAGGCAAGAGAGAGGTGAGGCTGTGTATTAGTCCGTTTTCACACTGCTCATAAACACATACCCAGGACTGGGCAATTTACAAAAGAAAGAGGTTTAATGGACTCACAGCTCCACGTGGCTGGGGAGGCCTCACAATCATGGTGGAAGGTGAAAGGCACATCTCACATGGCGGCAGGCAACAGAAGAGAATGGGAGCCAAGCGAAGGAGAAAGGGAGTTTCCTCTTATAAAACCATCAGATCTCCTGAGACCTATTCACTACCATGAGAACAGCATAGGGGAAGCCACCCCGTGGTTCAATTATCTCCCACTGGGTCCCTCCCACAACACGAGGGAATTAGGGGAGCTACAATTCAAAATGAGATTCAGGTGGGGACACAGCCAAGCCATATCAGGCTGACACACGTGGTACAGTGGGCCCTGCAGAATCCGCAGCCCTGAAGCTCCATGGAGCTCAGATGGGATGACACGCTGGGGGCACACATCCACCTTCCATCGACTTCCCTCCCAGAGGCAGAGCTGGGAGACTGTGGAAGAACTGGTCTCATTTTGCAGTTCTCACCCAGGTGTCTGACATGGTTTTGGCACTGTCCAGAACGCCTTCCAGGAAGTTAAAGACCTGGAATTTCGCCTGAAGAAGGGGAGGTGTGGAGGAAGCTGGCCAAGTCTTGGAAGTGGGGGAGCTATGGGGGACAAAACTAGCTGCTCTCTCCACTGAGGAGGGCACACAGGACATGATGTTGAGGGACCATCTCCTTGGGTGGTGATGCTAGGCAAGAAGGCCATGGGGCCAGAAGAGCTCTTGTCACAACCATGGGGAAGGCAATGAGTGACAGTTTAAAGAACATAGACATGACTCGGCATGGTGGCTCACATGTGTAATCCCAGCACTTTGGGAGGCTGAGACAGGCAGACTCCTGAGGTCAGGAGTTCAAGACCAGCTGGCCAACGTGATGAAACCCTGTCTCTACTAAAAATACAAAAATTAGCTGGGTATGGTGGTGCACACCTGTAGTCCCAGCTACTGGGGAGGCTGAGGCACGAGAATCACTTGAACCTGGGAGGTGGAGGTTGCAGCAAGCTGAGGTTGTGCCACTGCACTCCAGCCTGGGAGACAGAGGGAAACTGTCTCCAAAAAAAAAAGAAAGAAAGAAAAAGAAAAAAGGAAAAAAAGAACACAGACACGCAGAGTGTGGTGGCTCACGCCTGTAATCTCAGCACTTTGGGAAGCTGAGGTGAAAGTATTATTTGAGCCCAGAAGTTTGAGACCAGCCTGGGTGACATAAAGAGACCCCATCTGTACAGAAAATTTAAATATTAGCCAGCCATGGTGGTGCATGCCTGTAGTCCCGGCTATTCAGGAGGCTGAGGTGGGAGGATCTCCTGAGCCTGGGAGATGGAGGCTGCAAAATAAAATAAAATAGAACTCAGACATTTCTCAGGGTGGACAGATCACTAACCCTGGATATACCAATCCATGTGCTTTCATAAATTCACAAGCTAACTCTGTCTCCTTGTGTTCTGCTGAGTCCGAAGGCAGGAAGCTACCGTTTTTTCTTTAGGCAGCACCTAGCACAGTGGCTGGCATACAGTAGGCCTTCCAGTGTTTGAAGAATGTACTACCTAGGGCCGTGGTCTCCACCAGGGCAATCTGGACCCCTAGGGAACACTGGGCAATGTCTGCAGACATTTCTGGTTGTCACAACTATGGGGAAGGCATCTGGTAGGAAGACACTAAGGGTGTGCTAAGCATCCTACAACGCACAGGGCACCCCCCCCGTGAAAAAGAATTACCCACCAAACGATCAGCAGTGCCAAGCTTGCAGACCTACAGTCTTCTGCTCCACCAAATAGCTACTGAAGGACACGACAGTGCCAAGTTCTGCAGACCATCACTTTTGGACACAAGCAGGAAGTGTCCATGGGAGAGTATGGGAATTCCTCTTTCCAGGATTTTAAGGATGGATTCCAGCCAGGCATGGTGGCTCACAACTGTAATCCCAACACTTTGGGAGGCTGAGGTGGGTGGATCGCTTGAGGTCAGGAGTTCGAGACCAGCCTGGCCAACACAGTAAAAACCCCATCTCTACTAAAAATATAAAAATTAGCCAGGGGTAGTGGGGCATGCCTGTAATCCCAGCTACTTGGGAGGCTGAGGTCAGGAGAATCGCTTGAGCCTGGGAGGTGGAGGTTGCAGTGAGCCGAGATTGCACCACTGCACTTGAGCCTGGGTGACAGAATGAGACTCTGTCTCAACATAAAAAAAAAAAAAAAAAAAGATTCCATCTGTCTGTGTGGGTTTGGGAGTCTGGGTGAAGAAGAAGACATAAATAGGCCGCCTGGTCTCCTGGGCTTCCTTACCACCCCAGCACCAGACACCAGAGCTGTCAGTCGGCGGGTCTTCAGCTGTCTGCTTCCTCCCACTTGGGTTTATTTCATAGGCTTTTCCTGAGATATTAGGGGGTTTCCATCAGGAGTGGATCCCTTCCAAACCACAAGGCAATGAAAAGTCCTGCATGTGGGACCGATGTGCTGGTGTGTATGTGCTTTAGGAGGAAGGAAGACAATAACATCAACCCTGTGCATCAAAACCAAATCTCTCTACACTCAAGTTCCAACTTGTAGAAACTTTTACAGCCAAGTAATGATATGCAAAACTGATGGCCTTTTAATTATAGCAGTTCTGTGTGGGGGAGAAATAGGAGAACTATTATAAAAAGGAGACACGGTAAGCAAAAGAGCACCTCTGAATGGGCATTTTCTTACTGGGGTGAAGGTAACATGGGGGGCCAGGGAGGTGATACCCCACAGGGTTCCAAGCATGTCACCCACATTCTTTGTCTTGACAACATGCCTGTGAAACACACAGAGTAAGGTTTCCTGTCCCTACTTTTCTGATGATCTGTTTCTCCACGGCCAAACGGAAGTCCAGACAGACTCAGTCCTTAAATTCTTTTTGGAAAACTGTTAACCTCCATGGCCAACCAAGATCAACTCGGGGTTTCAGAAACCAAGACCCTGAGTGAATACAGGAGAGGTTTAGCTACCTTCTATCTCAGTGTTTCTTTGGGAGAGGCTTAGAAATTAATTTCTCTGTTTGATGATCCCTAAACAGAGAAACCCACCTCACAATAAGAAAAACTATTGGCCAGGCGTGGTGGCTCATGCCTGTAATTCCAGCATTTTGGGAGGCCCAGGCAGGTGAATCTCTTGAAGCCAGGAGTTCGAGACTAGACTGGCCAACATGGTGAAACGCTGTCTCTACTAAAAATACAAAAATTAGCCCGTCATGGTGGTGTGCATCTGTAGTTTCAGCTACTTGGGGGGGCTGAGGCATGAGAACTGCTTGAACTTGGGAGGCGGAGGTTGCAGTGAGCCGTGATCATGTCACTACACTCCAGCCTGGGTGAAGGAGTGAGACTATTTTCAAAAAAAAAAAGAAAAACTATTACGTTTACCAGAGGATACCTGCTATTTTCCCAAACACTGCATTGAGCATTTTAGACATATTAACTTGCCAATTCATTTAATCTTCTATGGGAGATATACTATTATCATCCTTAACTGACAGATGAGGAAACCAATGTACAGAGATCTTCGAGTTACTTGTCCAAGACTCCACAGCCAGTAAATCATGGCGCCTTGATTTGAACCCAGGAAATCTGGCTTCAGGGTCCTTGCTCTAACACAGTGCGAGGCTCCCTTTCTGGAGAACAGCTCCCCAGTTCTCCCGTCATTTAGACTGAAGAAGTCAAAGCAGCAGCTAGATTCACTGGCCCTAAGGAGTAACAGTAAAGATGAAGACTTATGTTGACAAAGCCCTTTTCTCTGATATGCTTTTCAGTGGGTCCTGCAAGGTCCTGAATTTTATGGGAGACTCTGTGCATAAAGCCATGTTGTCCCTCAAAAAAGCCGAAGCACGATCTGTGTGCATCCTCTCCAAAAAACAATGGAACGAACCATGAAGGACCAGGCGTATGAAGGTCCCTCTCATACCTTAGCATGACCTGGCAGTTTCCTGGGGGGTCCTCCTCTCCTCTCAGTCCATGTGGTTCAGCTGTGGCTCCAGTGCAGGCTCTAGGGACCAGACTGTGACCCTACCCTGAACAACGGGTGCAGTTCCATCTCTATTAGGACTCCAAGCGTGTCCTATTGAGAGGAGATGGTCTATTTTGGTGGGACTTGAACCTGGCAGGATATAGGGCTGGAGTCATTAGCAGGAAGCCATCTTAACACCATTAGAAATGGGGAATAATGCCTATGCTGAAGAGAGCAGAGCTGAGAGACAGACAGACATAAGCAGAGACCTGATGATATAATTTGAGCCTCTGGACCAAACTGTGCCTGAAACCAGCCTCCCAGACTCTTCAGGTCCGTGAACCAGTAAATTCTCTTTTCAGTTTAGGACAATATGAATTGCGTTTCTGTGTCTTGCAAATGACAAAAATGGAAATTAGAAACATGTCATTAAAAGAGATGTGAACGTACACTGTAATGATTGGGAAGAGAGTGGGAAAAGGCTGGGTATCAAGGTCCTGCTCCCTCTCCCCCAACCTTTATCTTAAAGGAGAATCTAAACTTCTGTAGAATATGGGAAATGTGGTTGAATTTAAACGTTCCATATTAGTAAGTGCAGCTGAGTGTGATCATTACCAGTAAATTCAGAGAACTGGTTCCTGTGTGAGTTATTCACCCAACTGCATCAATCCTCTCACCCATAGCCACAATGTACCCCTGACATCAACTGGCCATTTGTAACGATGGGATCTGGGTGATAGGCTGGATTAAGGGTGAATGGGCTGGCCCATCACTTCCACCTGAATATCAACATCAAAGGTGTGGCACCCTAGCAGACAGAGGGCTACCTAACTCAACGGCAGAGGCTGGATTTTGGAATCGACCATAAAGGATCAAGATTATGAAGGTCCCCTCTCTCACCTTAGTGTTCCCTCGGGGAACTCTCTTCACCTCTCAGTCCATGTGGCTCAGCTGGGGCTCCATTCTAGCAAAAATATTTTGCCTAGACCAGTTACTTTATAAATCCTGGATTAAGACCATCCAGACACTAAAGATCAAGGAAGCATCTCTTCCTCCCAATGATTCTATTCTCCGTATATTTTTCTTTGATTCCGAGGTCCCCAGAAAACTTTCAGCTATTTTCTGGTTCCCAAGACACATGGCTGCCACCTCTCTGCCATCCCCGGGAAGTTTAAGTGTGAGGGACCAACTGGCAAGATGGAGCCTCAGGTGTTTGTGAGCTGCTCGAATTGGCAAACAGCTGCCTGCCGACACCTTGGGTTTCAGATATGGGGTGTCATCATGTTTGAATTATGCTGATTGAATTATTCATGCCTCATTGGTGCACTTCCCTGAAACAATCTCTTCTGGATGCATTTAGAAACTTGAATCTCTGTGGTTTGTCTGGACTGGTTTCTATTTGAGAAGAAAGGGAGTTGCTTGTCTAAGGCAAAGAAAAATGGGTTATAAGCAAGTCCACAGTATCTTTGATTTTTCTGTCTCATACACTTCTTTAGGTTTCTCTAGGAATCAGGATTCCTCGTGGAATGCCTTCATTGCTTTCGGAAGCTCCCAATGGAGCACAGGGTCAAATCTCGCCAAATCTGTAGTGTTCCTAAAGAATTCTCAATTCTCAAAGAACACTCTGGCAAAGAAAGAAGGGGAAACACACTGCAAGCTTAAAGGGTAGTGGCAAAACAAATAATTACTGAGCCTGTTGGTAAACAGACCCAAGGAGACAAGTGAATTTAGCTTGTTCACTCTTGCCTGTCAGACAGAATTTAATTTCATCCTGTTTCTGTTTTTCTTCCCCTCATGACCCAAGTTACAGCTTGCTTAATTTCTGTTTACAATGTGAGTCTCATGGGGGAGGAAAAGGGAGAGGTCTGGCCAGAGTGGGGAAAAGGATCTACCTTCCCGGGGAGAGCTCCCTATGAAAGAGTCGTTCTCATCCTGTCTACCCAGCAGCTACCTGAAGAGCCTGGGCTCCGGCCCAACCCAGCTCAGTCAGAATCACTGAGTGATAGGGCCTAGGCATCACTATTTGAAAGTTCACCACTTGATTCCAATGTGTCGTCAAGGTTAAGAACCACCGCTCTAGGGCTGGGCTCTGTCCAGTATGGTAGCCATGGGTTACGTGTGGCCGTTGAACACCTGAATTATGGTGAATCCAAATTGAGATGTGCTATAAATGGAAAATATACGTTGGATTGATTAGAGGTAGTATGAAAAAGAGAATGTGAACTATCTCATTAGCAATTTTGTTAGGCCAGGCATCACGGCTCATGTGTGTAATTCAGGAGGGCTGCTTGAGCCCAGGTGTTAGAGACCAGCCTGGGCAACATAGGAAGACCCCATCGCTACAAAAATTTTTTTTTCTTTAAGTAGCTGGGTGTAGGGGTGCACACCTGTAATCCCAGCTACATTGGAGGCTGAGGTGGGAGGATCCTATGAGCTCAGGAGTTAGAGGTTGCAGTGAACTATGATTATGCCCTGGATGACTCAGCAAAACAGAAAGAGACCTTGAATGACAGATGTCTCAAAAACAACAACAAAAACAAATTTTGCTACACTGATTACAATGGAAACAACGTGGACCTGTCCCAAGTGAGAATATGCACACGTGTAGAGGCAGGGACACACGGGTGGCACTGGGGGGGTGGACAGGAAGGCAAACAAGGACCACTTAGGGAAGAGAAAGACTGAAGAACTCCTGTGTCGTCAAGCAACTATTAACACATCATCATCTCCACGTTTAAGAGTGGCACAAAGCCCTGATCATTCCCCTTGGCACCCCCCACATCCACACAAATGTACATTATATGATGCTCGTTCTGTTATATGATCATGAAGTCAGGGTTCATCTTGTTTCCAAGAAAGAGAAAATGGTTAGGAAGGCAGAGGATATGGTGTGGAATAGTAATTGCCAAGCAAAAGCCAAAGGTCAGCTCTGAAACCTCTTTTTATCCATTCTTCTCAAGCATGGCAAAATATTCCTCAAAGGAAAACCAGTTTAAATCAGTAAGAGGTAGTTTTATCAGTAAGAGGCAAGTCAATAGAATGTAAAGATAAACACATAATCAATTATAATTTCTGCAGAACAATAACTATACTACAATGATTTTGTACCAGATACGGTGGTCAATCTGGTTGTTGAGTCCAGTGTATAGAACCAGTCTGCTCCATTCCAGTTCCCTGAGGCTCTGCTGGACTCTAGACCTTGGCCACCTGCCCTGTATTCTGCTTGAGCAGCCCCAGCAATTCTCATGGGTGATGGTTAATTTTATGTGTAAACTTGACTGGGCCAAGAGGTGCCCAGATAGTTGATCACACGTTCTGGGTGTTTTTGTGAGGGCCTTTGGATGAGATGAACATTTTATTGGTAGAGTAGGCCAGACTGCCCTCCTGAATCTAAGTGGGCCTCATCCAAGTAAGTTGAAGGCTTGAATGGAACAAAAAGACTGATCCACTACCAGGTAGGAAAAAAATTCTCCAGCAGACTGCCTTTGAACTAGAACTGCACCACCAACTCTCCTGGGTCTCAAGTCTGCCAGCCCACTGTGTGCATTTGGACTTGCCGGCCCCTGTAATCACACGAGCCAATTCTTCATAACAAATCTGTTTCTATATATACCATCCTATTGATTCTATCTATCTGGAGAACCCTGACTGGCACATCATGCCATTCTTGCCTACAGCCTGTTACCTCATCTCCTAACATCAGGGATGGTCTCAGTGACCCACAAGCCCAGGAACACCAGGACCACTGCATTATTTGTCCTTTTTTCTACAATCTCTCTGCCCTTTCCAATGAGAGCTCACTCGGCACTCCATTCAGTCTCCTTGAAGATATTCTTCCCAATCCATGACAGAACATCAAGACTGACTTGTTTTGAGAAGCTGTAGCCAGCTCAATGATATGCCTTGGATTTACTTTCTTGTCTTCCTGTGTTGTTCACTTGCTTTTCACTTTTGCTTCTGCGGCAGCACAGCTGCTCACAAATCATAGTGCATAAACTTTGCTTTGGCTCTGTTTTCTGAGAAACCCAGGCAAAGCCTTTTTCTTTTTAAATTCATTTGCCCGATGAGGAAATAGCTGAACACTTTTTTATTGTGGAGACAGGGTCTCATTATGTTGCTCAGGCTTGAGTGATCCTCCCACCTCAGCCTCCCAAAGCACTGGAAATACAAGTGCATGTCCCCATTCCTGGCTTGGGCTCTTTTTTGGTAGGTGTGCTCACCAATTGGCCCAGGTGTGGATACCTGCCCTAGAATGATCTAATGTATAGGCTGGTATTTCACCTATTGTTTGAGGGTCTCTCCCTGAACAGAGATGAGCTGAATGAAGTATCTTCCTTCTCAATTAAAACTTGATAAAGAAAAATGTGTTCAGTGGACAGTGGCTGTTGGGCAAAGAAATTATGAAGGAAGTATGTGTGTGTGTATGTAAGTGTACAAGACAGACAGAGATAGAGAGAGAGAGAGAAGCAAACTTTCCAAGTTCAATTTCAGTTCAAGAAGTTGAAGATTTTCTTATCCCTATTTCCTGTGTCCTTTCAATGAATGTCCCTTTTCACTTGAACTAATTTCTGATCAACTTGAACTTAACTCCTTTATAAGTAACCTGCTTTTCCTATCTGGATGGTTTTGTGATATTTTATGTATCTGCAACTCAAAAGTTTTCCCAGGATATGTCACACTGCAATTTTCTTTTCATTACATTCAACTAAAATGTGGTGAGTTCTTTTGAGTCGCATCCTCAGATTATTCTCCCCTCAGGTTCCAGAAGTTTTATTTTCAATTATAACTTTGATTGTTGCTCCTATTCAAATTGACCTGGTTGCTCTTTGGGGGAACAGGCAGAAGTCTCTGGGTTATCTGTTCTGCCAACCACTCCTATTGCTTTCCCTGTCTCTCTTAATTTCCCTCTTTGTCCTTTGCTTACCGGGGACAATGTATCATTTTTTTTTCATACAGCTAGCACGCTTTTCTACAATGCCAATGCTGTTCTTATCTCCTGCCAGTGACTTTCTACTCTGGCACCAAGATTTCAGTTCCCCTGTGGTTCTCATTTTTTTAATCCACCCACCTTTGTTTTCACCTTGATTTGTTACCTTTGAATCATATCCTGTTACTCTTTCACCTCTGCTTTGGCTTGAATGTATATGTCCCTCCAAAATTCGTATGTTGAAATCAAAGACCCAGTGCAGTAGTATTAAGAGGTGGAGCCTTTTGGGAAGTGATTAAATCATGAGGGCTCCACCCTCACGCATGGAATTAGTGCTCTTAGAAAGAAGTTGAAGGGAACACCCTACTCTCTTTTGCCCTGGGGTCCCTCTTGCCATTCAAGGACACAACAAGGTGCCATTTGTGGAGCAGAGAGCAAGCCTTTCACCAGACACAGAAGCTTCTTGTGCCTTGATCTTGGACTTTCCAGCCTCTAGAATTGTGAGATATTAATTTCAACTATTCATAAATTACCCCGTCTATTTTGTTGCGGCAGTGTGAATGAACTAAGGCAATCTCCACCTAATACATCTTATAAATTGTTGCTTTTATTTCCAAGAAACCACATAGTGTCTTCCTAGATTAATTTAGTTGAGTGAGAATTTGGTTTTTCTTCATCTAGGTCCATGACCACCGGCTTTAAAATTAGGGGAAATTCTGCCCAGATGTTGCCTTATTTATTTTTAGCATTGCTGAGCAAGCTTTCATTATTTTAATGTCTTTATGCAGGGCTTGTAGCAAGATGCTATTTTAAACCAAATGGCCCAAAGTGATGATCCTAGGATACAATTCCAAGCACGTCCTCCCTCCCCTTTTAAAGCCCTTTAGTGGCTCTGCTTTGCTCTTGAGACAGAACTGCACAACCTTCATGCAGCATGCAAGGCCTCTGATGATGTGGGTCCTGCCTACCTTTGCAGCCTCACCCTTTCCTCCTTCCCCACCTGCCTGCCTAATTCTTCCGCAATCCTCAGGACTCAGCATGGTCGCCTAAGGCAGGCTCTGCTTATTATTCCCTTATGCATTCCTCAATAGGAAGAGAATCTCTGATCCTTGGCTGGACACATGGTTGCATGGAATAAAGACAGCCTCCCTTGCAGCTAGAGCTGAGACCATGTAACTAAGTTTCTGGCCAAAGAATTGTGCAGGGGAGGCCGGGGCACGGTGGTTCATGCCTGTAATACCTGCACTTTGGGAAGCCAAGTTGGGTGGATCACGTGAGGTCAGGAGTTCAAGACCAGCCTGGCCAACATGGTGAAACTCTGTCCCTACAAAAAATATAAAAATTAGCCAGGCGTGGTGGTGGACTCCTGTAAACCCAGCTATTCAGGAGGCTGAGGCAGGAGAATCGCTTGAACCTGGGAGGCAGAGGTTGCAGTGAGCCGACATGGTGCCATTGCACTCCCCCTGGGTGACAGAGCAAAACTCCATCTCAAAAAAAAAAAAAAAAAAAAAAATAGTTGGGTACAACTTCTGGACAGGTTCTTAAAGGGAGGAAGTGTACTTCTTTACTCCCTCTGCCCCCATGCCACTATTTGGGATATGGAAATGATGGCCAAGTACCATTTTGGACCAAGGAGCTAGAGATGGTAAAGTAGAAATCTAGATACAATCTAAGTCACAGACGACCATGGTGTCATGCTACCTACTTAACTCTAGGTGAGAGTGAAATCAACTTCTTATTTATACCATTATGAATTTGGATTCTGTTACAAAGAGCAAACCCGTCCGGGTGCGGTGGCTCACGCCTGTAATCCTAGCACTTTGGGAGGCCCAGGCAGGTGGATCATGAGGTCAAGATATCGAGACCATCCTGGTCAGCATGGAGAAACCCTGTCTCTACTAAAAATACAAAAAAAATTAACTGGGCATGGTGGCGCGCACCTGTAGTCCCAGCTACTTGGGAGGCTGGGCAGGAGAATTGCTTGAACCCGGGCGGCAGAGGTTGCAGTGAGCCGAGGTCGCGCCACTGCACTCCAGCCTGGCGCCTGGTGACGGAGACTCTGCCTCATAAAAAAAAAAATACAAAAAACAAAGAGCAAACCCATATTCTAAATACGACAGAACTAGTACTATAAGTGGAGTACTGCAAGTAACAAGACCTAACCATGGGGCAACAGCTTCCTGGAAGCCCTTGACTGCAGGCGGTCGGGACACAGGAACATTCAGGCTGCAAAGCTAGAGATTCCTATCAGGTTGAGCAACCCCGTGAGTGACATCTCCCCTGGCTGCCCCTCGGATGGGCACAGCTCTGGGGGAAATGGTAGGAAAAATTCAGACGTGTGGCACATGGCACGTGCTCACTTTTAGAAAATTCCAATGAAAGACATGAACAGCCAGAAATGGAAAGGAACAACAGACTTGTGCAAGAAAGGCACCTTTCTCTGTCTCCTGCTTTCTAAATTGATGGGAAAGTCTTTAATTTCAGAAAATGCTTCTGTACCTTGAACAGAAGCGGTTACAATGAAGACTGCAAAGCACAGGGCTTAGCAAGGGATTAGACTGATGTCCCGGTGCTATGAGGTCTGCTGGCAGGTGGGACAAAGGGTGTTGCCTCCCCATGCAAGCACATTTGCTTCAGAAGCCTCTAAGTTGTTGTCATTAAGAAGGCAGACAGACAGGGACAGGCTCCAAAGACATGTGACACGTGGATGTTTTCTTCCTGTTGTCATCTGCCTGCCTGCCTATCTGAGCCGGCCTGCTGTGGGCTAACTCAGCCAGCCTTGCTGGGCAGTATAAAGTCTTTACCAAGTGCTAGAGGCCAGTTCTCACTCAATCTTAAAAGACCAAAGACAGCCGTGCGCAGTGGCTCACGCCTGTAATCCCAGCACTTTGGGAGGCCGAGGCGGGTGGATAACGAGGTCAGGAGTTCGAGACCAGTCTGGCCAACAGAGTGAAACCCTGTCTCTACTAAAAACATAAAAAATTAGCCAGGCGTGGTGGACTGTGCCTGCAATCCTAGCTACTTGGGAGGCCGAGGCAAGAGAATCGGGTAAACCCAGGAGGTGGAGGTTGCAGTGAGCCAAGATCGTGCCACTGCACTCCAACCTGGGTGACAGAGTGAGACTCTGTCTCAAAAAAAAAAAATTAAAGAAAGACCAAAGACAAAATAACAAAAAAGGTCAACCCTCCCCTTATTTTTCTGAAAGCTTCTACTGAGTTTCAGTTCATAGAGTTTTTGTTTTTTGATAGAAGGTCATCTAAAAGGTAATACGGAGAGAACATGTGCAGGATGCCTTGGATCCAGCTAAAATTTTGGAAGGCCTTACCAGAAAGCAGTGTTTGTGAGTTCTGAGGTTTGAATTTTCAGTGTGCTTTGAAAGGTGTCCAGCGCTTTGCCGAGTGAATGAAGACTCTGCACAAGGCTCGAAGGTAACCCTCCCTGGAAAGTTGCAGTACTTCCTTATTTCTCCATCCACAAAGAAGACCCTTAGTCAAAGGATACACGTTCATATATTTTACTAAACCACAGACTGAAACTTTTTTAAAAAATTTTTTACCTTGAAAATCTACACTGTGGGTGAGAGCAGAGATACGATGAACAAGCGGGGGGCGGGGGACAGGCCAGGGAATCCCAGATCCACAATAGGGACAGATAAGATGCGACATGGAGGCATGGGGAGAAGTGAAGTCAGTCGGTGTCAGGCAGGCAGGTTAGTCCAAGGCAGGAAACCAAGGTCAAGACCCTGGAGATGAGGGGGCAACGGAAAAGTCAGTGCCAATAAGGAAGGATGAATTAGCAGCCCAAGATTAAGGCAGGCAAGACAGTCGTAAGAGTCCAGGTACAGGGGAAGGTAAACAAGAAGAAGCAGGTTCGAGCAGGCAGGACCTGGCATTGAAGCCTGGGGTGATGAGACTTAGCCCCTGGAGTTCATGGTGGAGACTTCCGGATCCACAGAGCAGGTTTGTAAAGGGGTGAGAATCTAGGCTGAAAGATTAGAGCCACAGCCCTAAAGCCTGAGTCAGAAACTGGGCAAAAGGTGGGAGCTGAGCGTAGCTGAGCGGCAGCGCCTGCCTGTTTTCCATCCACAAAGACCCTTGGTCGCCTTGATAGTTGGCACGCACCTTACAAAGCAGGAGCTCCTGCTGTACTCCCAGTCAGAGTGAGGACAGGAGAGTTCCGGGGGAGGCAGCATCCCCATGCCACTAGAGAAAGTGGGGGTCATGAACCACACTACCCTCAATACAGATTGAGCAATTGCCAGGTCAACAGAGTGAAACGTTGTTTCTCATATGTATAAGGGTTCTCATACATTGCCTTAAGTCAGTCATCAAACTCCTCTTCTTCCTCAGAGGACCCCTTCCTCCGGACCCCAATCTCTGTGAAAGGTATTAGTAGCCACCTAGCTGTACACATAAAAACTGGGAGGGGTTTCTAGTTATTCTCAACCCCTGTACCTAATTGGACCCCAAGTCCTGTTGATTATACTCATGAAATAGTAAAACCAAATCCTTCCCCTGCAAAGTCCTTGCATCACCTCCCTGCCATCATCCGAGGGTGATGATAACAGCTGTAACTTCTTCTCATTCCGGGCTGTGCCAGACGCCTTCGCAAGCGCTCTCTCACGGAATCCCCCGACACTGTGAACCTGGGGCCATTCAGAGGCCCATTATACAGACTTTTAGAAAGCAAAGTGAGGCCCAGAGAAGTTAAATGACATTTCAGAGCTCACCCAGCTGGCAAACAATAAAGTTAGGGACCTCAAATTTTGATCTAGAGTCCACCACAAAGGCTGTGCATAGATGTTAGGCTGGTGCACACCTGCGGTTTCTGCCACTGAAAGTAATAGCAGAAACTGCAATTACTTTGCACCAGCCTAATAATATTCAATAATGGGCTGCCAAAAAAGGAAGGAAGCAGGTAAGATGTGCAGCGGTAAAGTCCGAAACCCTGCTGCTGAGTGTTACTATCCACCTCCTGCTGAGTGCCTGCTATGCACCCAGCAGCACGTGAGAGCTTTCCTTTCACTTTCCTTTACCGCTACAGGCAATCCCATTTACAGATGAGGAAACCGCACCTAAGGAGGAGAAAGAGCTTGAGTTTACACACTGTGTCTGTGTTGAGCCTCCTTAGTAAAGAGCAGAGAACAACACCTTTTAGTGATGATAAGGCAGGTTATCCCCGAACCTGTCCGGAGGGTGGACGACAGAGCCTGCAGCTGTTTACCTCCTGTGACTGCCCGATTAGATCTGGGGTGCATGGAGCGTTTCACCTGCCTGACTGAAGAAGGAACGTGGCTGTACTTGTGAGGCTAACAGCGAGAGCTTCATTTGGGTAAACTATAATCAATGGGAGAGAATGCAATCACGGATCTTTACACAGACATATTCAAAACCACTGCACCTTGCATCCACGTAGCCCCTTCATGTTCACAAGTTTTCCTCTTGTGATTTCTTTCTATTCTCTGTCACGCACGGCCAACTCCATGGGTGTGTGACCAGTGCAGCATCACAGGGTCTGCACCGAGGAGGAGGTCAGGGTTGGCTGCATGCGTCCCACACACCCAGCCACGAAAGAGGCCCTGGGAGCCCATGAGGGGCTCACTCCTCCAGGAAGTACCCTTGCCCAAGGGCACAGTGTGAAATGGCAGATAAAATGCGCCACGACTAAGTTCTTCAAAAAATTAAAAATCAGGCCGGGCGCAGTGGCTCACGCCTGTAATACCAGCACTTTGGGAGGCTGAGGCGGGTGGATCACAAGGTCAGGAGTTCGAGAGCAGCCTGGCCAATATGGTGACAACCTGTCTCCACTAAAAATACAAAAATTAGTCGGGTGTGGTAGCGGGCACCTGTAGTTGTCCCAGCTACTCGGAAGGCTGAGGCAGGAGAATTGCTTGAACCCAGGAGGCAGAGGTTGCAGTGAGCTGAGATGGTGCCACTGCACTCCAGCTTGGGCAACAAAGCAAGGCTCTGTCTCTAAATAAGTAAATAAAAATTAAATTACTGTGTGATTTAGCAATGCCTCTCTGGGCATATCCCCCAAAGAACTTCAAGGGGGTCTTGAAGAGACATTTGCACACTCATATTCACAAGCAGCATTATTCACAATAGCTAAAAGGCGAAACAGCCCAAGCGTTCATGGACAGACGAATGAACAAACAAAATGGTGCATCCGTGCAACAGAATATTGTTCAGCCTTAGAAGGAAGGAAAGTCAGACACATGTTACAGCAAGACAACCCCTGAGGACATAATGCTAAGTGAAACAGGCTGGACACAAAAGGACAAATACTGTGTGATGCCACTTATATGAGGTCCCTAGAGGAGTCACATTCATGAGACAGAAAGTAGAATGGTGGTTGCCGGGTTGCGGGGAGATAGGGAATGGGGGAGTTAGTGTTTAATGATGAATGTATACATAACATACAATGTACCATCTACTTTTTATTTTTGGCAGAGTCTTGCTCTGTCATCCAGGCTGGAGTATAGTGCTATGATTTTGGCTCCCTGCAGCCTCTGCCTCTCAGGTTCAAGCAATTCTCGTGCCTCAGTCTCCTGAGTAGCTGGGATTACAGGCATGCACCCCCACCCTGGCTAACTTTTGTATTTTTAGTAGAGACGGGGGTTTCACCATGTTGGCCAGGCTGGTCTCAAATTCTTGACTTCAAATGATCTGCCCACCTTGGCCTCCCAAAGTGTTGGGATTACAGACATGAGCCACAGTGTCTGGCCAAAATGTACCATCTTGATAATTTTTAAGGGCACAGGTAGGTCATGGTAGGTGTAAAAAATATCTAACCCCTGCCCTCGTTCTCTTCGCACAGTCCCTGACCTGCCCCGTAAAGGCCCAAGGGAGCCCCTACGTTCCCAACCTGCAGGCATGAGGTCATGCAAGCGGGGTGGAGGGTGGAGGCCCCTCGCAGATGGCGGGGTAGGGCCCCCAGCACTCAGTTCTGGACAGAATGAAACCCTGACGACCTATTCGATGGAATTACACGGAAGAAAGGAAATTCATCTCTTAAGAACAAGCGGGAGGCGGATGACTGAAGTCCCAAAGAATGCTGTGGTTGAACCTTTTTTTTGTTGTTTGTTTTCTGGCACAATCTGTCTCTGTGACTAAGCTGAGTGCCATGTTTCCGTGACAAAGGCCTCTTTCTTACGACAGTTTGATAGTTCCAATACGGGGGGACAGCCCCGACTCTCCCATGGGCCAGCGTCTGAAGGCGGCCACAGAACAAGGGGAGAGAAAAACCACCGCTCTTCTCCAAGTTGGTCCAGACTGAACTGAGAGAGGCTTAAGGAACAAAAACAAAACAAAATCGGAAACTTTAACCCACTCCCGAAATAAAAAAAGAAGTTACCGAAGGGACGGGGGAACACAGATGCAGTGGCACAGAGAAGAATTTGGATGAAAAAGTGGCCTCAGGGCCGGACGCGGTGGCTCACGCCTGTAATCCCAGTACTTTGGGAGACCGAGGTAGGCGGATCACTTGAGGACAGGGGACCAAGACCGGCCTGGCCAAGATGGTGAAACCCTGTAATCCCAGCTACTCAGGAGGCTGAGGCATGAGAATAGCTTGAACCCAGGGGGTGGAGGTTGCAGTAAGCCGAGATGGTGCCACTGCACTCCAGCCCTGGGTGACAGAGAGAGACCCTGTCTCAAAATAAATAAATAAAATAAAACTTTTAAACAATTTAAAAAGAGATAAGAAAAGTGGCCTCGGGGCTTTGTGCCCACCGTAGAGAGGAAGTGGAAAAAGCTAAGAGAGGATCTCTGGGGCAGAGAAGAGGCCGATGGCGGTGGGGAGAACCCGATGCCCTGGTTTCTAACAGCTGCCCGTCATAAAGTATCACAGGGATTTCTTCTCACAGCCCGGGGAGGCCAGAAGTCCAAAGTCAAGGTGTCCATGGGGCTATGCTCCCCCATGAAGGCTCTGGGGGAGGATCCTCCCTCGGGTCTTCCGGCTTCTGGTGGCCCTGGCAATCTGTGGCATTCCCCAGCTTATAGACATATGACTCTAGTCTCTGCCTCCACTGTCACAAGGCTGTCTTCCCTCCATGTGTCTCTGTGTGGCCACAGGGTACTGTCCCTCTACGTGTGTCTTCCCTCCTTATTTATAAGGGTACCCAGTCATATTGGACTTACGCCCACCCTGATCCAGTATGAGCTGATCTTAACCTAATTACATCTGTAAGGACCCTCCTGCCAAATAAGGTTATAATCACAGGTCCCAGGGATGAGCGACTTCCACACCTTTCTGGGGTGCATGACTCCCGAATCACTCCTTTATTCTGGAACTTACAGGACAGGTCACTCTTGCTCTCTTAGCTCTCCCCCGGGCAGTGATCCTGCACAGTGGCTGTCTAGGAGGTGAGGCTGGAGAAGTGAGTCGTCACTGCAAGGCCACCGGACCACCTCGGGACCACCTGTCTGGAGTTTTTCCCTTGTTTTCTCCTTCCTGCCCCCTGATATCCCACTGCCAGAAGGCACGGGCAAGTGTTATGGTTCTTACCAAAGTAACACTCACCTAAAGCAATGCTTAAAACCATCTTTAACAGAAATATTTGCTTCCAGTTAACACTGGCTACAAAATCTCCGTCTGTCCCTCACTGAAGATTCTTTACATAGGGGCTTGCATTTCCTAAGGAGCCAAATGAGATGTAATTTTAAAGACGCATCTGGGCCAGGGGCAGTGGCTTATGCCTATAATATCAACATTTTGGGAGGCTGAGGCAGATGAATCTTTCGAGATCAGGAGTTCGAGACCAGCCTGGCCAACATGGTGAAACTCCGTCTCTACTAACAACAGAAAAAAAATCGAGTCAGGCGTGGTGGTGTAATCCCAGCTGCTTGGGAGGCTCAGGCAGGAGAATCACTTGAACCTGGGAGGCAGAGGTTGTAATAAGCTCAAGATCACACCACTGCACTCCAGCGTCTGACAATAATTGCAGTTACTATAGTCAATGTTCAAAGGATTCATAAGGGGAGATGAGACATTTTTCACAACTGAGTTGACCCAAATTCCTACACGGACTTTAGGGGAGAGTTTTTAAGCCTTTGAGGTCACAGCCAGGCACGTCACTTGGCAGCAGAGTGATGGGTTAAGGGCACGGGCTCTGGAGCTGGGAACCTGGGTTCAAATCCTAGAGGAGTCAAAGTCACAGGGACAGAAATAGAATGACAGCTGCTCCTCCCTTGAGGTGCGCTCTTGGGCACAGCCTGCCTCTGTAAATTGGGGGATGTGAATTTCCAGCTTTCTTGATTGTTCCATGATTGTTAGAGGCTGGCAGAGGAGGGTGATTCATAAACTTCTGAATTAGATGGAACTCCTGGCCTCAAGTGATCCTCCTACCTCAGCCTTCTGAGCAGCTGAGATTACAGGCATGAGCCACCACACCTGGCTAGACAGAAGTAAGTCAGATCCTGAATCTGCCGGGTGCAGTGACTCATGCCTGTAATCCTAACACTTTGGGAGACCGAGGCGGGGCAGATCACCTGAGCTCAGGAGTTCAAGATTAGCCTCGGCAGCATGGCAAACCCCCGGATGTGTAAAAATACAAAAACATTAGCCGGGTGTGATGGCACAAGCCTGTAGTCCCAGCTACGTGGGAGGCACAGGCATGAGAATCGCTTGAAGCCAGGAGGTGGAGGTTGCAGTGGGCCAAGATCACACCACTGCACTCCAGCCTAGGCAACAGAGTGAGACTCTGTCTCAAAAAAAAAAAAAAAAAAAAAAAAAAAATTCCTAAATCTGCCTCTTATCAGAAGAATGACCTCTAAGCATGTCCCCTGCCTCCTGAGGCCCCATAGCCACATGTCCAGACTGGGATGGCAGTGAGGACTTAGCAATTCGTGCATGTCACCGAGTGCCACATGTCCCCATGAGTGCTACACAGGCACCGGTGATTCTGAGCTGGTTTCTTAGCGCACTAAGCAGAACGTTTTAAAATAAAAACCCTGCCCCTCTAGAACTAAACCACGCCCCACAGCTCCCTCTTGTAGTGGCCAAGCTTCCTCAGTGGGCTGCCCTGGAAGAAGGATTGCTTTCTTCCCTAAGTGCGACTTTGTAACAAGCTATTGGGGAGGGTGAGCAGGAGCAGCAGTGGGAACAGAGGAAAGAACTTTTTGTCCTCTCCAAGTGCCTGGGAAAGCCACCAGGAGACCACACTGCCATTCTGCAGGGAGCCTGGTAGGGCACTCCCTCCCCAAGGCCTGCTACAGGCTAACAGAGTGTACGTGGTAGAAAGACAAGTTCACTGTGCCACGATGTCCA
Source organism: Ateles fusciceps (assembly GCA_036589455.1). Classification (NCBI taxonomy): domain Eukaryota; kingdom Metazoa; phylum Chordata; class Mammalia; order Primates; family Atelidae; genus Ateles; species Ateles fusciceps. Next base: position 3,189,087 of record JAZHEH010001360.1, read on the forward strand.
ATCCCTGTCGCCAGGGACCTGGGTGGGGGTGGCTGGGGCAGCGGTGGAGGAGGAGAGGGCCCGCAGCAAAAAGGCCCCTTGTATCTCATGGAGGAGACGCTGCTGCCCAGCAGATGGGGGAGGGGACAGCAGTGTCATCTCCGTTTTATTCTTAGAAGGTGGCTTGTGTGGTGGGATTGGAAGGGGCTCCCAAGTGAGTCCAGGGAACGGGGGACAAGAAGGGAAGCAGCTCGTGTGTTTGTGTAGTAGTCTGTGGAGGGGCCGCCACTTATGAAACCATCGGTAGGATTCCAGGGAGGCCATCAGCACCCCTAGTGCAGAGCTGACCACGCACTGCCTGGTTCTTGGTGCCATGCAAAGCACGGGACAGGTAACCCAGGCTCTGTTCCCAGGGAGGACACAGGAGAGAGAGAAAACCAAACACCACACGATGAAGGCTGAGGACATGTTATGTAACTTGTCGTCTTCTGGTTGTGTACTTGGTTCAGTTACATATTGTCATACAATATAATCATATTTCCTTATTTTTCGTGGCCACCTGATAAAATAGTGTCAGCTTTCATGATAAATTGTGAATAACTGTATTAACCTTTTGGTTAAAGTAATTGTTTATTCCCTCATAATTCTGTTCTCAAGTTTTAAAATTAATTTTATGATTTTTTTCCAGGGTGTCTTCAATTCTTATTTGAAAGGTTGTAGGTAATTCTAAAATTACAATTCTAATACTAAATCCTAAATATAATACTCAAAGTGCTCAATACTGAACTGAGTAACAGACATTACTAAGATTGTGGGGGGAGATGATTCTTAGGAATATTTGAGATGCGTAAATTACTTTGAGTTTCATATCAAAACCCCATTGAGCTCTGGAATGGAGGCCAAAAGGATAAGAAATGTTGTGTTACTGGTTATGTAACCTTGTTCAGTTGGTATTCTAAG
>JAZHEH010001362.1:0-184016 GCA_036589455.1 Ateles fusciceps
GACATTGGAGGATTTTGGAAGGACTGATTAATGTAAATAACATAGAATTCTTCCCTTAAAGAATCTTTTGAGTTCTTCAGTAAAATGATTTATTTTTATTGCAAAAAAAAAAAAAGGAATTAAACTTTTTTACCAAGTTCTTAAAATTTCCACCTATCTCAACTCAGATATTCTCCATGTGAAAAATAACTGGTACATCATGCTATATTTTCTGGTTCAATTATACAGTGAAAAAATAAAATTAATGTGAAAAAAAGCATCAAAAAGAAAAGATGGCTTCTCCTCTTTTTGTATTTGATTTAGTACGGTGTAGGTGGTCTTGAATCTGTGAGCTAATTATGGGGAGTCCAAATTACTGCAATCCCCACTTTTCCCTGTAGACAAAACTTATATCCATTGATCACTGATTTCCTGGTAGGAAAAGCAAATAGCAAAAGTAATTTGGTGCTGCAAAAAATAGAGTGTCTAATCTAAATTTCACTTAGATTCAGCCAATTTATTTGTTATCTTTCTTTCTTAGCTTCTCAGTATACAAAGGAAATGTAATAATCTTTTTTACCTCAGTGGGATGTGTAAGTAGCAGATAAAATGCTAGACAACAAAATAACCTGGAGAAAAGTGAAAACATCATATGATTTTAAGGAATGATAATTGGTACATTAGTAATGTGATGTTTTAAATTTAAAAATTGCTAATGCATTCTGTACTATATGTTTGAACAGTTTCACTGCAGAAGGCTCTATTTCCTCCTGATCGTGGACGTTGGTCTGTCTTGGAAATCAGAAAATAAACAATAAGTAACTTATTTTTTTTTTTTTGTGAGAGTGTGTATTTTGCATAAAAAGGGTGAAAATAGAGGGTATATATATATATTTTTTTCCAAATATTTATCAAACATTGTTTGCTTTTAACCCACACTAGAATAATACATGATTATTACTCTTAATACCTGTACATAAAGATCACATGTAGGCATTATTTTTTTTTTTTTTAGAAAAAGAGAAAAGAGAAAGAAGGAAGAAAAAAAGAATGAAATAAAGAAAAAAAGAAAAAAAAGGGGGGGAGAGAGAACGGGAATCTTGCTCTATTGCCCATGCTAAGAAAATGCAGTCTACAAATGAATATTAAAAGCTTTTTTATACTAATAATTGTGTTATACAATGGAGACAGGAGAGGAATAAGGGAGGAAAATAACAAACAAACAGCCAACCAATATTTCATTTAAACCTATGAAATGCTATGCAATTGCTAGGGAGTGATCTACTCCCAACCATGTGGTCACTTTTAGAATAAGTGTGATGTGTTACTGAAAAAAAATGTATGTTTTGCGGATTTGGAGTAGAGAGTTCTGTAAATGTTTATTAAGTTTACTTGTTTGAGGTTTAAGTTCAAGTCCCGGGTATCCTTCTTAACCTTCTGTCTCATTAATTTGTCCAATATTGACAATGTAATGTTAAAGTCTCCCACTATTATTGTGTGGGAGTCCAAGTCTCTGTAAGTCACCAAGAAGTTGCCCTATGTATCTGGGTGCTCCTATATTGGGTGCGCATAGACTTAGGGTCGTTAGCTCTTCCCGTTACATTGATCCCTCTACCATTATACAATGTCCTTCTTATCTCTTTCGGTTTCTATTACTTTAAAGTCTATTTTATGAGAGATGAGAATTGCAACTACTGCTTTTTTTTTTTTTCTCTCCATTTTGTTGGCAAATCTTCCTCCATCCCTTTGTTTTGAGTCTCTGTATATCCTTGCATGTGAGATGGGTCTGGATGCAGCTTACTAATGGGTTTTTTGAAGTGGCTGATATTGGTTGTTCCTTTCTATATATAGTGCCTCTTTCAGAATCTCTTGTAAAGCAGGCCTGGTGGTAATGAAATCTCTGAGTAATTGCTTGTTTGTAAAAAATTTTATTTTTCCTTCACTTATGAAACTTAGTTTGGCTGGATATGAAATTCTGGGTTGAAGAGTTCTTTTTCTTTAAGGATGTTGAATATTGGCCCCCACTCTCTTCTGGCTTGTAGGGTTTCTGCTGAGAGATCAGCTGTGAGTCTGATAGGCTTCCCCTTGTGTGTAACCTGACCTTTCTCTCTAGCCGCCCGTAGTATTTTCTCCTTCGTTTCAACCCTGATGAATCTAATGATTATGTGCCTTGGGGTTGCTCTTTCTGAGGAATATCTTTGTGGTGTTCTCTGTATTACCTGGAGTTGGGTATTGTCTTGCCTTGATAGGTTAGGAAAAGTTTTCCTGGATAATATCCTGAAAAATATTTTCCAGCTTGGATTCATTCTCTTTGTCACATTCAGGTACACCTATCAAACGTAGATTAGGTCTTTTCACATAGTCCCATATTTCTTGAAGACTTTGCTCATTCCTTTTTACCCTTTTTTCTCTAATCTTGTCTTCTCATTTTATTTCATTAAGTTGGTCTTCAACCTCTGAAATCCTTTCTTCTGCTTGATCAATTCGACTGTTAAAACTTGTGCATACTTCTCGAAGTTCTTGTATTGTGTTTTTCAGCTCCATTAATTCACTTATATTCCTCTTTAAATTGTCCATTCTCATGAACATTTCGTGAAACCTTTTTTCAAGGTTCTTAGTTTCCTTGCATTGGGCTAGAACATGTTCTTTTAGCTCACAGAAGTTTCTCATTATCCACCTTCTGAAGCCTGATTCTCTTGATTCCTCACATTCATTTTCTATCAGGCCTTGTTCAATTGGTGATGAGGCACTGCAATCCTCTGTAGGAGGGAGAGGCATTCTAATTTTGGGTGTTTTCAGCCTTTTTGCACTGGTTTCTTCCCATCTTTGTGGATTTATCCACCTGTCGTCTGTGTAATTGCTGACTTTCAGATTAGGTCTCTGAGTGGACGTCCAACTTGTTGGTGATAAAGTTTTTTCTATTTCTTAATTTTCCTTCAGCGGATGCCCCTCCCCCACAGAGCTGGACCTTCCCGGGTTCAGCTGTACTTGCTGTGAAACTCTCAATCTTCAGCAGTTCCAACTGCTGTTTTTATTTTTATTTTTTGTGGAGGGGGTACCAGCCTTCCCCTGCGGCGACCCACTACGCCGGGCCGGAACAGCAGCATTAAGATTTGTGGTGCTTTTCTGCCCGGGAATCTCCTGGTCTGGTTCCCCACTTCAGACCGCTTTTCAATCAGCTGAATGGGGGACTCTGCTTTCCCGGAGCTCCAAACGCCAACCAAAGGGCACTTAGTCCCGTATACTCTGGACTGAGAACCGCCGCGTAGGGGCGCCTGCAAAACGGCCGCGCCCTCCAAAAGGGTCGCGCTGGCGACCCGTGGGGCTCCTCCGCCAAGGATCTCTTGGTCCGTGGGCAATGAAAATTCATCTGAAAATGTGGCGTCCACTCACTCTCTACACTTTCAGTGGGAGCTACAATCCTGAGCTGCTGCTGATCGGCCATCTTGGATCTCTCTCCAATAAGTAACTTATTTTTACATTATCTATAATAGTACCAATTTGTTAGACTTCTCAGAGATCTAATACATTACACACTTCTTCTAATTAGGAAAATTAAAATGTTCAGACACCTTAAATAATTTTAAAGCTATTATTGTATGGAAAATAAATGGTCTTCCTCGATCTTTAACAATATATTTTTAGCTGGATAACTTGTGTGACGTTCCAGTTTAGTAAACCCTTTTAAGCAAATAGAAAACATAAATAAGGAAGATGAAAGTTTAAATGGTTTTATAAATGTTTGAACCTCTGTGTTGCACTTTTACATAGCAGGCTCATAGACAATGTCAGGGATGCTTTGTTCATAGTGCTATTGAAAAATAGGCTCAGATTTCGAACTAATGCATATATTAATTGAGCAAAACCATAGAAACTTTAGAGCAAAACCAGATTACCACTCTAAGTGTCATCCATTTTAGTGCCACATGCTTTATTGTATATAGAAACTACACTTTACCTTATCAAATAATGAAATTTTGATACAGCCATTAAAACTTGATGTCCGTGAATGTGGATTGAAAGTATACAAAGGAGAACACATGCAGTAGTGTCATCTTTGTGGTACTGTAAGACACAAAATACTACAAATGTTTAACAGAAGTATGGAAATTGCAGTGAAAGGAATCCCATATAGAAGCAAAAATTCTAACAGAATTTTAATATTTCTCTCAACAAGAGCAGATTAAATGTAAATAGAACCCTATTTTTGAAAATGCAAGGAGAAGCAAGGAGAGTAGGAAAAATATTTTTGTGGGTATAGCATTCATGTATCAAGTGTCAGTCCAGCATTGGTCAAGCAAGCTGATCGGGCAACCAACTGATTAAATTGTTTAAAATTTAATGAGTTGTTTCAGTGTTTCTATCAACATAGCTCAAGTGTTAATTGACAAAATTATAGCATGCTTAAGAGGTATCTTGCAGAGGGAGTGTTCAGAGTTGGAAGCCTTAAAGACATGGAATTGAAAACCACTTAAATCCACTAGTTAATACTGTATGATGTTGAGCAAATTACTTCACATCTCTGAGCTTCAGTTTCCTTATCTGTATAGTACATCTGAAAGCACTTTGCTAAGAGCAATCTAATACCTTATTACTAGAATACATACTTTACAATCGAGTTTAGCCATATCTACATATTACAGTTGTGTTAAATTGATAATCGTTTAGACTTAAAAGTATCATGTAGCAGAACAAGCAGTGGGCTAAAAATTGAATAACACCATTTTTCTAATAATTGTGCTATTTTTAACAAATACTTTTCCCCTATGGACCTAGATTTATCCATACCATACAAATTAGGAGGGGAGAAATAGACAGTCCTCAAATTTATACTGTTCTTACTTAAGAACAATATTTTGTGTACTTAAAGTACACAAAATAAGCTATATGTTTGCAGTTCTATGGAATAATAGCTGACTAGTTAATGAACATCCCATCTTTGACCATACATTATTAAATCTCTTATATATATAACCTTACCTTTTAAGAGCTACAAGTACATTTTAAATGTTTGATCAGTCACATACATATTCAATTGTGTACAAATCATATGCGTATAACTTAATAAATTTTTAAAGTTTATGTATTGTGCAATCAGCATCCAAATTAAAGAAAAATAATATTGACATAGCCTCTCCCCAAAACTCTTAAGTTGCATTACTTTATTTATTTATTTATTTATATTTACAAATAGGATCTCATTCTATCACCCAGGCTGGAGTGCATCATAGCTCATTGCAACCTGGAACTCCTGGGCTTGGATCCTCCTGCCTCAGTCTCCTGAGTAGCTGGGACTACAGACACCTGTCAGCATGTCTGGCCAATTTTGTAAAAGAAATTTAGTAGAGACAAGGTCTTGTTATATTGCTCAGGCAGGTCTTTAACTCCTGGACTCAAACAACGCTCCTGCCTTTGCCTCCAAATGTGCTAGAATGACACGTGTGAGCCACCATACTCAGCCTTCATTTTTATTTATTCCAATGTGGTCATTTGAAAGAAAAAGAATACTAAATAGAGATGATGTTAACCCAAATAACAACATCTAGTGAGTCATTTTTTAAATTCTTCCTTTTAGCTTGAAATCAGAAACAATGGACATATAAGAAAATGCTCTTAGGGGAGTGGTGATCAATTACAATATTTTACATACTCAACTCGCTCATGGCTTTTTTTTTCAAGTTTTGTTTATTTTCAAAAATTCTGGCAGAGTAAACTTTGGGAATGTAATATTGATAGTCACGATATTACCTAATACAATTTTAATGTGCTCAGGTTGTTTCTTTAAATATCAAACTTCTCTCAACTCAAGTCAGGCATGTAGAATTCTGAGCACAAATAGTCTATTTGTGTTATTGTTTCCTCACCATGCAAGTAGCAGTGACGTGGGAAATATCTAAGATTGAAGTCAAAGAATCAGAGTAAACCTATGCTTGTCAAGGAATATCTATTAGAGGTATCTTGTCTTTCCAATTTTATGTAGTGTGGCCTTGCTCAGTGTTCATTTGAAGAAATGATTCTTAACCTGTGCATTCATTTAAAGAAAATATTATGCCTCTTTTTTGTGGCTATGACAGAAATCTATGAATACTGTATTTCAGTGATATCCAATATCTAACTGTTTTGAAATGTTTTTATTAACTGAACATTTCAATTCATCAAGAAAATCAGCACTTTAGACAGTCTTATATTAATTTTTCACTTTTTCCTTTTATTTTTGCCAAGTAACAAGAAATTACATAATTGTATATATGTATACTTGTAGGGGTTCTTTGTTTGTTGTTGAGACAGGGCTCCACTATGTTGCCCAGGTTGAGTACAGTGATTATTAACAGGTGTGCTATCATGCACTACAGCCTTGAACTGCCTGGGCTTCAAGCTAGATCCTCTGCCTTCTCCTTTACAGTAGTCCTAGTAGTTAGTACTACAGGCTTACGCTACCATGCCTGACTTCCTTGTGGTTTTTTATACGGATGTTGTGTGTGTCTGAATTGGTGGTATGGCAGGAAATCGAACTAGATGTGAGAGTAGAAGGGGTTCTGACTGGAGATGAACATCAAGAAGTGATGCTTCAAACCGGATATAAACAAATCAAACAGATACTTTGGAAATTGCATCTTCATGGTAGGTTGGTAGCTTTTCTCCTGTACTATACAACTCTTTTGAAGTTAAGTTATCTCAGTTTTCCAGGAAGTTTTCTGATAAAAACCCAATTTACAGTGCACACACAATCCCCTGACGCCTTCATGATGGCCTAATTTTACTCTTTCCAATTCAAGATTATGTATCACAAAAACATCAATCTGCACTTATTTATTTAGATCATCTAACTTCCTAAGGATACAGTCTTATATATTCAGAAAATCCAATCACAGTTTATTTTTAATGATTGATTAAATGTATATCCTTGAACAGACAAAATACTACTTTGAGACCTATTATAAATTTTTCCTAGTTTATTCTATTTGTTTTGCTTTTTGATTATTTTTGTGTTTTTGCTTCCATCTCTTCCAGATCCCTTGTAGCAACTCCAATATTGCTGGTCTTTAGGCAGACGTGACTATGTTCGCTCGAAGCAATTAACTAAGGAAAACAAATCTTTTAGGAGTTGTCCAAAAATTAAGTGTTTGTATATAAAAAGCCTTCCTATCAGAAAAGCATCCTGTTATGTGTGGAGAATAAATATTTAGAATATGGCCCCTTCAGGAGAAGGAACATAAAATGTTTTGATGAAAGAAGCTAAACAAAAAATTACAATTTGCATCCAGCAATCCCTTTAGTGGGTATATACCCAAGCACTATAAATTGCTTATCACTAAGACACATGCCTGTGTCCATGTCCACTATTGCTGCACGACATCACATACAAGACACGCTAATTAATCCGTAATGTCCATCAGTAGAGATTGCAAAATAAATATCATTACATATACACCATGGAATACTGTGTAAGCCATAAACAGAATGAGATCAGTCCTTTGGAGAAACACCTGATAGACTGGGCTGTCTACCCTCAGCACTAATGCAGGAACAAAACTCAAATACCGCGTGTCGCACCTTAACAACCTGGCAAGTAAATGAATGAGAGCACATGGATACACAGAGAGGGCAAGAGCACACTAAGGCCTATCAAAGGGTCAAGAGTGGGAGCAGGGAGATGATAAAACAACTAATGGGTACTAGGCTTAATAAAATAAAATAATGTCTTAATCATTTAGGTTAGTGGGTAATCAATACAAAGAGATTTATTGACATCAATGACATAAAGGGAAGCCGAGTCACAGAGCTGTATAGTAATCCAACTGGTACTAAGTTGGTATCGATTAGATTATAAATTTTTATAAATTCAAATGTTAATGTACTTCGTCTTTACCCAATGAAAATATTTATCACATATACACAAAGAAGGAATGGGTGAGAAAGTAAAACATGTAACTACAAGAAAGAAAGAGGAAGATAAAGAAGGTAGTAGTGGGGAAGATTAAGACTCAGAAATGTATAAAACATACTAAAAATAAACAATATGACTCAAAAGTATGCCCTTCTTTTCTAGTAGTTCGACTTTACAATCCAAATAAATGAAATCAATCACCAAGGCATATAAATTAACAAAGACAAAATTATCGACATGTTCTCCACATTCATAGATACTAAGACTCAGTGCTTTACAAGTGGACAACACGCACCCAAGAGATATAAAGACCAATAAAATCTTCTCTCACAATCCCAATTATATGTTTACTTCTTTTCACAAAATACAAAACACAGTCCAACCCTATGTGCAATCTCAAAGAACTCTGAATCATCAAAAGAAGTGGCTTCAAGATAGGGAAGAAGAAAGGAATGTGGTTATTGTTTACTGGAACAGAATTTCTGTTTACAAGAAGTAAAAGCTTCTAAAATGTATTATAATGATGGTTGCACAATAATGCTAACATACTTATAAAATAGAGGGAAAATATTTAGGACGCTGAATTTGACTATAATATATTGGATATAACAACATCAAAGTATAGCAAACAAGATACAAGTAAATATGTTTAATTTTATCAAAATCGATCTTCTCTGTGTATCAAAGGACAGAGTAAAAGGAGCAACCCGCACAAAGGAAAAGATGTGCAATTACATTGCTGATAAGAAATTAATATCCATAACATATTAGGTAACTTCTACAACTCGTAAGATACAACAGAATCAACCCAATTCAGATATGGACAAGGATTTCAATAGACATTTATCACGAAGTACATAGAAATGGCCAATAAGTCCATGGAATATGTTTGTTGTCACGATTCATTAGGGAACAATAAATCAAAACCAGAATGAGATAGATACCACTTTGTAACCATTATCTAAACAGAATAAAAGATCCTGGCAAGTATGTAGAGAAATTTATACCTTTGTATATTGCTATGAGGAATGAGAATGTTGCTAGCCACTGTAGAAAGTGGTTTGGTGATCTCCTCAAAGTACATCACTACCATCATATTACCCATAAGTCTCTAGATGAACTTTAACAAATATGCATAGAGTTCTGAATTGTAAGCCAGGTATTGTGTTTGATATTAGGATATAAATTCCAGTAAAACAGAAACCTAATAGGAAGGAAGGAGAGGCAAAAGGATATTTTCCTTACAGTGTACTAAGTTTAAACTTAGGTATAGGAACAAAGCACAAAAATATAACCTGCTGTTACTCACCCATTTTGAAGGAAGACTGCAAGAAAACCTTTGTTCACAGAGGAGGTGACATTTGAGCTGTATTTTCTGAAGGCAACTGCATTATGACCTGCAAATATTTCCAACGTATTCCATCTAAATCATTTATCTATAGTAGAGACTAGTTATTTTATGCTACTATGGAGTTTGATGTTATGTTAATCTTGATTTTAATGCCACCTAACTGTCCAAGTTTATTAACCATAACATCACTTTAGCAAGTGATGAGGCAGTTAACACACCGAATTCAGAACATATTGTAGGTAAAAACATTCTTATTCCCCTTTTCCTTCCCAGATTTAAGCCAGTTCACTTTTTGTTACAGATAACATAAAATTATAAATTTTAATAACTGTAGAACAAATTAATATTTCCAAATTAATATCTAATTAGCACCTGCAACTCTCTTTTACTGTCCTTGAAAGCTAGCTCAATATAGCAAAAGTAATCAATGCAAGTTCAGAAATACTTATGATACTCCCAGTGGGCACTAAACTACATGGCATATATTTGTTCAATAGATGGTTAAAAAGGAGCAAGTGCAACAATGCCTTCATAGTAAAGTTGGGCCAATAAATCTATGAATCAGTTGCCTTTTACTACTAATGTTAATCTCCCAACAGTCATCTTATCTTGAAATGCACTAATATTGGGCTGTTTATTTCTTCTTGTCCCATTCATGTTTCTAGAGTTATAGCTTTACTGCTGATTCAAAATATCCCAGTAAGACCTCTTTAAAACAAACCTTTTTGGCTTCCTTAGAATAAACAGTGAGTCTTTATGGTGTAGTAAATTAATTTCTGTAATGAACACATATCCTAGATCTTTGCAGGTAATTGGCAATTCTCATTATCCAGGAGCGTTGGTCAATTTCTTTGGAAGCTGCAGGCTGATCCAATAAGCAAGCCCTGTGATTTTAGCACATTTTTCATTTGAAGTAACAGTGTGTGGCAGGTGTAGGAAGTGTTGCAGGAAAAAATTTTAAGCTATACTCCTTGGAGAACACAAGACCATAAGAGTACATTTATGTCATTGAGACATCTCAGAGAACTATTTGCAAATTAACTGTTAATTTTTGCTTTTGCAGTTCTGGGAAAATCTTCAGAATGTTCTTGGCAAATAGGAGCTTTTTTATTCTTTCTTCTTTGGCATAGACATTGCACAGAACTCTGAGCTCTTTAGAATCATTCCTGAAACAAAAATTATAGGGAACTCTACTTAGAAATAGTTTAATATTCAATTGAAATACTGCAGATGGAAACTATCAGTATTAAATTGAGTTATTCCTTATTACATGATTTAATTATACCCAGAGAGCTAAGGTCTTAATAGTACTGCCCATATGTGAGTGGATTGCCAAAGAATGAGTCAAAGAATGTCCGTTAATAATTCTCCATCATCAAAAATTTAGATTAGTCCCATTGCTTTTAAGATTTTTATAATTATATATAGGTTTACAACATCACCTGGATAATATGGATATTACCTGCATTACATTTTTAACACATTCTATCTGGCACTACCAGTCTTTTTTTGTAGATTGGATACCAACAGCATGTATTTGGCACCTCTGAAGTGATGTTTCAAATAAACTGAGAGGTTATACAAATTATCTGGAATACAAGAAGGTGTCAGAAAAGAGAAAAAATGAAAATGACATTTTCAAAAATCTAAAATTATTATTGTTTAATTTCATATTATTCAAAACCGATATTACTTGAAGGGGTTCGATAACTAGGATATTCTCTATAATGAGAGCCTAGGCTTAGCTATTTAATCAAATGAAATATGATGGTGTTATTGTGTTCTGAATGGAAAACAGCTGAGTGCTTGTTTGTCATAATTGGAGTTGAATGTTTATAAGTAGAAAGATTACCCATGAGTTAATGCATAGGTTCATATCTCTCTGAACTATTACCTGGGCAATGACCACGATCCCTGTAGGAAGATGACAGTCCCTGGTGAAATCCATTGTAATTTTAGATGATATAATTTTTGGTTATCATATGAAACCATCTGAGACAACTCAGCACACTACCTGTCACCACTGACAACAAATAAGGTAAACTAGATAGACCTTTAGCTGCGTTTTTTTCTTTGAAAACTTATTTGGAACTTCTTAGAGTCAATACATTTCTTTTCAGAGATCAACCAATCTAGTTAATCCATTTCAGTCTTGAGATTGACCTATGAGGAGTTTGCTGGATAGTAACAGGACTAACCCTACAGCTAATGACAGAGTTGGGTTGGGAGTATGGAGAAAGTACTCTGTGGTGCTGTCATTCTTCATATTTACTGAGTCAGCTTACCAAACTGAGGTCTGAGAAGTACTTGCAAAGCCTAGCACTTTACCTCTGATAGAAATTGGCACCTCCAGTGCTCTGCCTTCTCTGCCTGAAAATATGAATCTCCCAGATCTCTTCAATCAGTATTTAGCAAGGCTCATAAAACCATATCCCTATCCTCTGATTTTCCCTTGCTTCTTTTTCTAGGTTGAAAATATACAACCAGAAATGTAAACTATGAATATTGGAGTACACATTATGAAATTGAGAGTGATAACCAACCACAATATATTATAAAGTTAATCCTAAGGCATATATTTAATAATATGCACAATCACTGTTGAACTGCATGACAATTAGACATAAATAGTAAGCACTTCAAATAAATGACTATAATTACTAACATTTTAAATAAAGCAAAATCACAATTTTATTTTTTCTTCTCAATATGCTTGTTTGCCAGTATTTGTAATACATGTCAACATTAACAGTTTCCCTGACATCATATAACTTTTAATTATTATCCTTATTAAGCAGACATATGCTTATTAACAGTCACACAAATTCAAAGGCCAAGCTCACTGATTATTTTTTTTCCTGAAAACTGAGGAATATTTGCCAAAATTCTACCTCATGCCTATGCCTCAGGCTAGGTTTTCTTTTTACCTTTTGCTCTTGATCTATATCTTTTGCAAGGGTATTCCATTTCCTTTTTAACCCAAGAATTCAGAAATTCTAAATGCAATTAATGCCCCAGATTTTTTTTAACTCAAGACGAAGCTTTTATTTTATCATTCTTAGCTTGGAAAGAGAGATGCAAGTTTGCATTGGCACTTTCTCAGTTTCCATAGACAGTCACCAAGGAATATGACCTCATGGTTTTAACCTTTTGGTAAATCCAGATAATAGGGTTGTCTATTATACTTAATTTTAAGTGAAAAGTATCAGAAGATCCCAATATTTAGGAATATGATTCCCCAAAGATAAGTCACAATCAGGAATTGGTATTATCTTGCCTCTAAGAGACTTTGGAGACCAATACAGATAATTTTCCCTAACCCCTGAAAATGACAATAAAATACAAAGCATAAGTATGTGTATTACTTCCCAAGGGCTCCTGTAATAAATTACCACAAACTTAGTGCTTTAAAATAGCAGATATTTGTTCTCTCACAGTTCTGGAGGCTAGAAGTCTGAAATCAAGGTGTTGGCAGTGCCTTCTCTGAATGATCTAAGGGGGGATCTTTCCTTGCCTCTGCCTAGTTTCTGGTGATTGCTGGCAATCTTTCGTATTCCTTAGTTTGTAACTGCATCAATCTCATCTCTGCTTCTGTTGTCATATGGCTTTTTCCCCTGTGTGTCTGTGTGTCCTCCCTTCTCCTAATGACACTAGTCATAATAAGTTTAGGGCCTACACTACTACCCTAGTAGGGCCTTATTTTGCTACCTCATTAATTACATCTGCAAAGACTCAACTTACAAATAAATTTGCATCTTGAAATTTTAGGGGAGACATGAGCTTTCTTTGGGGGACTGTGATGGTTAATTTTATGTGCCAATTTACCTGAGCCACTGTGTCTATAGATCAAAAGGTACCCAGGATGTTTCTGTGAAGTTATTTTATGGTTAATATTAACATTTAATTCAGTAGACTTTGAGTAAAGCAGATATCCCACCATAATGTAGGTAAGCTTCATCTAGTCAGTTAACAAAAGAATGATTGACTTCCCCAAGCAAGAATAACTCTGCCGGAAGATTGCCTTTGAACTCAGATTGCATCTCCTCCTTAGGACACGTAACCTGCTGGCCTATCCTGCAGATGTTGCATTTACACCTTCCCAATCATAAAAGCCAATTCCTTAAATACGTCTCTATTTGAAGAACACCTTAAATTTTATTGTAATGAGCATCTCCTGTTGGTTTTGTTTCTCTGGAGAACCCTATATAATATAGATTTTGATACCAAAAAGTGGGGTGCTGCTCTAACAGATTTCTAAAAATGCAGAGACCAGCTTTCAAACTGGGTAATAGAGAGCGGGAGTGTTTTGAGGTGCATGTTAATAAAACACCTAGATTGTTTTAGACTGTGAGTAGTGATAGTCTTGAGGTCTCAGACAGAAATGTAGAACTTGTTATTGAAACTAGAAGAAAGGCAGTCATTGTTATAAAGTGGTAAATAGCTTAGCTGAATTGTGTTCTAGTGTTTGTGGAAAGTAGAAACTGTAAGTGATAAACTTGATTCTTTATCTAAGATTTCTAAGCAAAATGTTGACAATGCAGCCTAGTTTATTCTTGTTGCTTGTAGCAAAATGCAAAAGGAGAGAGAGAATTTGTTAAACAAAAAGGCATCAGAGCTTGAAAATGAACTCTTAGCCTACCCATATTGCAAAAAAATTGAGAAAGCATATTCAGGAGAGAGCACTAAGGGTGGGACTAGACAACGACTAAATAAAGAAATTATGGTGTTACTCAGCCGTTTTAGCAGAAGCAGGAATTAAAATGTAGTTATATCAGCAGAAACAGGGCCAGCTGAGACTATGCGAAACAGAGAAATGACAAAATAAAGAAAGGCTGTAAGATGTCTGAGATTGCTATAGGATGGGTCAATACAGCTATCCAGTTGCAAGCATGTGCTATCCTTTCAATCAGAAGAAGAAAGACCTCAAACGCGGCTAAAGACTAGCAGGGTTGCTACTCCCACTACAGGCCCAGAGGCCATAAGCTCAGTGGTTGAGGCTGTCTTTCCCAAGTTTCAGAGGACAGGACTCCCTTATCTGTTCCATCAGGCAGACTGCCATGTGCCAGTGCTTCAAAGACAGGGCTGCAACCCAGGGTCTCATGGGAGTGACCCTGCCAACCCAGTGGGTCTGGAAGGCAGAGCTGCCACATCTATTGTTATAGACTGAGCAAAACGAGGGACTTTGGAGAGTCATCCCTGGGTAAATACCATATACCAGTGGCTGAGAATAAAGATCAGGTCTTTGCATGTTCCCTTAGGATCCTTGCTTCTGCACCGCAGAATAGGTATTACTGTTACACATGTAATAAACTTAACCTGGTCTATTTTCAAAATCCATTTTTTGGACACTCAACTGAAATATACATTTATGGGAAACAAGAGATGAGTGACTTCTCTCTTATTGCCTTGTTAATCTTAAGATCACAAGTTTATCCTTTACCTGTCACTCCGTTCAACTTCTGGAATCTTTCTGATCCAAGCTTCTTATAATCTGTCAAACTCTTCTAGTCAAACTGGATTTCTACCTTTCTATTGATTCCTCACCTCATCCCCCACCCCAGGCCTGCACACAATTTCCTGATCTGTTCGGCCTACTTCATTGTATTATTGCCACAAATGAAAATATTGTTTTCACTGCAGTAGATGCATTCATTTAAAAATATGGATTAGTGAAACAAAAACAGTTAAAGAATCTTAGTAAGGTCAAAATTACATAGAACGCATGTGAGCGTCTACTATCATTGGAAAAGGTGTGACCTTTATCAAAATTACCCCTTCTCCAATGACCAACTATGATACAAAGATAAATTTTAAACATAATTCTAGAACCAGAAGTGTTAATACCAAAGCAGTTTTAGATAAAAATAATAATCGAGATGGCACTGAATCAATAACTAACTGCCAATCTACATAACGTTAAATGTCTCAAATGTACAAAGCATTTGATAAAATCTAGGTATTTTTCAAATGAATGCATAGTTGACTGCAATTTTCCATTTTCATCTTGATATCTGACACTCTGTAAAGGTGATCCTAAGGTCTAGATTTCAAGTCTTTATTTTGAGACTTGCTTGGACATACAGTTCTATGTCGTGACGATCTTGGCCTAGTTCTACGAAAAAGTCATGTGGCGAGTTAAATTGGCTCACTACACAGCACATGAATCCTTTGTACACCATATGAACCACTGTAGGATTAACAACAACAAAAAAGCAAGCAAGGATAATTTTGTGTCTGCAAGCAAAGCCTAGTTGAAGGCATAATCACAAAACTCTGTAGCCAATTCTGTCTTATACATTTGAATAGTTATATAAACAAATTCGGTCTAATAAATGTCAAATAAAAATGCAAAATAGAGGCCAATGCAAAAACAAAGGGCAAATGCAAAATCAGTTAGGTAAGATTTTTTTCCTCATTTGCAAGAAGATAAACTTTTTTGAAACAGGAAAATGAAAATGCTCTGAACTGTTCATCCCATGCTGAGAGGAGAGACAGGCAATAACTCTAATACTTACTCAAATCTACTATTTGCTTGGCTGGCTGTGGTTTCCCCTGGAGCTTGAATGTATTCATTAGGCTTTCAATGAAAACTTAAGTCAGGCTGTAGAAAATGATGAAATACTTGTTAAGTAGTCTTTTTCCATCTCCAATAAACAGACGCCTTCACTTCATTGGAATTGAGTACAAGTTCATGGGAGCTCCAAACGACTCAACCTTCAGGAACAGTAAACTGTGTGGCAGAGTAGACAGAAAAAATACCTTTGAAAGATGAACGGCAGAATACTTAGTATAACATTTATACCAAGATACCAAAATCTGACTTAGTTTCCTCTCTCCTTCTTACTCATAATCATATCTTGGTTTTCAGAATAGTTTTGTGTTAGTTGTTGTTTTTGCACTTTACTATCTGGTTGTCATATGTGTGTGAAGAAATATTCATTACTATGTTAATCATTTTTGTGCATTTAAATTTTTAATATCTTCACAAAAATGTTGAAAGAAATTTCCATATATGTTATTTTTGTTTGAATCATGTTTGGTTCATTCTCAGAGAATATATATCTTATTTTATTTTAGATATACTTCAAACATTCCAAAGTATTTTATTTTATTTTGTACAACTTTATTGAGATACAATTGACATTAAAAATTGTATATATTTGAGATATACAATGTGATGATTTGATATATGTATACATTGTGTAATAATTACCACAAATTAATCAATACATTCATCACCACATAATAGCTGCATGTTGTGTGTGTGTGTGTGTGTGTGTGTGTGTGTGTCTATGTGGTTAGAACACTTAAAATCTACTTTCCTAGCAAATGTTAAGAACAGACTGGGAGCCAATTCAGGTATTTTTAAAATTATTATTTTACTTTAATTTCGGGGTACATGTGCAGAATGTGCAGGTTTGTTACATAGGTATACACGTGCCATGGTGGTTTGCTGCATCTATCACCCCATCATCTACATTAGGTATTTCTCCTAATGCTATTTCTCCCTTACCCCTCCATACACCAACAGGCCCTGGTATGTGATGTTCCCCCTCCCTGTATTCATGCGTTCTCACTGTTCAATTTCCATTTATGAGTGAGGACATATGGTGTTTTGTTTTCTATTCTTGTGTTAATTTGCTGAGACTGATGGTTTCCAGTTTCATCCATGTCCCTGCAAAGGACATGAATTCATCCTTTTTATGGCTGTATAGTATCCATAGTGTGTATGTGCCACATTTTCTTTATCTAGTCTATCATTGATGGGCATTTGGTGTGTGTGTCTGTCAGAGTGTGTGTGTGTGTGTGTGTCAGAGTGTGTGTGTGTGTGTGTGTGTGTGTGTGTGCATGTGTCTATGTGGTGAGGACACTTAAGATCTACTTTTTAAGCAAATGTTAAGAACAGACTGAGAGCCAATTCAGGTATTTTTTACATTTCTAATTTTTGTGGGTACATAATAGGTGTATATAGTTATGGAATTCATGAGACCCTTTGACACAGGCATCCAGTGTAAAATAATCACAACATGGAGAATGAGATCACTATCCCTTTAGCATTTATCCTTTGTGTTATCAAAAAAATTGGATTACATTGCTTTAGTTATTTAAAAAAGTACAATTTATTGTTGACTATAGTTACTCTCTTGTGCTCTGAATAGATTTCATTTATTCTGAATAACAATTTATCATACGAATTAAACATCACCACCTTCCTGCCCACCCACCCCCAGCTTCCCGTTACTCTATCCAGCCTCTGGTAACCATCCTTCTACTCTGTATCTCCATGAGCTCAATTGTTTTAATTTTTAGATCCACAAATAAGTGAGAACATGTGAAGTTTGTCTTTCTGTGCATGGCTTACTTCACTTAACGTAATGATCTCCAGTTCCACCCATGTTGTTGCAGATGACAGGATCCATTCTTTTCTATGCTGAATAGTACTCCATTATATGTAAGTACTACATTTTCTTTATTCATTCATCTGTCTATGGACACTTATGTTGCTTCCAAATTTAGCTATTATAAACAATGCTGCAGTAAAAAATTGTAGTGCAGATATCTCTTGATATACTGATTTTCATTCTTATAGGTATAGATCCAGCAAGAATTGGTGGATTAGGTAGTAGTCCAATTTTTAGTTTTTTGAGAAGTGTGCAAACTTTCTCCATAGTGGTTGTATTAATTTATATCTCCACCCTAATTTACCTTTCCACCAACAATGTACGAGGGAATTCCTTTTCTTCACATACTCACCAGCATTCATTATTACCACTCCTTTGGATATAAGCCATTTTAACTGGGGTGAAATGATACCCCACTGTAGTTTTGATTTACATTTCTCTGATGATTCATGATGTTGAGCATCTTTTAATGTGCCTTTTTGCTGTTTGTATAACTTATTTTGAGAAATGTCTATTCAAATATTTTGTCCACTTTAACAATTAGATATTTATTTATTTTTTCTAATAGAGTTGTTCAAGCTCCTTATATATGAGGATTAATCCTGTCTCAGATAAGTAGTTTGCAAATATTTTCTTCCATTGTATAGGTTGTCCCTTCATTATGTTGATTGTACCCTTTGCTGTGCAGAAGCTTTTTAACTTGATGTGATTCCATTACTCCTTTTTCCTTTGATTGCTTGTGCTTGTGGAGTATTGCGTAAGGAATTTTTGCCGAGACCAAATGTCCTGGAGATTTTCCCTAATGTTTTCTTGTAGTAGTTTCATAGGTTGAGGTGTTACAATTAAGTGTTTAATAAATTTTTACTTGACTTTTTGTATAAGGTGAGATATTTGGGCTAGATTTATTCTTCTGCATATGGATATGCAGTTTTCCAGCACCCTTTATTGAAAAGGCTGTCTTTTCTCCAGTGTATGTTTCTGCCGCCTTGTAAAAAATGAGCTCACTGTAGGTGTGTGAATTTGTTTCTGGGTTCTCTCTTCTGTTCCATTGGTCTGTTTTTATGCCAGTACCACACTGTTTTTGTTACTATAGTTCTGTAGTATAATTTGAAGTCAGGAAATGTGATTCTTCCAATCTTGTTCTTTCTGCTTAGGAAAGCTTTAACTATTTTGGGTCTTCTTTGGTTTCATATAAATTCTATATATTTTTTATTTCTGTGAAGAATATCATTGGTATTTTGATAAGAATTGCATTGAATTTGTAGATGGCTTTGTATAGTAGGACGATTTTAACAATACTGATTCTTCAAATCCATGAACATGGAATATTTTTCCGTTTCTTTGTGTCCTTTTTAATTTTATTCATCAGTGTTTATAGTTTTTATTATAGAGATCCTTCGCTTCCTTGGTTAATTCCTAGGTATTAAATTTTACGTGTGGCTATTGTAAATTGAATTACTTGTTAAATTTCTTTTTCGGATTGTTCTCTGTTTGAATATAGAAATACTTCTAATTTTTATGTTGATTTTGTATTCTTCAAATTTACTGTAATTGTTTATTAGTTCTAATAGTTTTCTTTGAAGTCTTTGGGCTATTCTAAATATAAGGTCATATATCTGCAAACAAGGATAATTTGAATTCTTCCTTTCCAGTAAGGATGTCCTGTATATATTTTTCTTTTTTTCTGATTGCTCTAGCTAGAACTTTTAGTATCATGTTTAATAACAGTGATGAAAGTGGGAATCTTTGCCTTGTTGCAGATGTAGAGGAAAGCATTTCATTTTTTCCCATTTATTATGAAACTAGTGTAGGTCTGTCATATATGGCCTTTATTATGTTGAGGTGTTTTCTATCCTGTTTTTGAGAGCTTTCATCATAAAGGATGTTCAATTTTATTAAATATATTTTCAGCATCAACTGAAATGATCATATGAGTTATATTCTTTATTCTCTTGATATGATGTATCATTGGGGTCCCCAATCCCTAGGCCATGGTGTGGTTTGTGGCCTGTTAGGAATGGGGATGTACAGCAGGAGGTGAGTGATGGGTAAGTAAGCAAAGCTTCTTGGATTGCCACCTGTGTTCTGCCTACTGTAGATCAGCAGCAGTGTTAGATTCTCATAAGGGACGTGAACCCTATTGTGAACTGTGATTTTGAGGGATCTAGGTTACACAATGCTTATGAGAATCTAATGCCTTACGATCTATCACTATCTCCCATCATCCCCAAATGAGACCGTATAATTTCAGGAAAACAAGCTCAGGGCTCCCCACTGATTCTACATTATGATGAGTTGTATAATTATACCTGATTATATATTACAATTTAATAATAATAGAAATAAAGTACACAATAAATGTAATGGGCTTGAATCATCCTGAGCCATCTCTCTCCATGAGTCCATGGAAAAATTGTCTTCCAGGAAACAATTTGCTGGTGCCAAAAAGGTTTGGGGCTGCTGGGTTGTATCACATTGATTGATTTGCTTATGTTGAAACATCCTCGCAAATCAAGAGATAAATCCCACTTTGTTATGATGAGTGATCTTTATAACATATAGTTAAATTAGATTTGCTAGGATTTTGTCAAGGACTTTTGCATCAATAATCACCAGATATATTGGTCTTTAGTTTTCCTTTTCCAATGTTCTTTGTCTTGCTTTGGTATCAGGGTAATACTGACCTCTTGGAATGAGTTTGGAAGTATTCCCTCCACCTCTGTTCTTTGGAATAGTTTGAGTAGGGTTAGTGTTAGTTCCTCTTTCTATGTTTGGTAGAATTCACCAGTGAAGCCAGAGGGTCCTGAGCTTTTCTTACTACAAGACTTTTTATTACAGCTTTGAGCTCATTACTTGTTATTGATCTGTTCAGGTTTTGCATTTCTTCCTGGTTCAATCTTTGTAGGTTTTATGTATCTAGGAATTTGTCCATTTTTTCTAGATTTTCCAATTCCTTTGCAAATACGTTGCTCATAGTAGCCACTAATAATCCTTTGAATTTCTGTAGTATCAGTTGTAATGTCTTCTTTTTTTATCTCTGTTTTAAATATCTTCCCTTTTTGGTTATTCTGGCTACAGTTCTGTCCATTTTTTACCTTTCAGAAAACCTAACCCAACTTTTTGTTTTATTGACCTTTTGTATTGTTTTTATTCTAATTTGAATTATTTCTGCCCTGATGTTTACTAGTTCTTTTTTCTACTAATTTTGTATTTGGTTGCTTTTGCTTTTCTTTAAGATGCATCATTAAATTGTTTATTTGAATTTTTTTGCTTGATTGATGTAGGCAGTTACAGCTATAAACTTCCCTCCTAGTACTGCTTTTGTTCTGTCTGATAGGTTATAGTATGTTGCATTTCTAATATCATTTATTTCAATAATTTTTTCAATTTCCTTCTTAATTTCCATACTGACCCCCCTGAAACAGTTGCAATTATTATTTTTAATTGGTTAACTGTTTAATCTTTCTACATAGGATAAAAGTATTTTACACACCACAGTTACAGTGTTATACTATTCTGTGTTTTTCTGTATATTTACTATTACCAATGAGTTCTGTACCTTCAGATGACTACTTATTGCTCATTGATGTACTTTTCTGTCTGATTAAAGTAATTCCTTTAGCATTTCTTATAGGGCGGGTCTGATGTTGATGAAATACCCCAGTTTCTGTTTGTCTGAAAAGTCTTTATTTCTCCTTCATATCTGAAGGATATTTTTGCCAGATATAATATTCTAGGGTAAATGCGTTTTTCTTCAGCACTTTAAATATGTCATGCCACTCTCTCCTGGCCTGCAAGGTTTCCACTGAGTCTGCTGCCAGATGTATTCTGGCTCCCTTGTATGTTATTTGTTTCTTTTCTTTTTGCTGCCTTTAAGATTTTTTTTTAAATCATTGATGTTTGGGAGTTTGATTATTAAATACCTTGAGGCAATCTTCTTTGGGTTAAGTCTGATGTTCTATAACCTTCTTGTATTTGGATTTTAGTATCCTTCTCTGGGTTTAGTAAGTTATTTGTTAGTATCCCTTTCAATAAACTTTGTACCTCTATCTCTTTCTCTACCTCCTCTTAAAGGCCAATAACTTTTAGATTTGCCCTTTTGAGGCTATTTTCTTAAATCCTGCAGCATGCTTCATTGTTTTTTATTCTCCTTTTCTTTTGTGTCCTCTGATTGAGTATTTCCAAATAACCTGTCTTCAAACTGGCTAATGCTTCCTTCTGCTTGATCCATTCCTTCTACCCCAGGCCGTCAGAAATACTGCCAGAATACTGCCAATGTTCCTTTAAGGCCCAAGGTCTCTTATGTCAGCTTGTGAATGCTGCCTGACCTGGAACTCACCCCCTTAGGTCAGCGAGCTCTTCCCTGGCCTAAGACAGGTCCAGAAATGGCATTGATACATTCTTTAGCATGCCGAGTACATTTTTTTCAGCTCCAGAATTTCTGTTTGATTCTTTTAAATTGTTTCCATATCTTTGTTAAATTTGTCTGATAGGATTCTGTATTCCTTCTCTATGTTATCTTGAATTTTTTTTTAATTTCCTCAACACAGCTATTTTGAATTCTCTGTCTGAAAGGTCACATAACTCTTTTTCCTTAGGTGTTATATTTTGTTCATTTTGTGAGGTCATATTTTCCTGGATATTGCCTATACTAGTAGATGTTCTTCAGTGACTTAACATTGAAGAGTTAGGTATTTATTTTAGTCTTCACTTCTGGAATTATTTGTGACCATCCTTCTTGCCAATGCTTTCCAGATATTTGAGAGGACTTCAGTGTTTTAATCTAAGCTGTGTGTGTTTTATGGGACCCTTAGCTCAATAATGCTGCGGTTCTTTCTGACTTGTAGAGGTACCAACTTGATGTTTTTGGACAAGCTCCAGTAGAATTCTCTGGATTACCAAAAGAAGACTCTTGTTC
Organism: Ateles fusciceps; assembly: GCA_036589455.1. Taxonomy (NCBI): domain Eukaryota; kingdom Metazoa; phylum Chordata; class Mammalia; order Primates; family Atelidae; genus Ateles; species Ateles fusciceps. The sequence goes on from JAZHEH010001362.1 coordinate 22,539, forward strand.
TCATTCCTTACTTTGTTCTAAGACAGCAGAGTTTCTCTGCCTGGGTCCATAAGTGCCCTCCAGGAGTCAGACTAGAGTCATAAATCTTAGAAAAGTTTACCTGGTGTTCTATTGTATCACAGCTAATCTTGCATTCAAACCATGAGATGCCGTTTTTTTCACTGTTCCTATTCCTTTCTAGAGGCAGAAGAGCTTCATCCCATAGCTATGGCTACCTCAGGCCATTAGGAGTACTGCCAGAATACTGTCAATGTTCCCTTAAGGCCCAAGGTCTCTTATGTCAACTTGTGAATGCTGCCTGACCTGGGATTCACCCTTCAGGTCAGTGAGCCCTGCTCTGGCTCAAGACAGATACAGAAATGCCATCCCACCAATAAGCCCTGAAATCAGGGACACCAGGAGCCTGCTTGGTATCCAGCTGTACTGCCCTGTGGCTATGCTGGTACCTAAGGTTCAAGACAAAGTCCTCATTCCTTTTTTTCCCTGTGTTTTTATCAAGCAGAAGGAGTGTCATCCCATAGCCACCACAACTGGTAATGTGCTGAGTCTTACCTAGACCCCGCAAGTCTCAGAGGCTCAGCAAGGCTGTCAATGTAATAACTGGGTATTGCTGTGAGTTTTTCAGGACCCAGGGGTTCTCCCATTTAGCAGATGATAAATGCTGGCAGGACTGGGTCCTTCCCTTCGAGGTAGCCAGTTCTCTTCTGGCTTAGGGTTTGTCTAGAAATGTCATCTGACAGCTATGGACTGGAATGGGGGTCTCATGATTCTGACTGGTGGCCTAGCCTGCTGTGGCTGAGCTGCTTTCCATGACACAACACAAAGTCCTCTCCCACTCTTCCCTCTCTCTCCTCAAGTGGAAGGAAGAGGTATATTTTGAAGTCATCAGCTATGCAGCCTGAGCTTAGAGGAAGGGTAATGCTACCACTTTCTTGGCTTGCCCAGCTGGTATCAGTAAGTCTATGTGCCTCCCCAGGTTTCTGACTCTGGAGCTAGTTCAGCCCTAGGACTCGTAGAAGAGTTGCATTCCTTATGGACTAGGACTTTCAAGTTTACTTGAAAGCACTTTGGCCTGCAGTGGTGAAGTTTGTGGAGACTCAAGTTTGGACCACTAGGATAAATGTTTCTCCTCTGGCTAGGGCTGGTTTAAATGCTCCCTTAATGGGCAGTTGTTAGTTGAGTTTGATCCAGTCTTCCTTTTTGCTCTAACAGGACAGCAGTGAGTTCAATGCCTCATAATTGCTGTGTAGATGCTCTTTCCACCAGGCTGCTGCTGCAGGTGGAGTGGGGAGGGGTGGCATCACTGATTCAGAACTATTTTTCTATACCTTCAGTGTCTCTTTAAGGGATATGAAGTTAAACCAAGTACTATGAGTGCTCGTCCTCATTTTTGGTTCTTATGAAGGTGGTTTTTTTTTCTGTGTAGATAGTTGTTAAATCGGTGTACTTGCTGGGGGAAATTAGTGAAGACTTCATTCTCCCAACTTGTTTCATCTTCTTACTCCATGTATTTGAAGTGGCACATTGAATTTCAGAACCTATGCTGGATGTTAGAAATTTTAGTCTGTACCTTATATCTACATCGTTTTATCAAATTGCCTTTTTAGGCATGTTGTGCAAAATACATTTTTAGAAGAACATAAGAACATAGAAGAATCCACATGAAAATTGTAATTTAAAATTCGTATAACTGTGTGTTATTAATGAAAAAAAAACTTGTCTTGAGGTACTTATATTTTTTTCTCCTAGAACTGGTGGGGAGTGGGAGAGACGAGCTGTTGAAAAGTAAAAATTAATCTTCAGTTTTTAGATAATGTCCAGTTTTGCTGACATCTTTTCATTGGAAAATTTATACAACAATTCAGCTAAAAAACAACTTATAATTAAAAGCTGTATTTTTCTTTTCTTATTTAATTAAATCAACTACAAGTGAAAACCTGTATTTTTAACATTTTTAAGTGAGGTATAATTTATATACCATGAATGTTCAGCCCAACCAGTTTTGGTGTATGTATGCCAAGATACAGAGCAATGTTATCATTCCAGAGATTTCCCTTACCCACTTCCAGTTAATCATTACCTCTCTCGTCACTCTAAGAAGCACCACTTTTTGAATTTCAATCACCGGAGACTAGTTTTAATGAATAGGATGTTTATTCTATTATTTTAAGGTATAATTTACATACAGAAAGATTCACCCACTTTAATGTATAGTTCTGTGAGTTTTGGAAAATGTCTACAGTATCATAACCACCACCACGATCAACATATAGAACAGTGTTTTCGCCTCCCCCAGTTCCCCATTTGTACTCACCCCACACTCCACCCTGTCCACTAGCAACCACTTCATTGTGTTCTGTCCTTTGAGTTTTGACTTTGCAAAAATGCCATAAAAACAGACTCATAGTGCAGCATTTTTAGCCTGCTTTCTTCATTTGAGACAAATGCATTCAAGTTTCATTCACATTGTGTGTGCCAAGAGTTCATATCTTTTTTATCATTAATTCACTCAACACATTTACTGATCCAAGTGCTAGTCATTTTGCTAATTTATTTATTTATTTATTTAATTATTATTTTTTTCATGCATAATCTTCTGATATATATATATGAGAGAGAGAGAGAGTTCATATCATTTTAATATGGGGTAGAATTGATGTATTGCAATGTTCTTTATTCATTCCCTAGCTGAGAAACATTTAGGTTGATCCTAGCTTTGGATGATTGCAAATACAGATGCTGTGAACATTTTCACACAGGTTTTTAGTGAATAGTCATTTTCAATTTATATGAATGATGTCTTCTTGATCATTCTTAACAATAAAAATTTGCATATTCTTTTTTTCTTGGTGCATTTGGCTAGTGGTTCATCAGCTTCTCAGCTCCCCTCAACAAAAGCTTTTAATTTCATTGTTTTCTCTATTGTTTTTTCATTCTCAATATCACTGATTTCTATTATCTTTTAATTTTAAAAAATTGTTTTATTGCCCAGAATTTGATCTATCTTGGTGAATGTTCTTGTGCATTTAGAAATACTGAATATTCTCTTGCTAGTGGATAGAGTGGTCTAAAACGTCAATTAGGCCAGTTTGTGAATAGTGTTGTTCAAATCTTCTGTATACTTACTGATTTTCTGCATAATTGTTCTATCAACCATCAAGAGAAAGTATTAAAACATCCAACTACAATTGTTAATTTGTCTAGTTATCCCACCAAATCCCTCAATTTGTTCTTCATTTATTTGGAAACTATGCGGTTCAATACACAAATACTTAAGATTATTATGTCTTCTGGGAGAACTATTATTATGTAGTGTCTTTTTTTATCCTTGGTAATATTCCTTGTTATAAAGTATATTTTGCTTGCTGTTAGTAAACTACCACAGCTGTCCTTTGATTAGTGTATAAACAGAGAGAGAGACACACACACACACACACACACACTGTTAACAATATTTTAACAATATTGATGTTTTCTATCCATGAGCATGGGATATTTTTGCATTTGTTTGTGTCATCTCTGATTTCTTTGAAAAGTTGTTTATAGTTCTCCTTGTAGAGATCTTTCATTTCACTTTTTAGCTGTATTTCTAACAATTTTATTATTTATGTGGGAATTTATTCCTGATTTGACTCTCAGCTTGACTGTTGTTTTTGTATAGGAATGCCAGTGATTTTTGCACTATGATTTTGTATCCTCTGACTTTTTTTGCCTTCATTTTGAATGATAGATTTGTTCGATACTAGCATTTTAAGATATGACTTCATTGTTCTTGACTTGTGAAATTTCTGATGAAAGGCCTGCTAAAAATTTTATCATTTTTTCTTATATATAAAATGTATTCTGATTTCTATGGCATTCTTCAAGATTTTTTTCTCACTTTCTCTGTTTTTGTTGTTGTTGTTGTTGTTAAAGTATTTTAGATATAATGTGTACAGATGTTGATTTGTTTTATAGGTGAGATAGTAAGAATATAACGGGCTGTTATATTCTTATAACAGGTTGTACATTATTACATTCCCACCAAGGCAGATATTCTCTTTTCATAAGTATACACCAGGATAGACACTTTTTCAGAAATCTTGCCCTTCCCTCAGTTTTTCTTAGGAGTCACGAGTGAGGGCTATGGAGAAGAATGTACAAATTGGTGCAAATTCCTATTGTGTCTGAATTTCATAGACTATATTATCAAAACAACACTTGCTCAGCTTTAAAAGTTTTGTATTTTTCATTTAATATTTAAGTGGAATCTGCTTACTGGTTAGTATAGCTTTCAGCATCATCTGCCTAAGCTAAACAAGTGCTTATATTTCATATCTCCTTTAAGGCACCTGCCTTTCTTTAGATTGATTTTATTTTGTCATTTTGTTGCCATATGCCCTTATTTCTCTGATGGGTTCAAAAATTCTTGTGAATTTACAGATAGTCTGACACTTTTCCTTTTTGAAAGTGTGAAGTAATGATCGTTACAGCTTTCTCATCCTAAATTGAAATATTAAATATCATGAACTCATTTTTATAGAAACTAGTCTAAAATTTTGGTGTTTCCTAGTACTTGTATGCTTATTTAGTTTAATGTTTTAAGAATTATATTTTTATCTATTTTAAACCTGGTCTCAAACTTATGCCAACCTGACTCTTAGGTTATTATTTGTCCTATACAGCAATAATAATGGTAATATATATGACCAGTGTTTGCCCATCATCCTCACAATTTTCTTTTGAATAGAGTAATTGGTCTTCAATGTAATCTATTTTGAGAAGTTCCTGATCTCCAAAACCAGTTTCTCTTTCATCAGCCTGCTGCTGGTACCAGAACTTTTCCCATTAGAAGTTTATTTTTTTTCCTAAATATTGTTTTATATGTAAGACACAGCATCCATGTGCATAACAGCTTTACTCACTATCAAAGTCTTTCCAGTGGAATAGTTGGGTGAGACTAGTTCTCTGAAAAATTGCAATACAGTCCAAGGGAATAAATTCAGACACCAGTTTTACAACGGAGAACATTATTCCTGAATATAACATTTAGGTCAAAATTAGAAAGAGAATTAAAATTATTAAAGCCTTTAAATGTTCACATTTCTCCCTTTAAAGACATTTTATTACCTTGTCCTTTACTTTTCCACAACTTGTTAGTCACTCAGAATGTTTGTGCTGGTTCTTGGATGCCTCATCCATATCCACTGAAGCACATTGCCAAATACATACTAGGGAGTTACAAATATTTTCTGATTACTTCTCACAAATGAAAGTGAATAAATTAGTAGTACATATTTAATTATGAACCTTGAGCTGTCAATGGCAAAGAATTTTAGATAAGTACTTCCCAATTTTCCTGAGAGTAGCCCAAATCTTATTCAGGACTAAGGCATAGTTTGTATCCAATTGTGTTTTTATTTATCAGATATTAATGATGAATTAATTGTGAATGCAATTCCAGTTGTGTATATTATGAAGGATTTTGAGAAATGAACTATTAAGGCAAATAAGTTATACTACAACATATTAAAGTTTAACAAACTAGAGAGATTAGGAAAGGGGTTTGTTAGTGTGGTTGTCTAAGTTATTTAATCTTTCATCAAACCAGGCTTAAATATTGTAATTTTTGCTTTAATTTTTATTGTTTAAAAGTTTTCTAATATCTTTCTACTTACACTAAAATGAGAGTAAATGTATACTTTTTAAAATATAAAGAGATGTTTCTCATTTAAAAAAATTATGAACAGAAAACATGTAAGAAATGAATGACTGCATTAAATTTATATTAAGTCATTCATAAACATAAAGACCTTACGTCACGTTCTGTGATCAAAGTATGTAATGATTTTTGCCCTCTGGGAGCTGATAAACTAGTGGGACAACCACATTAATAATACCTTCTCCATTATTCCATAATGTGATTATGGCACACTAGAAGCAGAAGCAAAGTTCCATTCTCAACAATGCGTCAGGAACCCAGCAGGAAAAACCCATAGGCACAGAATATATCCATGACAGTTGGATTCTAGCTTCAGCCCCTTGACTAGGTAGATGTAAGAATTTCTAATTTTCAATTCTAATAACTGATCCTGTTTCTTTCATTTTCAACTGTCATTATGCTGCATATTTAGGCCTTGTTACTCTACTTGCTCGTCAGGTTCTTTTTGAACTCAGTATTGACAACTTTGGATTGTTCCCAAAGAAGGATGCCAATAAATGCTTGTATTTGGGGAAAACAAGCTATGGGATTAGAAGAGAAGGTATAATTGAAATCTCAGTGCTCTGTAATTTCACATCTAGAGCCCAAAGTTGCTTTTAAAAAATTTACATCATTGGTTTCTTTGCTCGTGATTTGAGTTTTTCTACAAAAATTAGGATTAATTGATGTTTTCAGTCTATTGGGGCCTGCTTAATGAAGATTTTTTAAAGTTTTCTGTTTTATACCGTACTTTACATTGGCTTTTGTAATACATGATAACGTGAATAAAATATTAAAAGGAAAGAGTTGGATCAGAAAAGATACTAATGTAATCAGTCTTCGGCTAGGCTGCAAAGCCAACTGAGCTGTTATAACACCGATGTCAAGCGAGTGCTCTTACTTGTGTATCAGTAGGGGCCCAGAGGAGATGATACAGACAGAACAGGCAAGCATCTAGTGCAAATAAAATAATAAGAAAAAACTAATTGTGTTAATTAAATCAGAATAAAGAATAGCTCTTTAAAAAAAAATAAAAAGTAAAATCTGCTGTCTCATTAATTGATTCCAATTAAAATTTATTTTTTGAGTAGATCTGTGAATTGTACATTTATCTAGAGTAAATATTTCCAGTTACAGACAATAACTTGAACTGAGATCACTTAAACATTTGTTAGCTGCTCTAACATAAGTAAATAAATTCACTTGAAAAGTGGAACATATACTTTGGAAATTTGGCTTTTTTTCCTCCCAATGTCTGGTATCTGTCCCTTCAGTCACACACTTGGAGAGTATCTATATTTGGCAAACCCCAATATGAACAATTTTTAGTAGCCAAGAATTCTCATGTAATTTCTCTGTTTTCTTAATGTGCTCAGACATATTGAGCTTTCATTAGGTAACTGAGAAATTTGTAAGTTTAAAAAGGCATTTATTCTCTATTAAAAAAATACCTTTCGAAGATGGCCAAATAGAAACAGCTCTGGAGTGCAGTTCCCAATGAGAGCTACACAGATGGTGAGTGATCTCTGCATTTCCAAATGAGGTACCCAGGTGCATCTCAATGGGACTGATTGCACAGTGGATGTAGACCAAGAAGGGCGAGCTGAGGTAGGGTAGGGTGCTGCCTCACCTGGGAAGTGCAATCCCCAGAGGAGTCCCCTCCCCCACCCAACAGAGGCCATGGGGGCTTTTCCATCCACTCCAGCACTCTGGTTCAGATACTGCACTTCTCCCACAGTTTTTACCACCCACAGATCAGGAGATTCCCAGGCCAAAAAGCGCCACGCGTTTCCAGTACGACTGTTTCAGCTGCCACCATAAGTGTCCACACAAAAACTCACACAAATCTGGGGTGGCTGTTTCAACTGACACATGGAACGCCTTGGAGACAGAGCCATCCATTCAACTGAAGAAGAGAGTGCTGAAAGCAGGGAGTCAGGGGATCTGGCTCAGTGGGTCCCACCCCCCACAAAGATGAGCAATCTGAAATGCTCTGGCCTGAGAGTTTCACAGCAAGCGCAGCTGGACCTGGGATGGTTGAGCTCTGTGGGGGGGAAGGGCATCTGCCATTACCAAGGCAGTCAACCACTGACTAATTTTGTCTAAGGCCTTCTCTACATCTATTGAGATAATTATGTGATTTTTGTCTTTGGTTCTGTTTATGTGGTGGATTACATTTATAGACTTACGTATGTTGAACCAGCCTTGTATCCCTGTGACGGAGCCTACTTGATCATGATGGATATATACCCAACAGTTATGTCAAAATATTGTTTTGCAATACTTGACTCTTACAGTATTTTGTATACAAAATGCAATTCACCAAAGTTCATTATGGGTCATTTATAAAAATATGCTGAAATGCTGGATATTCTTAGCTGTGGGGGCAACATAGTAAATGTAGAAACTTATTTAGGAATCATACCTCTAAAATAATGTACAGTAAGAGTGGGGACTACAATTCTTTTAATTCTTGACAATAGAGCAATGGTTTATATACTTAGCCCTATATTTATACCTAAGACATTATTACTGACTAATGTCATTTTTTAAATTGGCATCAATCATGGAACTATTGAAACAAATTCAGAGAAGAGCAACACAAACAATTGAAGACAAATGAATTTGACATATGTAAAAGATTAAAAGAACAAGTATATTTTACTTGGCTAAATAATATCTTAGGGAGGCATGATGTTCAATTTTATGTGTCAGTTTGACTAGGCCATGGTACCCAGATATTTGAGCAACGCTGGTCTTGATATTGCTATGAAGGTATTTTTTTAGATAATATTAACATTTAAATTAGTAGACTTTTAAAAAAGCGATTACTCTTATAATATGGATAGGCTTCATCCAATTTATTGAAGGTCTTAAGATGAAACAGACTGCTATTTCCCAAGGAAGAGGGAATTCACCTACAGACTATCTTTGGACTTCAGCTGCAACCTCGACTCTTCCCTGGGTCCCAACCTGCAAGCTTACTTGTCAGATTTTGGACTTCCCAGCCTCCACAATTGTGCGAGTCAGTCAATTCACTAAAATGAATCTCTCTCTCTGTCTCTCTCTCTCTCATACAGGAGCTAAATATAGCATTATAACTTCCCTGTATTGGAGGGTGGGGAAAATACTTATAATAGCAAAAGAATGTAGACACCTAGGAGTAATGGGATGAAATGTAGTGAAGTCAAATGTTGATTGACAATCAAAAATATTCTGTAATCATTAGTTCTACTTCTATGATAATTATTATTTTATAATTTTTATGAAATAATAAGCATGTAAGGATTGTGCCATAAATGAATTTATGTCAAAGAAATAATAAAATGTATTTTCAAAGAAACTAACCTGAAGGTAAAACTACAATAAGTGTACTGTCATTATTATTATGTGACTGTGTGCTAGCATGTGTGTGCATTGATGTTTAAAATCAACTGAGTTGCATAATTTTCACATAGGGTCAATATTCCCTTGTGTCCTGTCCTTTTTAGACATGGTCTAAAAAATAAATTTCTTTTATTGGGCACCTATGACTGAGGCACAATGTTAAGCTATTATGTCAAATCACAAATATCAATAAAATAGAACCATCTTTTATTGATGTACTTACAATCTTGCAGGACAGACATCACTAAGCAGATGACATTTGTATTAGGTTTTCAGAGAGACAGAACCAATGGGATAGATCAATCAACAGATAGATAGATAGATAGATAAAGGAGATTTATTAGGGGAATTGGTTTGCTCAAATATGGAGACTGAAAAGTCCCACAATAGACCACCTGCAAGCTGGAGAACCAGGAAAACTGTAGTGTGGCTTTTTTTTTTTTTTTAAGTCCCATGGCCTCAGAACCAGGAAAACCAATGGTGTGAGACTTAGTCCGAAGTCAAAGGCCTGAAAACCCAGAGGCCTGCTGGTGCAAGTCTTAGAGAACAAAAATCAGAAAACCTGCATCTCTTATGTCCAAGGGCAGGAGAAGAGAGAGAGACAGAGAGAAAGAGAGAGGGAGACAGAGAGGAGAAGAGAAGAGACAGAAAGAGAAAGAGAGAGGGAGACAGAGAGGAGAAGAGAAAGAGACAGAAAGAGAAAGAGAGAGGGAGAGAGGGAGAGAGAGAGACAGAGACAGAGAGACAGAGAGAGGACACACAAATAATTTGCCTTTCTCTGCCTTTTTGTTGTAATCAGGCCCCGTGCTGATTGGATGGTGCCTACCCACACTGAGGATGGATCTTTGCCACTCAGTCCACTGACTCACATGCAAATCTCCTATAGAACACCCTCAACATTGGTAGGAGGCAGCAGGCATTCTTTATACCGTGTACCTCCTGCCTCCTGCCACCTGAGGCAGTCAACCCATCTCCTCTGCAGACTTGAGGTGGGGGTCAGTCAATCCTTGGGAGCAATTCCTCCTATCTTCCCTGAGGGATTAAAGACCATTGCTCTGCAAAGCCTATTGACCTTTCTGATTGATGTCAGCTCCCCTGTCAGAGCCATACAATAAAACAGCTAAAACAAAAGGTTTAATTAAGATCTAGACTCTTAAAACATAATTCCCTAACAGAAACACCCTCAGCAGACACACCCAGAAACAATGCCTTACCAGTCGTCTAGGTGTTTCTTAATCTACTCAACTTGACACAGAATTAACCATTATCCCATTTTAACAACAACTAAACTCCATAAGCACTATAATGGAAGCATAGACAAGTTGCTGAGATCTATAGGGAAGGGATTAATTCTTCCAGGGAAGATGAAGGAAAGCTTCATAGAGCACTTTGCTATTGAACTTGCCCTTTTAAGGGATTGATAAACTACAACAAGAGGATATGGGAAAAAAAAAAACACATCCCAAACAAAAGGATTAGCTTAAATGCAGTAATGGAGAGGCATGTGTATTAATTTTGAAAACTGGTTCAGTATTTTCTGGATATAAAAAGTACATTAATAACAGATATACTGTGAAAAACTACAACTGTAGATTAGAGCTAGAATATCTTCACTCTTGTGTCTATAGTCATATAGGAATCTTTATCAAGTCTTATTGTTGCTTATGTACAGTATCTTTTACATCTCCCCCAAAGACTAGTAATTTTTCAGGTGATGATCATTTCATCTTATAACTTTGGGGGTGTTCCAGTTGAAAAATTTCAACTCTGCTAAATGTGTGAGTTAAGAATTTTGAGCACTGGAATAGAGCTATTTATCTGTTTTGAAGAATGTAGGAAGGAGTGTGTGCCCCAAAGTCAGATGTTGCTTATATATTTAGATACACCTTCCCCTCAATATTAATGTTTAAAATGTTAAGAGTGTCAGGTGTGTAATGAGACTAAGTTCAATATTTTTCACTGGTAAGAGATCCCTCTGAGAAATATGCATTTGGGAGCAACTATGGCAATGTCTGGCAATCAATATTTACCTAGTAAAATATTTTTTAAATTAAGAAGGCAAATCACTGCTTTACTCAACCACCTTTAAAAGATCATACTTCTCCCTCACAAATTTCTTTTTCTCTCCTCCTTTTCTCCCTTTAAGAGCATATATTGCTCTTGATCTTGTGTTTTGGATATAATAGGTGTTCAGTAGATGTTTGTGGAATGAATGGAAATGAATTTCAGAATAATATTTGATTTGATTTGATTTTCCTTAAAGTAATAAGGGGACAGGACTTACTGAAATGGACTTATCATTAATCTCTAGGAAAGTCTCCTGGATCTAATAGAGAATCCATTTGACTGATAAACCTGGCCTGGGGAGACCCAGATTCTTGTTACTGGAAAAACATATTTGAGAGCCATCCTTTTACAGCTTATCTCCAGCAATAAGATTGACTCACTCAGCTTCTTAATGATTCTGAAGTAGATTATTGCTGAAACACTTTAAATCCTAGTTGAAAGAAAATGGAAGAGTCTAATTAGGGGAACTAAATTCAGGCAGCCTTTTGTCTGCATCCATGAATCTGTACTATTTATTTCTCCCAACTAGAAAAGTGATAACTTTTAAATTAATAGGGTAGTCAATGATTGGAGTAACTGCAAGTTGAGTTTAATCCCCTTAAGATTTATTAATCTGGACTATGGAAGGCACTGAAGAAAATTCTAATAAGAAAATCTCTGCTTTGTAAAAGGAGCATAATTTGACTTGTCATTCTGTTGAATGACCTAATATATCATCTCCTGTTTTATGTCTTACAGAAATGACCTCAGACTGCTCTCTATCAATAGATAATGTGATTCAAAACTTCTCTTTTTACATATTTACTGGCACCTATAATTATCCTATAAAAATGTTGAAATTTGATGAATGGAGATAATGAGAAAGGAACTGATTCCAAGGGATAAAGTACAATGGGTAAGTGTAATGTTGCCTCTGGTTGAGTAATTTCTGTTTACTTATTACTATTATTATTTTGCTATCTTCCTTGAAAAGAGGTCTACTAGGGTCCTTCTAAGATTGGTTTCAAGGATCCTATACTTCACTGCTTAAAAGAAGTTCACTTTTGTTCTCATTTCTAATCATTGATATATCTATGCTAACATAACTTTATAATGCTATGTATTGTAATGCAAATTAGGTCAATATCATGAACTAAAGTCTCCAAAAGGTTACTTGTAGGAGTAACTCTCATTTATTGAGTGCTTATTTTATGCCATGCATTTAATATGGATTATTTCATTTAATCATCACAGTAATGCTGTAAAGTAGGTACTAGTACTATCACAAACCTATCCTCTTAATCACATTACTCTGCTGCACTGACTCCAGAAAGCACTCCATTATGTAAGGCTAGTATCTTATGCTAGTGTTCCTTGGATGAAGGGAATGTAGCTATCTTAGTATAAATCATCATCACTCGTGGAGAAGCAATTTAAAATGCTTATAGATATGGGTTCAGCATTTTTTACATAAAGAATAACACATTTTTATTTTGTTGTACCTTTATCCCACAAAGGCATAATATTTCAGGTAGTTAAAGCAGCCAAGAAAAATATCACAGCATCCGAAAACCCTGTGGCTAGACCACAAAGGTATCTGTATGAGAACAAGGAGGAGATTTCATAAAAAAGAAAATGCAGCTGTAACACAGTTGCTGGATTTTCTCTTGTGACTATAGCTCAGTCCCAGCTAATGCATCACTTCTGAAATTCTGTGAATATTAAAATAACTGAAAGAAATTGCTATAGGCTAGTGTTTGTATGTGTGTGTATGTGCATGCGCATGTGTATGTGTGTCGAATTATCTGTCTGTGAAAAATCTTTTATGTTCTCTTTTGATAATAAAAATGATAGATGATTTTAAGAATTCTGGTACTGGAAAATATATGTTTGAAATATGTTGGCTTATTTTACCACTGTACAAGACTAACTCAATTTGCATGAGGTGCTGCATATTTGGAAAGCCAATTCAATTGTATTTCAGTTACAACAAATGGATTTGATGTGAGCTATGAAATAATTTATTAGCAACGCATACTGTAGTTAGAAACCACATTCTGAATTCTTATGTAATTTTTGATAGTTTGTTCTAATTCTGCCTGATATTTGTCTTCAATGGGCATAACAAGACTGAAAATGCAAAATCTTGTGCTGGAACCTGATCTCTTGTGTTGTAAGGATGTGTGAGTCAGTCTCTTCGACCAGTGAGAAGCTCTGAGCAAATTGATGTTTTACAAAGTTTGTGTTTGCTGCTCTTGCAGGCTTTTAATTTTGGTTCTCCACTTCTGGTCTTTGTCTTATGCCCTTTTGATAAACCTTTTTTAGGTTCCTAGATCTCCACTTTTGTGTATGGCTGTACAGATTGTGCACTTCACAAGGGCACTATATATAAAGGGATCATCAGTAATATTGTATACATCAAGGATTTGTACAATATTTTTAATGTTCTGGAGAGATGGCACCAAAGTTTCTTGGTCTGAGCAATTGGTATATTATTAACTCTTTCTGATACATAAAAATAAAGTTAACAGAAAATGAAACACTACATGTTCTCACTTATAGGTGGAAGCTGAAAAATAAGAACGCATAGACACAGGGAAGGGAACAACACATACTGGGGCCTGTCAGGAGGGCAAGAAGAGGGAGAGCATCAGGATAAACAGCTGTTGTATGTGGGACTTAATACCTAGGTGATGGGTTGATAGATGCAGCAAACCACCATGGCACACATTTACCTATGTAACAAACCTGCACATCCTGCACATGTATCCAGGAACTTAAAATAAAAAATATATATATTTTTTAAATAACGTTTTCTAATAAATACCATTCAGAAGTCTGGAAGATGGTGGACCTCTTCCCCACAGCTTCACTAGGCAGTGCCCCAGTGAAGACTCTAGTTGGGAGTTCCAACTCCACATTTCCCTTCCACACTTCCTTTGAACTTCAGGGACCCCTGCTGTGTGCTAAAACAGCAAGAGTCACCTTTACTCCAGTTCCCAACAAGTTCCTCATCTCCATCTGAGACCACTTCCACCTGAATTTCATTGTCCATATCATTATCAGCATTTTGGTCAAATCATTCAACAAGTCTCTAAGATGTTCCATACATTCTCAAATTTTCCTGTCTTATTTTGAGCCCTCCAAACTGTTCCAACCTCTGCCTGTTACCTAGTTCCAAAGTTGCTTCCATGTTTTCCAGTATCTTTACAGCAGCATGCCACTCTACTGGTACCAATTTACCATTTTAGTCCATTTTTTATGCTGCTGATAATGATATACCTTAGACTGGGTAATTTATAAAGAGAAAGAGGTTTAATGGACTCACAGTTCCAAGTAGCTGGAGAGGCCTCACAATCATGGTGGAAGGTGAAAGGCATATCTTACACGACAGCAGATAAGAGAGAAAAATGAGAGCCTAGTGAAAACCATCAGATCTTGTGAGACTTATTCACTACCATGAGAACAGTATGGAGGAGACCACCCCCATGATTCAATTACTTCTCCTTAGCTCCCTCCCACAGCATGTGGAAATTATGGGAGTTACAATTTAAGCTAAGATTTGGATGGGGACATGGCCAAACATTATCAGGTAGATTATAAAGTCAGCACATAAAGTGAAATGAGCACATCATCAAAATTACTTTTTAGGGCAAGTTACCATGGATCATGCCTATAATCCCAGCACTTGGGAGGTTTAGGTGGGCAGATTACTTGAGCCCAGGAGTTGGAGACCAGCCTGGGCAACAGCAAGGTCCCATCTCTACAAAAAGATACAACAATTAGCGGGTGAAATGCACCTTTAGTCCCAGCTATTCAGGAAACTGAAGTGGGAGGATTGCTTGAGCCTGGGAGGTCAACGCTGCAGTGAGCTGAGATTATGCCATTGCACTCCAGCCTGAGTGACAGAGAAAGACTCTATTTAAAAATAAAATATTATTTAAGTACAAGGAGTCTTCAACAGGTTTTTCAAAATGTGTATTGTGAATAAACTATGCATCGATTTCAATGTATTTTGCACTAAAGTAAAAGTTAACTAACTTAAAACACGTCTGAACAGGATCTAGTTTGAGAATTAAGAGAGAATAAGAAATCACTTTGAAACGATCCCTCTCAGAGCAACATGAATTCTACTAAAATGGAAGCAAGAACAAACACAAAATTTATGGTGAATCGTGAGTGGAATAATAGTGAAATCATTGATGCTTTTCAGAGTTTATGGGGAGAGTGCCCTTATAGATATCAGCAGTTTCCAAATATATAACTTATGAAAACATGAGATGATGATGAAGATTGAAGCCTGAAGCAGCAGACCATCCTTATCAATTTGAAAGGAAAATAAAATATTGTTTGCCCCCAATTGGAGAGTACCATGATGAACAGCACAAAGATTAGCCATTGTCATAGACATCTCAATTGGTTCAGCTTACATAATCCCGACTAAACAATTAAAGTTAAGCAAACTTTTCACATAATGGGTATCAAAACTGTTGCATGCAGATCAGCTTCATACAAGAGGAGAGCTTTCAATAAAAAAATTTAAACAAGTAGGATAAAGATCCTGAAGCGTTTCCTGGAAGAATTGTTATGAGAGATAAAACGTGGCTTTACCAGTACAATCATGAAGACAAAGCACAGTCAAAGAAATGGTTACCAACAGGCAGAAGTGGTCCAGTCAAAGCAAACGCTGACTGGTCAGGAGCAAAGGTGATGGCAACAGTTTTTTTGAGATGCTCAATGTATTTGGTTTGCTAACTTTCTGGAGGGTTAGATAATTATAACATCTGCTTATTATGACAGTATTTTGAGAAAATTAGACAAAGCGTTAGCAGAAAGATTTCCAGAAAAGCTCCACCAGGACATCCTTCTCCACCATTGCAATGTTCCTTCTCATTATTCTCATCAAACAAAGGCAACTTTGTAAGAGTTTCAATAGAAAATCATTAGGTATCCATCTTACAGTACTTACTTGGCAACTTTTGACTTTCTTTTGTTTCCTAAACTTTAAAAATCTTTAAAGGGAGCCAATTTTTCTTCATCTAATGTAAAACAGACTGAATTGACATGGTTGAATTCCAAGGATCCTCAGTCTTTTAGTGATGGACTAAATAACTGACTTTATTACTTACAAATATGTATTGAATTTGATGGTGTTTATGTTGAGAAATAAAATGTATATATACTTTTATTTTTACCTTTAATTTCCATTTTAATGAATGTTTTGAAGTTCCCTGAAACCACAGGAGGGGCTTGGTGCTGAAAAATAATAAATAGACTCTTAATAACTCTTACATGACCAGTTTCTCTGCCAGTGTTGGAACAGTTCACAATTTTCCTGCAATGGCTTGTTGTTAAAGACCATGGACTCTAAAACAGTGTATCTTTTAACACTTAGAATTGTATTTAGAATATCAACAAGTGCAGATCCTTAAAAGTGTGCAGGACCACTGACTTCAGGATGACGACGATTCACTTTGGGTGTAATTCCCAATAAGTGCCCTGGCAGGCAGAATTACCTAAACTGCTAAGAGTGGAATTGGTATAAGTTAATGAAAAATGACTTCAGCATATTTTTTGGTCCCAAATCATTCCAGGTAGGATTTTACATATAAGCTTTTCTATGCAGGACACAGGGGTTAAATCAAAAGATATCTTTTTTCAGTTATTTCTATAGTGTTTATGCTGTGTAAATAAATATAGGATACAAAAGGTTTTCTCAATGCCTTAACATTTCTCCCTTCTTTGCATATCATTTCATCAATGTTAGCAGTGAAACACACTGTCATCTGTTCCTTAAATGTTCTGTACTATTTAGATAAACTTAATGAATGATTAGGAATTCCAAGAAGTGACACAATAGAGATCCAATGTTATAGGAATAAAAAAATAGATAAACTTTTATTTAGAAAGAGATGCAAGAGAACATGCAGTCTTCCTCATTTTGTAGATTAATATACTCTGGTCCAGGGAAATTATATTGATGACTTATTCATTTAAGTTTACATTTTAAGTAACTATAGTAAATTTATCTTATCTATCCTTTAATTCCTCTATCCATCAATTTAGTTATCTATGTTGGAATATCTTCTATGTGCCAGGCATGAAATCAGGCACTGGGATAAGAACATGAATAAGAAACCTCAAGAGGCTCATGGCCTAGAAATAGAGAAAAATATGTAAACAAGTCATTTTTCTCTGATATATTAAGAATGACGGGAATATGTAGGAAGATTTATGGCAATGAGGAAAAGGTTACCTCACCTAGCTCAGATGAAATGGTCTATCAGGTAAAGAATCTTGTAAGAAATGATGCATAAGGTGGAAGCTGATGAGCAAGTCAGAGTAAAGCAAAATTAAATTTGTCCAGAGGACTGTCATTCCAGGCAGGGGTAAGAAGGAGCAAATACATTAAAATTAGAAAAAAAAAAAAAAGAAACATGTAGGGGATGTAAGAGAATTGCATGTAGTTCTGCCTCGTTGAATTAAGGGTATGTGTCATTAATTGGATTTGAGGATGGGAGGATGAAGTGGATAATTTGGGAGAGACAATAATGGAGGTCCTTGTAGTTTATGTTTACAAGTTTGGGCTTCATCTCGTAGGCTTTTCAAAAAAATCAGTCTTTATACATTTTATGCAATATACTTGGGGAATATTTTTTAATTTTTAGAAACATTTTCAATGTGCATAATTTATCATAGTCTTTTTAAATTTATATTTTTAATTTCTGGGGGTACATAGTGGATGCATATATTTATGGGACACATGAGATGTTTTAATACAGGCATGCAATGAATAATAATCATATCAGAGTAAATGGGGTATCCATCCCCTCAAGCATTTATCTTTTGTGTTACATACAATCCAATTATACTCTGTTAGTTAAATTATTATTAGCTATAGCCTCCCTGTTGTGCTATCAAATACTACATCTTATTCATTCTTTCTATTTTTTTTAATCCATTAACCATCTAGCATTTACCCCCAGACTCCCCCACTACTATTCTCAGCCTCTGGTAACCATACTTCTACTCTCTCACAAATAAGTGAGACCATGCAAAGTTTATCTTTCTGCATCTGAATATTTCGCCTAACATAATGATCTCCAGTTCCATCCATGTTGGTGCAAATGACTGAAACTCATGCTTTTCTATGGCTGAATCCATGGTAATCAGCTATCTAATTATTACTCCATTTTCTGTAAGTGCTACATTCTCTTTATCCATTAATCTGTTGATGGACACTTAGATTGCTTTCAAAGCTTGAATATTGTAAACAATGCTGCAGTAAACATATTTCTTTATCTGTAAAGAATACAGATAGATATCTCTTTAGTATACTGATCCCCATTCTTTTGGGTGTATACCCAGCAGGCGGCTGCTGGATCATATGATAGCTCAGTTTTCAGTATTTTGGTTAACCCCCAAACTGTTCTCCATACTGGTTGTATTAATTTACATCCCTACCAACAAAACAAAGGATTTTTTTCTCCATATCCTTGCCAACATTTGTTATTGCCTGTCTTTTGGATATAAGCCATTTTAACTGGGGTGAGATGATAGTTTTGATTTGAATTTATCTGACGATCTAATAATGTTGAAGACCTTTTTATGAACCTGTTTGCCATTAGTATGTCTTCTTTTGAGAAATGTCTAGTCAAATATTTTGCCCATTCATTAACTGGATTATTAGCTTTTCCTATAGAGTTTTAGCTTCTTTGTTCTGATTATTAGTTCCTTGTAAGGTGGGTAGTTTGCAAATATTTTCTTCCATTCTGTGAGTTGTCTCTTTACTTTGTCTATTGTTTCCTTTTGTTGTTCAGAAGCTTTTTAACTTCAAGTGATTCAATTTTTCCATTATCGCTTTGGTTGCCAGTGCTCGTGGGATATTACTCAAGAAATATTTGTACCTTCCAATGTCCTGGAGAGCTTTCCCTAGGTTTTCTTATAGTAGTTTCAGAGTTTGATGTCTAGAATTAAGTCTTTAATCCATTTTGATTTTATTTTTGTATATGACGAGAGATAGGGGTGTAGTTTCATTCTTCTGCATGAAGTTATCCAGTTTTCCCAGCACCATTTATTGAAGAGACAGTTTTTTCCCAATGAATGTTCTTGACACTTTTGTCTAAAATGAGTTCACTGTAGATGTGAGGATTTGTTTTGAGATTCTTTATTCTGTTCCATTGTTGAATGTGTCTGTTTTTATGCCGGTACCATACTGTTTTGCTTACTATAAGTCTGCAGTATAATTTGGAGCCAGGTAATGTGATTTCTCCAGTTTTGTTCTTTTACTTCAGATATATTTCTCTGTACTGAATCTCTTATGGTTCTCTGTAAAGTTTAGAATTGCTTTTTCTATTTATGTGAAGAATGTCATTGGCATTTTAAAACTAGTTGCACTGAATCTTTATTGTTTTGAGATATATTCGATCAATAACTAGTTTATTGAGTGTTTTTAGCATGAAGTGGTGTTGAATTTTATTAAAGACCTTTTCTGCATCTACTGAGATAATTCTGTGGTTTTCGTCATTGGTTCTGCTTATGTGATGTATTACGATTATTGATTTTGTGTATATTGAACCAGCCTTGCATCCCAGGGATGATGCCAACTCGTCGTGGTGGGTAAGCTTTTTAATGTCCTGCTGAATTCAGTTTGCCAGTATTTTATGGAGGATTTTTCGTCAATGTTCATCAGGGATATTGGCCTGATTTTCAAAAAGAAAATGACAAATTTTCTTTTTTTGTTGTTGTATCTCTGGCAGGTTTTGGTATCAGGATGATGCTGGCCTCATAAAAATGAGGTATGGAGGAATCCCTCCTTTTCTATTGTTTGGAATAGTTTCAAATGGAATGGGACTAGCTCCTATTTGTACCTCTGGTAGAATTCAGCTGTTAATCCATCTGGTCCTGGGCTTTCTTGGTTGGTAGACTATAAATTACTACCTCAATTTCAGAACTTGTTACTTGTCTATTCAGAGATTTCACTTCTTCCTGGTTTAGTCTTGGGAAGGTGTATGTGTCCTGGAATTTACCCATTTCTTCTAGATTTTCTAGTTTATTTACATAGAGATGTTTATAGTATTCTCTGATGGTAGTTTGTATTTCTGTGAAATCAGTGGTAATATCCCCTTTATCATTTTTTTTATTGTATCTATTGGGTTCTTCTCTCTTTCTTCTTAATTAGTATGGCTATCACTCAATCTATTTTGTTAATATTTTCAAAAGTAGATCCTGGATTTATTGATTTTTTGAGGAGTGTTTTTGTGTCTCCTAACTCCTTCAGTTCTGCTCTGATTTTAGTTATTTCTCGTCTTCTGCTGACCTTTAAATTTGTTTGCTCTTGTTTCCCCTAGTTCTTTTAATTGCTATGTTAGTGTGTCAATTTTAGATCTTTCCCACTTTCTCCTGTGGGCATTTAGTGCTATAAATTTCCCTCTAATCACTGCCTTAGCTGTGTTCCAGAGATTCTGGTACATTGTTTCTTTGTTCTCATTGGTTTCAAATAGCTTATTTATTGCTGCCTTAATTCCATTATTTACCCAGTAGTCATTCAGGAGCAGGTTGTTCAGTTTCCATGTAGTTGTGTTGTTTTGAGTGAGTTTCTTATGGTCTCAGAGATAGTTTGTTATGATTTCCATGCTTTTGCATCTTCTGAGAGTGTTTTACTTCCAATTATGTGGTCGATTTTAGAATGAGTGCTATGTAGTACTGAGAATAATGTATTCTTCTGTTGATTGGGGTGGTGAATTCTATAAATTTCTATTAGGTCTGCTTTGTCCAGAGCTGAGTTCAAGTCCTGAATAGCCTTGTTAACTTCCTGTCTCATTGATCTGTCTGATATTGACAGTGGGGTATTAAAATATCTCACTATTATTGTGTGGGAGTCTAAGTCTCTTTGTAGGTCTCTAAGAACTTGCTTTATGAATCTGGGTGCTCCTGTTTTGGGTGCATATATATTTAGGATAGTTAGCTCTTCTTGTTATCTTGATCCCTTTACCATTATGTAATGCCCTTCTTTGTCTTTTTTGATCTTTGTTGGTTTAAAGTCTGTTTTATCAGAGACTAGAATTGCAGCCCCCTGCTTTTTTTTTTTTTTTTTTTTGCTTTCCATTTTCTTGGTAAGTCTCCTCCATTCCTTCATTTTTGAGCCTATGTGTGTTTTTGCAAGTAAGATGGTTCTCCTGAATACAGCATAATGATGGGTATTGACTTTATCCAATTTGCCAGTCTGTTGCTTGTAATTGGGGCATTTAAGGTTAATATTGTTATGTGTGAATTTGATTCTGTCATTATGGTGCTACCTGGTTATTTTGCCCACTAGTTGATGCAGTTTCTTCATAGTGTCAATGGTCTTTAAACTTTTTTTTTTTTTTTTTTTTTTTTTTTTTTTTGCAGTGGCTGGTGCCAGTTTTTCCTTTCCATATTTAATGGTTTCTTTAGGAGCTCTTGTAAGGCAGGCTTGGTGGTGACAAAATCCCTCAGCATTTGCATGTCTATAAAGGATTTTATTTCTCCTTCACTTGCAAAGCTTAATTTGGCTGCATATAAAATTTGTGGTTGAAAATTCTTTTCTTTAATGTTCATGGATCAGAAGACTTAATATTGTTAAAATGTCAATTTTCCTTAAATTGATCTTTAAATTTAAAGCAATATTGATCAAAATTCTGACAACCTTTTTTAAAAAAGCTTGCATGATGATACAAAGGAAATAGCATACTTAATATGATCTTGAAAAGAAAAGCATGGTAGGAGGGTTTATATTGCCTGACATCAGTATTTAACACACAAATACAGTTATCAAGGCAGTGTTGTATTGGCGAAAGGATAGAGCATAAATTTGACAAATTTTGATAATGTATACATTCATGTAATCTACATACTAGCTCCCAATCATAATATAAAATATTTTTTATTTTCTCAGAACGCTTTTACTTGCTGCTTTTCAGCCAATCCTCACCCTCCATCCAGAGAAAGCCACTATAATGATTTCTATGACTGTAGATGTTTTCTGTCCTTGAACATTATGTAAATGGAATAAAATAGTGAATACTAAAAAAAAAAAAAAGAAAAAGAATAGTAAATATTGACCCCCACTCTCTTCTAGCTTGTAGGGTTTCTGGAGAGAGACCTGCTATTAGTCTGGTGGGCTTCCTAGTCCCATATTTCTTAGATGCTTTGTTAGTTCCTTTTCATTCTTTTTCCTCTAATCTTGTCTTCGCACTTTATTGCACTAAGTTGATCTTCAGTCTCTGATATCCTTGTTCTTGTGCTGTGTTTTTCAGCTCCATCAGGTCATTTATGTTCTTCTCTAAACTGGCTATTCTAGTTAGAAATCCCTTAACCGTTTTTTCAAGTTTCTTAACTTCCTTGCATTGGGTTAGAACATGCTCCTTTAGCTTGGAGGAGTTTGTTATTACCCAACTTCTGAAGCCTACTTCTGTCAATTTGTCCAACTCATTCTTTGTCCAGTTTTGTTCCCTTACTGATGAGATGTGATCCTTTGGAAGAGAAGAGGCATTCTGTTTTTTGGAATTTTCAGCCTTTTTTGTGCTGGTTTTTCCTCATCTTTGTGGATTTATCTACCTTTGGTCTTTGCTGTTGGCGACCTTCAGATTAAGTTTTTGCTTGGTCATCCTTTTTGTTGATGTTGATGCTATTACTTTCCATTTGTTAGTTCTTCTTCTAACAGATTCAGGCCTCTCTTCTGCAGGTCTGCTAGAGTTTTCTGGGAGTCCACTCCAGACCCTGTTTGCCTGATCACCAGCAAAGGCTGCAGAAAAGCAGAGATTGCTTCCTGCTCTTTCCTCTGGAAGCTTCATCTCAGAGGGGCACCTGCCAGATACCAGCCAGATCTCTCCTGCATGAAGTGTCTGTCGACCCCTGCTGGGAGATGTCTCCTTGTTAGGAGGCATGGGGTTCAGGGACCTCCTTGAGGAAGCAGTCTGTTCCTTATCAGAGCTCTAGCACGGTGTTGGGAGATCCCCCGTTCTCTTCAGAGCCAGCAGGCAGGAATGTTTAACTCTGCTGAAGCAGGGCCCACAGCCACCACTTCCCCCAGGTGCTCTGTCCTAGGGAGATGGGAGTTTGATCTATAACCTACTGACTAGGGCTACTCCTTTTCTTTCTGAGATGTCCTGCCCAGCGAGGATGAATCTAGAGAGGCAGTCTGGCTACAGCAACTTTGCAGCACTGTGGTTGGCTCCAACCAGTCTGAACTTCCTGGTGGCTTTATTCACACTGTGAGGAAAAAACCACCTACTCGAGACTAAGTAATGGTGAATGTCCCTCCCCTCACCAATCTCAACTGTTCCAGGTTGACTTCAGACTGCTGTGCTGGCAGCAAGAATTTTGAGCCAGTGGATCTTAATCTTGCTGGGCTCCATGTGGGTGGGCATCCTCTGAGCAAGACCTCTCGGCTCTCTGGCTTCAGCCCCCTTTCCAGGGGGAGTGAATGGTTCTGCCTGGCTGGTGTTCCAGGCACCACTAGGGTATAAGAATAACTGCTGCAGCTAATTTTGTGTCTGCAGAAACAGCCGCCCACTTTTATGCTTGAAACCCAGGGCCCTTGTGGTATAGGCACCCGAGAGAATCTCCCTGGTCTGTTGGTTGGTTGCAAAGACCTTTGGAATAGCTTAGTATCTCTGATGGATGGCAGGTCCCTCAGGGGCAGGGTCCCTCTTAGCTTCCCTTGGCTTGGGGAGGGAGTTCCCTGGTCACATGCACTTCCCAGGTGAGGTGATGCCCCACCCTACTTCTACTCATCCTCTGTGGGCTGTACCCACTGTCTAATCACTCCCAATGAGATGAACTGGGTACCTCAGTTGGAAATGCAAAAATCACCCACCTTCTGGGTTGGTCATGCTGGGAGCTGCAGAACAGAGCTATTCTTATTAGGTCACCTTGCCAGGGAATCACATTGAATCTTTAGAATGCTTTGTAGATGGACATTTTTTTTTTCTATCATCACAATTAAAAAAGCTAGAGGAGCAAGATGAAACAAATTCAAAATGAGCAGAAGACAAGAAATAACTAAGATCCGAGCAGAACTGAAGGAGATAGAGACACAAAAAACCCTTCAAAAAAATCAATAAATCCAGGAGCTGGTTTTTTGAAAAGATCAACCAAATGGATAGACCACTAGCCAGACTAATAAAAAGAAAAGAGAAGAATCAAATAGATGCAATAAAAAATGATAAAGGGGATATTACCACCAATTCCATAGAAATATAAACTACCATCAGAGATTACTACAAACACCTCTATGCACATAAACCAGTAAATGTAGAAGAAATGGATAAATTCCTGGACACTTACACCCTCCAAAGACTAAAACAGGAAGAAGTTGAATCCCTGAATAGACCAGTGACAAAGTCTGAAGTTGAGGCAGCAATTAATAGCCTAACAACAACAAAAAAGTCCAGATCCAGATGGGTTCACAGCCAAATTCTACCAGAGGTACAAAGAGGAGCTGGTACCATTCCTTCTAAAACTATTTCAAACAATACAAAAAGAGGAAATCCTCCCTAACCCATTTTATCAGACCAACATCATCCTGATACCAAAACCTGGCAGAGACACAACTAAAAAAAGAAAATTTCACGCCAATATCCAGAACGAACACTGAAGAAAAAATATTTAATAAAATACTGGCAAACTGAATGCAACAGTACATCAAAAGCTTATCCATCATGATCAAGTAGTCTTCATCCTGGGGGATGCAAGGCTGGTTCAACATACACAAATGTATAAAATGTAATCCATCACATAAACAGAACCAGACAAAAAGTACGTAATTATCTCAATAGATGCAGAGAAGGCCTTCAACAAAATTCAACAGCCCTACGCTAAAAGTTCTCAATACACTAGGTATCGACGGAATGTATCTCAAAATAATAGGAGTTATTTATGACAAACCCACAGCCAATATCATACTGAATGGGCAAAAAATGAAAGCATACCCTTTGAAAACTGACACTAGACAAGGCTGCCCTCTCACCACTCTTATTCAACATAGTATTGGAAATTTTGGCTAGAGCAATCAGGCAAGAAAAAGAAATAAAGGATATTCAATTAGGAAAAGAGGAAGTCAAACTGTCTCTCTTTGCAGACAGCATGATTGTATATTTAGAAGATCCCATCATCTCAGCCCAAAATCTCCTTAAGATGATAAGCAATTTCAGCAAAGTCTCAGGATACAAAATCAATGTGCAAAAATCACAAGCATTCCTATACACCAATAACAGCCAAACAGAGAGCGAAATCATGAGCGAACTCGCATTCACAACTGCTACAAGGAGAATAAAATACCTAGGAATACAACTAGCAAAGAACGTGAAGGAACTCTTCAGAGGAGAACTACAAATCACTGCTCAAGGAAATAAGAGAGGACACAAACACATGTATATGGACATTTTAACAGCATTGATTATTCCAATTCATGAACATGGAATATCTTTTCATTTTTTGTGTTCTCTTTAATTTATTTCATAAATGTTTTATAGTTCTTTCTGTAGGTATGTTTCACATTTTTGGTTAAGTTAACTTCTAGAGATTTTATTTTATTTGTAACTATTGTAAATGGAATTACTTTCTTGATTATTTTTTCAGATTGTTTGCTTTTGGTATGTAGAAATACTACTAATTTTTGTCTGGTGATCAAAATCTGTAACTTTACTGAATTTATCAGTTCTAATAGTTTTATGGTGGAGTATATATGTTTTTCCAAATATAAGATTATATTATTTGTAAACAAGGGTATTTCAACTTCTTTATTTTCAATTTGGATATTCTTTGTTTCTTTCTCCTACCTAATTGCACTAACTTGGACTTCCAGTACTATGTTGAATAACAGTGGTAAAAGTGTAAACCCTTTTTATGGTCTGATCTTAGAGGGAAGGTTTTCCATATTGTTGCATTCAGTGTAATGCTAGGTGGGGGCCTGTAATGTATTTCTTTTATTATGTTGTGGTATGTTCCCTCTATACCCAGTTTCTTTTGATTTACCTTTTTATTTGAAGTTCAGGGGTACATGTGCAAGTTTGTTATATAGGTAAACTTGTGTCATGGGATTTTTCTTGTGCAGACTATGTTATGTAATTATTAAGCCTTGTACCCATTCATTATTTTTCCTGATCCTCTCCCTCCTCTGACCTTCCACCTTCTCATAGGCCCCAGTACGTGTTTTTTTCTCTCTATGTGTCCATGTGTTCTTATCATTTAGGTGGTACTTATAAGTGAAAACATGTGGTATTTGGTTTTCTGTTCTTGTGTTAGTTTGCTAAGGATAGTGGTCTCCAACTCCATTTATGTCCCTGCAAAGAACATAATCTCATTCTTTTTATGGCTGCATAATTGCGTAGTATTCCATGGTGTGCATGTATCATATTTTCTTTATCTAGTCTAACATTGATGGGCATTTAGTTTAATTACATGTCTTTGCTATTGTGAATGGTGCTACAATGAGCATATGTGTGCATGTATCTTTTAAATAAAATGATGTATATACCTTTAGGTATATACCTAGTAATGATATTGCTCTATCTAATGTTATTTCTATGTTTAATTCTTTGAGGAATCACCACACTATCTTCCATCATAGCTAAACTATTTTACCTTCCCACCAACAGTGTATAAGTGTTCCCTTTTCTCTGCAACCTCACCAGCATCTTTTATTTTTTGAGTTTTTAGTAATAGCCATTCTGACTGATATATTATCTCATTTTGGTTTTCAGTTGAATTTCTCTAATGATCAATGATGTTCAGTTTTTAAAATATGACTGTTGGTCTCATATATGTCTTCTTTTGAAACATGTCTGTTCATGTCCTTTGCCCACTTTTATAGGGTTGTTTTTTTTCTTGTAAATTTGTTTAAGTTTCCTATAGATGCTGGATATTAGACCAGATGCACAGTTTGCAAAAATTTTTCCCATTCTGTAGGTTTTCTGTTTACTCTGTTGATAGTTTCTTTTGCTGTGCAGAAGCCTTTTAGTTTAATTAGACCCCATTTATCAATTTTTGCTTTTGTTGCAATTGCTTTTTGTGTCTTTGTCATGAAATCTTTGCTCTTTTCTATGTCCAGAAGTGTATTACCTAGGTTTTCTTTCAGGGTTGTTACAGGTTTGAATTTTACATTCATGTCTTTAACTCATCTTGAGTTAATTTTTGTATATGGTGTAAGTAGGATTCCAGTTTCAATGTTTTGCATATGGCTATCCGGTTATCCCAGCACCAAGTATTGAATAAGAAATCCTTTCCCCATTTCTTGTTTTTGTCAGGTTTGTCGAATATCAGATAGTTGTAGATGTGCAGTCTTATTTCTGGGTTCTGTATTCTGGTTTCCATTGATCTACATGTCTGTTTTTGAACCAGTACCATGCTGTTTTGTTTACTGTATTCCTTCAAACTATACTGGGGTATACCCCAGTATAGTTCGAAGCTGGGTAGCATGATGCCTCTAGCTTTGTTTTATTTTCTTAGACTCATCTTGGGTATTCAGGCCCCTTTTGGTTTCATACAAATTTTGAAATATTATTTTCTAGTTCTGTGAAAAATGTCCTTGGTACGTTAATGGGAATAGCATTGAATCTACAAATTGCTTTAGGCAGTATAGCCATTTTAATGATATTGATTTTTTACATCCATGAGCATGGAGTATATTTTTCCATTCCTTTATTTTCAGTCTATGTGTACTTTTGTAGGCGAAGTTGTGATGTGTATTTCTTGTAGGCAACACATCAATGGTCTTTTTTGATTGTCCATTCAGCCACCCCATGTCTTTTGACTGACAATTTTAGTCCATTTACAGCCAATGTTGTTATTGATAAGTAAGAACTTATTCCTGCCATTTTGTTATTAATATTTGACTTTTGATGCCTTATTTTCTTCTTTATTTTCTTATCAAAGATTATTTTCTCTGGTGATATCATTTACTTCCTTGCTTTTTTTTTTGTATTAACTTTTTATATTTGTAGCTATCATGACACTTGCAAACACTCTTATAACCCATTATTATAAACTGTTGGAAACTCAACACTGATTATATAACCAAAGAAACAAGCTGATGTGATTTAGATATGTGTCTCCAATCTTATGTTGAATTGTAATCCACAATGCTGGAAGTGAGGTCTAGGGGGGATGTGTTTGAGTCGTCGGAATGTATACCTTGTTGCTTGGTGCTCTCTTTGTAATAGTGAATGAGTTCTCACAAGATTTGGTCTTGTAAAAGTGTGTGACATCTCCTCCCTACTCTGTCTTTCTTCTCTTTCTTTCTCACTCCTGCTTTTTACTATGTGATGTGTAAGTTCCTGCTTTGCCTTCCCCTCATGAGTAAAAGTTTCCTGAGGTCTCACCCAGAAGCCACATTTCCTACACAGCCTGCAGAACTGTTAGTGAATTAAACCTCTTTTCTTTATAGATTACCTAGTCTCAGATATTTGTTTATAGCAATGAAGGAACAGTCTAACATGAAAGCAAAAAGAAAACTAGTAAACACTCTATACTTTTACTTCACCCCCCCCTCTTAACAGTTTGCTGTTTATATTTATATCTGAATGTACTGCCTAGGTCTTAAAAAGTTGTAATTATTATTTTTACTGGTTCACATTTCAGTCTTTATATTCTAAGAATTGTTTACACACCACGATTACAGTGTTATAATATTCTGTGTTTTACTGTGTACTTACTATTAACAGTGAGTTTTGTATCTTTGGATTATTTCCTCTTACTCATTAATTTTTTTTTTTCTGAAATAAAGAACTCCCTTTGGCATTTTCTAGGACAGGTCTCATGTTGATGAAATTCCTCAGCTTTTTGTTTGCCTGGGAAAGTGTCTGTTTCTCTTTCATGTTTAAAAGATATCTTCACTAGATATGCTCTTTTAGGGTATGTTAAACTATTCTTGCATTGCTATAAAAATATCTGAGACTGGGTAAATTATAAGAAAGGAGGTTTAATTGTTTCACAGTTCTGCAGACTGTAATAAATGCATAGGTTCAGTATCAGGCTCGTTGGAAGTCTCAGGAAGCATACAATCATGGTGAAAAATGAAGCAGTAGCAGGAGCCTCACACGGTGGAGAAGGAGCAAGAGAAAGGTAGGGGAGTACAATATACTTTTAAATGATCAAATCTTCCAAGAAACCCCCTCACTATTATGAGGACAGCACCAAGGGGATGGTGTTAAACCATTCTTGAGACAACCATTTTCATGATCCAATCACCTCCCCCAGGACCCACCTCCAACATTGGGGATTATATTTCAACATGATATTTGGGTGGAAGACACATCCAAACTGTATCATTCTGACCCTAACCCCTCCCAAATCCCATGTCCATCTTACATTTCAAAATACAATTATGCCTTCTCAATAATCCTCCAAAGTCTTAACTCTTTCCAGTGATAGCTCAGAAGTCCAAAGTGCAAAGTCATCTGAAGCAAGGCAAGTTTCTTCCACCTATAAGCCTGCAAAACCAAGAACTAGTTATTTACTTCCAAGAATATAATGGGAATACAGAATTGGTTAAACATTCCTGTTCCATAAAGGAGAAATCAGCTAAAGAAGATAGCTAAGGGCCCCACACAAGTTCCAAACCCAGGAGAGCAGTTATTAAATATTAAAGTTCCAAAATAGTCTCCTTTGATTTTATGGTGCAATATCCAGGGTACACTGATGCAAGGAATAAGCTCCCAAGGCCTTGGTAAGCTCTAGCCCTTTGGCTTAGTAGGGTTCAGCCCTGGAGGCTACTCTCACAGGTTGCTGAGTATCTGTGGCTTTTCTAGGCACAAAGTGCAAGATGCCAGTGTGTCTACCATTCTGTAATCTGGAGAATGGTGGCCCCTCTCTCACAGCTCTGCTAGGCAGTGCTCCAGTGGGGGTTTTGTTGGGGACTCCAACTCCACATATCCTCTCTACAATGCCCTAGTAGAAGTTACCTGTGAAAGCTTCTATGCCCCACCAGTAGGTTTCTGCTTGTCACTCAGGCTTTTCTATAAATCTTCTGAAATCGAGGTAAAGGGTACCAAGCCTCACATGCTCTTGCATTTATGCACCTGCAGGTTTAACATTCCGTGAAAGCTGCCAAGTCTTATAGCTTGCACCCTCTGAAGCAGTAGCCCCAAGCTATACCTTCACATCCTTCATGCCATGGCTGGAGCTTAAGTGGCCAGGGTATAAGGAGCAATGCCTTAAGGCTACACAGGGCATCATGGTCAAAACTATTCTGTCTCCCCTAGGCCTCAGGACATTTGATGAGAGGGATTGACTCTTAAGATCCTCTGAATGCCTTCAATGTGTTTTTCCCAATATCTTGGTTATTAGCACATGCCTTCTTTTTAGTAACGTAAATTTCTATAGCAAGTGGTTTTGAGCGGCTGGATTGATTTCTTCTCCTGAAAATGGGCATTTTTTTTCTTCCATATGGCCATTGCAACTTTTTCAAATATTTATTCTCTGCTTCCCTTTTAAATATAAGTGCTAACCTAAAGTCATGTCTTTACTCCAACATCTGAGCATAAGTTGTTAGAGCATCCAAGCTACCTCTTGAGCACTTTGCTGCTTAGAAATTTATTTTGACAGTTACCTTCAATTACCACTGTGAAGTTTAAACTTTCACAGATCCCTAGGATATAGACACAATCCAGCCAAGCACTTTGCTAAGGCATAATATGCATGACCTTTGCTCCAGTTTCCAATAAGGTTTTCATTTCCATCTGAGACCTCATCAGCCTGTCCTTCACTGTCCATATCACTATCAGCAATGTGGTTACAACCACTCATTTAGTCTCTAAGAAGTTTCAATCTTTCTCTCATCTTTCTATCTTCTTCTGAGCCTTCCAAAGTCTCTTCTGAGCTCTCCCTGTTTTCCAGTTCCGAAACTGCTTCCACATTGTCTGGTATCTCTATTGCAATGCCCCACTCCTTGGTACTAAATGGTATTAAGCCATTCTCACATTGCTATAAATAAATACCTGAGACTGGGTAATTTATAAGAAAAAATGTTTAATTGGCTCCTGGTTCTGCAGGCTACACAGGAAGCATAGGTCTGGCATCAGCTTTTGGGGTAAGCCTCAGAAAACTTGTAATCAGGACAGAAGGTAAAGCAGGAGCAGACACCTCACTTGATGAGAGCAGGAGCAAGAGTAGAAAAAGAGCCACACACTTCTAAATGATAACATCTTGACAAGAAATTACTCACTGTTGTGAAGACAACATCAACGAGATTGTCCTAACTCATTCGTGAGAAAATCATTACAATGACTCAATCACCTCCCACCAGGCTTCACCTCCAGCATTGGAGATTACATTTCAACATGAGATTTCAGGCAGAGACACACATCGAAACTATATCACAGGGTAATTTTTTTCTGGCACTTTAAACATGTCATGCCACTTTCTTCTGACCTGTAAGGTTTCTACTGAAAAGACTGCAGCCAGATGCATTGAAGCTGAATTATATTTGTTTATTTTCTCATGCTCTTTTCAGAATCCTTTCTTTATTCTTTTGACTTTGGGATTTTGATTATTAAATTTCTTTAGATACTATTATTTAGGTTAAATCTGCTTGGTTGTTCTTATAACATTTTTGTACTTAAATCTTGATATCTTTCTCTAAGTATAAAAGTAATCTGTTATTATTTATTTGAAAAACTTTCTACCCATATCTCTTTCTCTAACTCCTCTTAAGGCCAATAACTCTTAAATTTGCCCCTTTGAGGTTTTTTCTAGATTCTGTTGGCATGCTTTATTGTTTTTCATTCAATTTTATTTTGCATCCTCTGACTGGGTGTTTTCAAATAGCCAGTCTTTAAGCTCACTAATTTATTCTTCTGCTTGATCATTTTTGCTGCTAAAAGACTCTGGTGCATTTTTCAGTATGGTCAATTACATTTTTGGACTCTAGAATTTCAGCTTGATTATTTTTAATTATTTTAATTCTTATGTTGAATTTATTTGATAGAATTCTGAATTCGTTCTCTGTATCATCTTAAATTTTTTTGAGTTTTCTCAAAACAGCTATTTTGAATTCTCCATCTGAAACGTCCACATATCTCTGTTTCTCCAGGATTGTCCCCTTGTGGCTTATTTAGTTCATCTGGTGAATTTGTATTTTCCTGGATGGTCTTGATGCTTGTGAATGTTCAAAGATGTTTGGGCATTGAAAAGTTGGGTATTGATCGTAGTCTTCATAGTCTGGGGATTGTTCTTTCCCATTATTCTTGGGAAAGCTTTCCAGGTATTTGAAATGACTTAGTTGTTGTAATCTAACATGTATCTGCTTATTTAGTTCACCGGTGAATTTGTGTTTTCCTAGATGATCTTAATGCTTGTAAATGCTTAAAGATGTTTGGGCATTAAAAGTTGGGTATTTATTGCAGTCTTCATAGACTGGGATTATTCTTTCCCATTAATCTTTGGGAAAGCTTTCCAGGTATTTAAAGGACTTGGATGTTATGATCTAACCTATATCTGGATTAGGAATACTCCACGTTCAGTAGTGCTGTGGTTTTAGCAGACTCATAGAGGTATAAGTGGTCTTGGGTAATATCTGAAAGAATTATCCGGATTACCAGGCAGAGACTCTTGTTTTCTTCCTTTACTTTATCCTGAACAAATGACATAGTTTCTCTCTCTCTCTTCTCTCTCTCTCTCTCTCTCTCTCTCCCTTTCCCTTAATTGAGCCACCTGTAGTTGGGGATAGAGTGGCATAAACAACCCTGTGTCCACCACCACTAGGGCTGCATTAGGTCAGACCTGAAGCCAGCACAGAACTGGGCAAGTCTTACCTCAGACCCTCTGTATCCACTACCTTGCTATAACCTATGACTCCATCAAAACCCTAGGGCCCCAGTATCAGCAAGTGTTGAAACCAGCCAGGCTTGTGTTCTTCCATTCAGGGCATCAAATTTCTCCTGGCTCTGGGAAGACCCAGAGATGCTGTCTGGGGGAGCCAAGTACTGATCATAAATCTTAGAAATGTACTTTGTGCTCAATTTTACTGCAGCTGAGCTGTCACTCAAACCAAAAGACAAAGTCTTTTCCACTCTTTACTCCCCTTTCCATAAGTGAATGAACCTCTCCTCACGGCCATCACCACTAAAAACCCATAAGGGTACTGCCAGGTTACCACCAATGTTCACTTAAGGCCCAAGGGCTGCTCAGTCAGCTTTTGGTGAGTGCTTCCAGGGCTGAGACATACTCCTCAGGACGTTGTGGTTTCCTCTGGCCCAGTGCAGGTTCAGAAATACCATCCAAGTGTCAAGGCCTAGAATCAGGGACCTCAAGATCTTGCTTGGTGTCCTAACCTTACATTGTGGCTGAATTGGTACCTAAGGCACAGAGTTCCTCTTGACATTTCCCTCTGCTTTTCTCAAACAGGAGTCTCTCATTTTAGCCACCAAATTTTGGAGTGTGCTAGGTCTTACCTGAAGCCAGCATGTCTCAGAATCTCATGCAACACTCACAATGTACTACCTCAGTATTGCTGCTGCTGCTTCATGGCTCATGGAGATCTTCATTCATCAGGTGACACTTCTTGCCAGGACTAGGTTCTTCGCTTCAGAATAATGTGTTCTCTTCTGGCCCAGGGTGTGTCTAGAAATGTCATCAAGGAGTTAGAGCCTGGAATGTGGGCCTCATGACTGTGCCTGGTGTCTTAGCTTACTGTGGCTGAGCTGGTACCAGGATGCAAGGCAAAGTCCACTTTCTTCTCTGCTCCTCAAGTGGAACGAAAAAGTTACTTTTGTTTCTGCAGCTTGTGTTGCCTGGGATTAGGGGGAGGGGTGGTGCGATCATTCCCTTAGCTCTCCTAGCTGGTTTCTCACTAGATGTCATGCCCCTCATGACCATTGGCTTGAGCCCAGACAGCACTAGAACTATGTGTGTGAAAGAAACCACACATATTTAATATGTTTATTGTGATTATTAGATTGGAAATTGAATATAAACACCACAGAAAATTATCCAATGCATGATAGTATTATATTTACATAAATGTTGTTATTGTTTCTCATTATAAAAGTAATAAATGTTAATTATAGAAAATTTGAAAATTACAGATAATTTTGAAAAAAATCAGACATAGTCTCATTACCCAATAATAATTAACATTAAAATTTCAATGTACATCCTAACAGACTTCTTTTTCAGTGCATAGATTTTTTTCAATGGAAGTTACAGCAAAAACATTTTGCATATTATACATTCTTTTCAAATGACTACAAGATACCTATATTATTATATATCATAATTTAAACAATCTTTGCATTGTTGGGCAGTCTAGTTGATGCTTTTTCTGATATTGCAATAAATACATAATTTTGTAGAAATTCCTTTAATTTACTGTAGACACCTAAAAAATAAAAATTCCTGACCCTAAAAATATTTTCAATTTATACGTTATAATACCAAATTTCTTACCAATTAAGCATCCATTATGATATTAACTGTTGTATCATATTTTCATCATGTATTTTACATGTATTTTTACAGATTTATTATTAATATTTAGACGATTAACTAGAAGCATATAAATTTTATTTGTCCTCAGTGAAAATCTCTATGACCTTCAGGTTAGTAGGTAGAGAGTTTGAGTTCAAAAAGAGTCTTAGTGAATTCATTTATTAGCACTAACTTGGAGTAAAAATTAAATATAAAAAAGTGAACCTGAAAAACATCTAGAGAAAAATATCAGACTGGGGAAACCTAGAAGTATAATAATTAAACATATGTAAATGAAAATTAGAAAAAACATAACAAGCTGTGAAAGGGCTTTTTTGCCACAAAAACAATCTCAAAAGAAGATTCTGATATATTTTTCTATATTAAATATATATACCTGTTACCACCTTCTTATTAGTGTGGCTACTATAAAAACAAAACAAAACCAAACAGAAAATAAAAATAACAAGTGTGGTGAGGGTGTGAAGACATTGGAACTCTTGTGCTTTACTTGGTGGGGAATGTAAAATGGTGCAGCCACTATGGAAAACAATATGGCAATTTTTCATAAAACTAAACACATATTTACCATATGAGCCAGCAATTCCACTTCTGGGTATATGCCTGAAAGATTTGAAAGCCGGATCTCAAAGAGATTCTTGTATATTCATGTTCATAGCAGTATAATTCACAGTAGCTAAAACGTAAAAGCAAACCAAGTATCCCTTGATGGATAAATGGATAAACAAAATTTGGTATATACATACAACGGAATATTATTCAGGGTAGAAAAGAAGAAAATTTTGGCACATACTACAACATGTATGAACGTTGGGACATTATACAAAACAAATTATAGCAGTCACAAAATGACAACATAATGCCATCTATATGAGATGCCCAGAGTAGTTATAAAGACAAAAAGTAGAATGGTGGTAGAATGTAGGGAAGGGAGAACAGGGAAGTTACTGTTTAATGGATATAGAGTTTCAGTTTTGCCAGATGAAAAGAGTTCTGGAGATTGATTGCAAAACAATGTGATTGCACTTAACACTACTGAATTGTGTAACTAAAAATGGTTAAGGTGATAAATTTTATGTTATTCATATTGTGCCACAGTGAATAATAAATGTATGCCTATATATATAAAAACAATTAAGATGTAAGCAATCTAGTAAAATATTATGAGTATCAAATATGACAAATAATGAGTAAAAATTTAGGTTTTTAAAGCATCTACAAATCGGTAGTAAAACCTCAAATTTCCAGTGTGAAGTAGTAACGGTTATTAATAGTTGCCACAGAAGAAGAAATATAAATGTTCAATATATGAATAAAATAGTCACTTTTACTAATATCCACTGAAGACAAAATTAAAAGAACATTGATGTGCAAATTGAAAAAGTTGATCATGTTAATGATCACTTTAGGCAAGTATATGGAGTAATAAAATTACTTTCAGTATTACAAGTATGGTGAATTTGTAAAGAACATCTGAAGATGATTTGATAAAACTATAATGAAATCTTAAAATACTATATGGCAGACAGGGAAATTCCACCAGAACCACATTTAAAAAAATAAGCATGTATTCAAGCAAAGGTTTATTTATAAATATGCTGATTATAGTGTTGCTTACAACCAGAAAGTGATAATAGCATAAATGTCCATGAGAAATGGGTACATAACAGCATATCCATATGAAGGTACATTATAAGTAATAAATACTTATAATACTATAAGTTGAAAATAGTATAAATATTGAACTAGAAGGAGATGGATATAAAAGTTATATACATATCATTGAATACTATTAAAGTATTAACTATGCATGCAAGAGCACGGATGAAAGTCACAAATATTCTGTTGCATAAAAAGAGGTAGACACAAAAGATTAACATAATGAATGATTAAATTGTGTGATGTTCAATAGCAGATTAATCTATGGTAAAAACACATTACAATAGTGGTTTTCTCCTGAGGGTGACTAAGTAGAAAGGGGCCTGCCAGAACATTCTGTGATGATGGAAATATTCTGTATCATGATGGGATGTTCATTTATATGAGTGTATGCACTTGTTCAAAATTCATTGACCTGTACCCTTGGGATTTGAACAATACATTTTAGGTAAATTATATCTCAATGTTTTCAAGAACTATAAAAATATAATTTTCACAATATTCTTAATGACATGAAAAAGTCCAGGCTTGCAATGCTTGAAATAACTTTAAAATGGATATACAGAGAGGGAGATGGAGCAAGATGGCAGAATAGAAAGCACCACTGATTGCTCCCCCTGCAGGGACACCAGTATAACAACTTGTCTACATAGACAAAACACATTCATAAGAACCACATATCAGGTGAACACTCATAGTATCTGTTTTTAACTATGTATTGCTGAAAGCCACACTGAAGAGATATAAAAACAGCCTTGCATCATTGATGCCACTTTCTCCCCCACTCCACCCCCAGCAGGAGTGGCATTGTGTGGAGATTGTCTCTGGACACTGGAGAAATGATAACTCAGCAAATATGAAACATTGAACTTATTTCTGTCCCATTAGAACAGAAAGGAAAACCGAACCAAAATCAGCTGATACCCACTCACGGAAGGAGCATTTAAACAAGCCCGAGCTTAGTCAAAGGGGGGTCACTGATCCAAGCATCCAAACTTGAGTTCATACAAACCTTGCCACTGAAGGCCAAAGTATCTGGGTCTCTAAATAAACTTGAAATGTAGTCGGCCATAATGATTGCAACTCTTAGGTGAGACCTAAGGCTGAGCTGGGCTATCCACAGTGGACTTGGGGGTGGGGGAAACAAGTAACCTAGTGAGAGACCAGCTAGGATGGCTAAGGGACTGCTAGCATCATCCCTCATCTAACCTCAGATTGCAGAGGTCATGACTACAAAAAAGACCCTTCTTACACTTGAGGAGAGGAGAGGGACTCCAGAGGAAGTTCAAAGTAACTAATTTCATTGGCCAGGGGTCTTGGAGAAGGTGGGAATTATTTCTGGGTTAAAAGTCCCTTCTTCCACACCCCTTTGGACTTCATGTTTGGATCTCCTTCCACTCCCTTCATGGAAGATGTCTCTCTTCTCCGGGATTTCCCCCTCTGGAGTCCCCTTCCCCCTCTCTCATGGAAGCTTGTCTTCCCCCTCCTAAACTACATCTCTCTCAAATCTCTTCCACTCAGTGTGGAAGCTGCTTTCCTCTCCTGGATTCCATCTTTCTGGATTCTCTCACTCAGTTTGGGTAGAGCTTTCCTTCTGTGATTTTCCCCCTCTGGAATCTCTTGTCACTCAGTGTGAAAGCTAGCTGTTTCTTTCTCTCTGCTTTTCCTTTTTCTCTTTATCCACCTAAAATAAATTACTTCCCTGCAAAAACGTTTTGCGTCCAGCATTTACTTTATGTATGCACCACGCCTGGCGTGGTCCCCCTCTCCCATTCTTGGATGAGCAAGAGACCGAGAACCAGAAAAAACATTCTCTCAAGGGAGCTGTGTCTCCCCTGCACCCCAAAACCCAGTCACAGTCATGGATCTAGGATACCAGCTAAACTGCAGCAGGATAGAACACAGATCTGAGTTATAAGGCCCCTGTTCCAGGACAACATTTTTAGACATACTCTGGGCCAGAAGGGTACCTATTCCCTTGAAGGTTAGGAACTACTCCTGGCAGCATTCATTACCTGCTAACTGAAGACCCATTGATCCCTGAATAACAAGCAGAAATACCCAGTTACTACATCAAGGGCTAGCTTTTGAATTTGTTTTATCTTGCTCCTCTAGTTTTTTAAATTGTGATAATAGAGTGTCAGTTTAGATCTTTGCTCACTTCTCTTGTGGGCATTTAATGCTATAAACTTCTCTCTAGACACTGCATTAAATGTGCCCCAGAGATTCTGATACATTGTGTCTTTGTTTTCATTGGTTTCTAACAACATCTTTATTTCTGCCTTCATTTCCTTATTTATCTAGTAGTCATTCAGGAGGAGGTTGTTCAGTTTCCATGTAGTTGTGAGGTTTTGAGTGAGTTTCTTAATCCTGAGTTCTAATTTGATTGCACTGTTGTCTGAGAGATGGTTTGTTATGATTTCCATTCTTTTGCATTTGCTGAGGAGTGATTTACTTCCAATTATGTGGTCAGTTTTAGAGTAAGTGTGATGTGGTGCTGAGAAGAATGTATATTCTGTGGATTTGGGGTGGAGAGTTCTGTAGATGTCTATTAGGTCCACTTGGTCCAGATCTGTGTTCAAGACCTGGATATCCTTGTTGATTTTCTGACTCATCGATGTGTCCAATATTGACAATGAAGTGTTAAAGTTTCCAACTATTATTGTTTGAGAGTCTAAGTCCCTTTGTAAGTCATTAAGAACTTGCTTTTTGTATCTGGGTGCTCCTGTATTGGGTGTATATATAATTAGGATAGTTAGTTCTTCTTGTTGCGTTGAACCTTTTACCATTATGTAATGCCCTTCTTTGTCTCTTTTGATCTTTTTTTTGTTTAAAGTCTGTTTTATCAGAGACTAGGATTGCAACCCCTGCTTTTTTTTGCTTTCCATTTGCTTGGTAAATCTTCCTCTATTCCTTTATTTTCAGACTATGTATGTCTTTTCACATGAGATGGGTCTCCTGAATACAGCACACTGTAGGATCTTGACTTGTTATCCAATTTACTAGTTTGTGTCTTTTGATTGGGACATTTAGCCCATTTACATTTAAGGTTAGTATTGTTATGTGTGAATTTGATCCTGCCATTTTGATATTAGCTGATTGTTTTGCCCGTTAGTAGATGAAGTTTCTTCATTATGTCAATGGTATTTACCATTTGGTACATTTTTGCAGTGGCTGGTACTGGTTGTTCCTTTCCATGTTTAGTGCTTCCTGCAGGAGCTCTTATAAGGCAGGCCTGGTGGTGATGAAATATCTCAGCAATTGCTTGTCAGTAGAGGATTTTATGTCTCCTTCACTTATGAAGCATAGATTGGCTGGATATGAAATTCTGGGTTGAAAGTTCTTTTCTTTAAGGATTCTGAATATTGGCCCCCACTCTCTTCTGACTTGTAGGTTTTCTGCTGAGAGATCCGCTGTGAGTCTGACAGGCTCCCCTTTGTGGGTAACCCAATCTTTCTCTCTGGCTGTCCTTAGCAATTTTTCCTTCATTTCAACCCTGGTGAATCTGATGATTATGTGCCTTGTGGTTGTCTCTTCTTGAGGAATATCTTCGTGATCTCTCTGTATTTCCTGGATTTAAATGTTGGCCTCTCTTGCCAGGTTGGGGGAAGTTCTCCAGGATAATATCCTGAAGAGTGTTTTCCAGCTTGGATCCATTCTCCTTGTCACCTTCAGGTACACCGATCAAGTGTAGATTAGGCCTTTTCACATAATCTCATATTTCTTGGAGGCTTTGTTTATTTCTTTTCACTCTTTTTTCTCTAGTCTTGCCATTTCATTTTATTTCCTTGAGTTGATCTTAAATTTCTGATATCCTTTCTTCTGCTTGATTAATTCAGCTACTGAAACTTGTGTATGCTTCACAAAGTTCTTGTGCTGTGTTTTTCAGCTCCATCAAGTTGTTTTTGTTGTTCTCTAGGCTGGTTATTCTACTTAGCATTTTGTCTAACTTTTTTCAGTGTTTTTAGTTTCTTTTCATTGGGTTAGATCATGTTCCTTTAGCTCAGAGAAGTTTGTTATTATCTACCTTCTAAAGCCTACTTCTGTCAATTAGTCTAACTCATTCTCCACATAGTTTGGTTCCCTTGCTGGCGAGGAGTGTGATCCCTTGGAGGAGGAGAGACTTTCTGGTTTTTGGCAATTTCATCCTTTTTGTGCCCCGGTTCTTCCAATCTTCATGGATTTTTCTACCTTTTCTCTTTGAGATTGGTGACTTTCAGAAGGGGTCTCTGATTGGATGTCCTTTCTGTTGATATTGAAGCTATTTCTTTATTTTCCTTAGTTTTCCTTCTAACAGTCAGGCCCCTCTGCTGCAGGGACTGCTGGGGGTCCACTCCAGACCCTGCTTGCCTGGGAATCACCCACGGAGGCTGCTGAACAGCAGGGATTTGTGCCTGTTCTTTCCTCTGGTAGCTTCATCCCAGAAGGGTAACCGCCAGATGGCAGCCAGATCTCTCCTGTATGAGGTGTTTTTTGGATATACAGTGGTCAGGGAGCCACTGGAGGAGGCAGTCTGTCCCCTTATCAGAGCTCAAATGCTGTGCCGGAACTCCATTGCTCCCTTTAGAGCTGCTGGGCAGGGCCATTTAAGTACGCTGCAGTGGAACTCACAACTGCCCCTTTTCCCAGGTGCTCTGTCCTGGGAAGGTGGGGTTTTATTTATAAGTCCTGGATGTGCTGCTGCCTTATTTTCAGAGATGCCCCCCTGCCCAGCAAGGAGGGGAGTCTAGTCACAGTCTGCCTGCAGAGATGTTGCTGGGCTGCCACAGGCTCAGTTCAGCTGCTGTGTAAGCTTCCTCCTGATTTTGTTTAAACAGTTACGGTTAGAACTGCCTCAGCAATGGTGGACATCCTTCCCCCTCACTGAGCTTGATCATTCTGGGTTGAGCTCAAATTGCTTTGCTGGCCATGAAATTCTCAAGCCGGAGGATTTAAGTCTGCTGGTCTTTATGGGGGAGGACCCGCTGAGCCAGATCACTTGGCTCCCTGCCTTCAAAGTAATTTATACATTCAATGCTATCCCCATAAAGCTACCATCAACCTTCTTCACAGAACTGGAAAAAAAATACTTTAAACTTTATATGGAACCATAAAAGAGCATGCATAGCCAAGACAATCTTAAGTAAAAAGAACAAAGCTGGAGGTATCATGCTACCTGACTTCAAACTATATTACAAAGCTACAGTAATCAAAACAGCATGGTACCGGTACCAAAACAGAGATATAGACCAATGAAACAGAACAGAGGCCTTGGAAGTGGCGCAACACATCTACAACAATCTGATCTTTGATAAACCTGACAAAAACAAGCAATGGGGAAAGGACTCCCTGTTTAATAAATGGTGTTGGAAAAACTGGCTAGCTATGTGCAGAAAGCTGAAACTGGACCCTTTCCTTACACCTTATATAAAAATTAATTCAAGATGGATTAAATATTTAAACATAAGACCTAACACAGTAAAAACCCACCTAAGCAATACCATTCAGCACATAGGCATAGTCAAGGACTTCATAATTAAAACACCAAAAGCAGCCAGGCACAGTGCTCACACCTGTACTCTCAACACTTTGGGAGGCCGAGTTGGGCGGATCATGAGCTCAGGAGTTAGAGACCAGCCTGTCCAACATGGTGAAACCCCATATCTACTAAAAATACAAAAATTAGCTGCGCACGGTGGCAGGTGCCTGTAATTCCAGCTACTCGAAAGCCTGAGGCAGAAGAATCGCTTGAACCCAGAAGGCAGAGTTTGCAGTGAGCCAAGATCATGCCATTGCACTCCAGCCTGGGTGACAAGAGCAAGACTCAGTCTCAAAAAACAAACAAACAAACAAACAAAAAACACCAAAAGCAGTGGTAACAAATGCCAGAATAGACAAATGGGATCTATTTAAACTTAAGAGCTTCTGCACAGGAAAGGAAACAATTATTAGAGTGAACTACCAACCAACAGAATGGGAAAAAAATTTTGCAAGCTACTCATCTGACAAAGAGCCAATATCCAGAATCTACAAAGAACTAAAACAAATTTACAAGAAAAAACAATCAACCCTATCAAAAAATGGGTGAAGGATATGAACAGACACTTTTCAAAAGAAGATATTTATGCAGCCAACAAACAAATGAAAAAATGCTCATCATCACTGGCCATTAGAGAAATGGAAATCAAAATCACATTGAGATACCATCTCATGCCAGAATGGCAATCATTAAGAAATCTGAAGACAACAGATGCTGGAGAGGATGGGGGAGAAATAGGAACACTTTTACACTGTTGATGGTAGTGTAAATTAGTTCAACCATTGTGGAATACAGTGTGGTGAGTTCTCAAGGATCTAGAAATAGAAATACCATTTGACCCAGAAATACCATTACTGAGTATATACCCCAAGGATTATAATTTGTTCTATTATAAGACACATGCACAGGTATGTTCATTGTGGCACTGTTTACAACAGCAAATACCTGGAACCAACCCAAACGCCCATCAATGATAGACTGGATAAGAAAATGTGACACACATACACCATGGAATACTATGCAGCCACAAAAAAGCATGAGTTTTTGTGTTTTGCAGGGACATGGGTGAACCTGGAAACCATCATTCTCAGCAAACTGACACAAGAACAGAAAACCAAACACCACATGTTCTCACTCATAGTTGGGTGTTGAACAATGAGAACAGATGAACACAGGGAGGGGAACATCACACACTGGCTTCTGTTGGGGGCTGAGGGGGAAGTGGAGGGATAGCAGGGAGTGGGGAGATTGGGGAGGGATAACATTGAGAGAAATACCTAATGTAGGTGACTGGGGGATGGAGGCAGCAAACCACCATGACATGTGTATACCTATGTTACAATCCTGCAAGTTCTACATATGTACTCCAGAATTTAAAGTATAATAATAATAAAAAAAAGAATACCAATTGTACTCAAACTATTCTAAAAAACAGCAGAGGAAGGAATACTTCTATACTTATTCTATGAGACCAGTATTAGCCTGATACCAAAGCCAGACAAAGACACGCCAGAAAGAGAAAACTATAGTCCAATATCTGATGAAAATTTATGTAAAAATCCTCAAAAATATGGCAAACAGAATTCAATAATACGTTAAAAAGTCATTCATTATGACCAAGTGGAATATATCTCTGGGATGGAAAAATGGTCTTACACAAATCAATCAATGTTGTTGGTGCATCATATGAACAAAATGAAAGACAGAAGTCATGATTACTTATTTTGATGCTGAAAAAGAATTAAACACCTCTTCACAATAACAACCCTCAAAAAAAAAGAGGGGGAATAGAAGGTACATAACTCAGCGTAATAAAAACTATATAATAAAGACCCACAGCTAGTATTATACTGAATGGGAAAGGTGGAAATGGTTAATATGTACAAATAAATAGAAAGAATAAATAAAGCATACTGTTTAAGCACAACAGGACAAATATTGTCAATAACTACTTAATTGTATTGTAAAACATAACTAAAAGTGTGTAATTGGATTGTTTGTAAGAAAGGATAAACACTTGAGGGGATGGGTACCCCATTCTCCATGAGGTGATTATTTTACATTGCATGCCTGCATCATAACATCTCATGTATCCCACAAATATGTTCACTTACTATGTATTTATAAAAATTAAAAGATAAAAGTGTTTACAGTATGATCTCATCTGTGTGTGTACCTTTAAATAATAGAAAAAAATATCTAACATTTTGTGAACTGTGTTTATCAGCGAGATTTAGTGATTCTGTCCCTGTGCTTTTTTGTATTCAACAATTTCTGAAAGGAGCAGGCAACACATTATAATAAAAAATAGCTAAATATTCATCTATTGAATGTGAACTTTGGGTTCTTTCATGGTAAGCTGTTAGGTCAGGGACTATCAACCATACACTTCACTGATTTCTTAGCTCTCTGGGTTCCTGAGATAAAGGCAAATGAAGTAGCACTTAGTCTACATTATTACTGGAACCTTAATAAATATCTGCATGCATAAAATTTTCTATTACTCATTGGCTCCTGCCCCAAAACACTGGATTTAGGAATTTGGGTCTCTCAGACTCTCTCTTTATCCTTTGTTTAAAATTATATTTTAAAAACTCATTCTTCCATCTGGTGTGTGTGTTGCTGACTAATATATTAGCTCTTCCTGCTCCTTCTACTGGAACACTCTTGGGTTAAGTATTTTCATTCATGAATAACTGTTTAATTATTGTAATTTTGTTATTTGCAGAGTCCTGGCAGTATACCCAGAGC
Organism: Ateles fusciceps; assembly: GCA_036589455.1. Lineage (NCBI taxonomy): Eukaryota > Metazoa > Chordata > Mammalia > Primates > Atelidae > Ateles > Ateles fusciceps. The sequence continues at coordinate 67,031 of JAZHEH010001362.1, forward strand.
TGTATGAGCAAGGACATGTTTGCTAACTAAAGACTTACTATTTCACAAAATACAACTCACTGTGTACAAAAGACCAAGCTTTGAGCAGTGAAGAATTTCACCATGGTACTTCAAGTATTTTATGCGCTGTCAAGAGGCATTGCAATGGGAGTGGGGTCATTATGATCAATACTGCTTCTAGGACTGATTTTTTTCTTGGAGCTCTACAGTGACTTTATGATCTCTTGTAGAAATTAAATTGAAATTCCAATCTGAAAATGACTTTTAAATATGGAAAATTGATGCAGCAGTAGTTTTATAATATTATTTCTTAGCTTCATGGGAATTCTTTGTCTATAAGGACCTACTTTCTGAACTTCAAAAATTAAGAAACTGTACCTTCTTTATTTTTAGATAGCCAGTGCATGCCAACTCAATGGTAGGAATTTGATAAATGCACATTGATTGGTGTGAAGATTGATAGTTAAAGGATTCCAGTTCTGTAGTGTAGATTAACATTCTTATTAGTAGACATTTTATAGATTTTTTTCATATCCTTGATTAAGCTATACTATTACCTATTTTATGTGTATGAATGCAATGTTTATTGTTTAATGAAAACATAATTTTGAGACTGAGGCTTATTTTATTTACTTGTTAATACTAGGTGTCCTGGTACCTCCCCAAAATCTTATTTCCTGCTGCTTAGAGATTTCTGTGGTCTGACTCCTGTCAATTCTTCTAGGTAGGCTGTTGCCCACCTAACTCTGCCAGTCTTGCTTTGCTTCGGACATATCCTGATTACCTTCTTAACATCAACCTTAACTATCCAGTGAGATTAAGAGTATTAGAACAAGAAATACATTTGAGTTTTGGCATTAATGACTACTATAGCAGGCTATTACATTGTTCCTCTTTTGTAATTCATAGTATGTTTGACTGATCTGGGACTTTTAGTCCGCATGTCTGGACTGGTAGGGGATATGTTTGTCTAGTGTCCCTGAAATGGCATCATGTGGGTAGCTTGCAATAACGCTCTGCTGCTCTGACACCATTTGTCACCTGGTTTTATTCTACAGATAAAACTACTATTTTCAGGCTTGTCACTGCTTGCGGCTCAGCCTCTGTTTGACTCACATATTTCGTGAAGCCTTTGTTCAAAATGAGTCTCTCCTGATTGCAGCACAGCAGTCGGCTTTTTGGTTGGTTCCAGTGGCCCATGATTCTTTTGGCCTTCGAATGCTTCTTTTTTTTCTTCAAAAAGAACAAAAAAACCATACAGTACTACACCCCCTCTGCTATACATTATTTACATTCGCTTTCCTCATTAAGCTACCAGAATATATAAACAAATTAGCAACTTAAAATAGACTTGGTTACTCTGAAACTTCATTTTATAAAAGAGGGATGTTTCTCTGACATTTCTTCAATAGGTAGCAAAGGCATGTATAACCCAATTTTTCAATTAAGATGCAAAAAGAATGTGTCCCTTTATAAAGTATGTTTTTGGTCTTGAAAGTTTATAGACACTCTTGGCAAAGTTATAAAAAATTTTTAGAAGATGGTTAGTTTGGAAAGTTTTTTTTATCTACTACCTAATTATTTAAAAAGCATCTTGTTTCCTGAAATTTTCGCAGAAATTAATACATGCTCTCTGTGAGGGCGATTATAGTGAAAGATATATCTGATCAGTAATTTCCTAATTGTAACTTTTGTGGTGCTTCAGGGGCATAATTATGTGTAGTCCAAGACAGAAAATGTACTTTTATATGTTGCATATTATTGTATTGTATATTTAAATAATTATGGTAGACTGGGCACGGTGGCTCATACCTGTAATCCCAGCACTTTGGGAGGCCAAGGCAGGTGGATCATGAGGTCAGGAGATCAAGACCATCCTGGCTAACATGGTGAAACCCCATCTCTACTAAAATACAAAAAAACAGTTGGGTGTGGTGGCACGCACCTGTAGTCCCAGCTACTCCGGAGGCTGAGGAAGGGGAATCGCTTGAACACAGGAAGTGGAGGTTGCATGAGCCGAGATCACACCACTGCACTGCAGTCTGGCGACAGAGGGAGACACCATTTCTAAATAAATAAATAAATAAATAAATTTATGGTAGTACCGTGTCACAAATTTGAGTATCAGTGTAGACTAGTCCATAAGTAAGAGGTGGAAAAATCTGAAAGAATAAATTAAATTAATTATTACAAATCCACTTTGGAGTGAACATTTTTGTATAAAGAGAAGATATTAACTTTTAGTTAAGTACTTTTAAGGATTTCTGTAAAATTTTATATTATTTGTGAAACAATGGTATAGACTAGCCTTCAAAACTAAGAAACCTTGAGATTCTAATTTCCTCATGTTTGTTGGGTGATAAATGTGTCCTTCAAGATGAGGTGTTGAAGTACTTAATAATTTCTTATGTAAGGTTTCTCCCGAGGAACTGAAATTTTATCTCACCTGAAGACTTACTATTAATAATCAAAATTAATGAGATACACATATGTGTGTGGAGGTCTCTGACACTATAATAGGGTCTTATGTGGCTGAGACTACCACTGCCCTCCAATAGCATATTCCCTTTATCCAGAGTAAGAGAATTCCAATTTTTATTAGAACACATTGACACACAGAATTAAACATTTTGTTTTGTTTCTAGAATCTTTTGCAGTTATTTGTGTCATGTGACTAACATCTGGTCAATTAGAAGCATAAATTTTGTGTATTTTGAAAATTCTTAAACAGGTGAGAGAGGACTCTTACGGTTACCTTTTTTTATTCTTGAATGCAGATGTAATTTAAGGCTGGTGAAAACCCTCACATAGTTCCATAGGAGCAGAATCTGTTTCACCCTGGATGGGCTTTGTTGTGTCACAGTTACAAAATGAGTTATTATAGTTCCCTTTGTTACGGAGCAGGGCACCAGTATTTTTTTCTTCCATTTAATCATATTCTCTCATCACAAAACAATGCAGGCCACTGCTATATTTGAGACATAAGATCCAGAATAAAACATTTGAGGCCTAAGTTGCCAAAAGTACCTCCTCTTTTATATTTGATAGGGCCCCAATTAGAGTTTGTGCATAATGTTATTACATAACACCCATGAGCATATTACTAAGCATTCTCCTAGGCAAATATTGAAGTTGACTAGGTTAAAGCCTAGTATCTAATACACTACCTTTTCACTCCTTGGGACACCCTGCCATCATTTTTCTGCCCTTTTTCCTTTGTGTTAAACTTTTATTATTTTAGTTCTAGTTCTCCTGTTAGCTAATCTAATTAACTGGATCAAGCTGAGGTTTTAATGGCTAAAAATGGCTTCATGTGCAACCTTTCTCAGACAATATTTGCCTTCAAAAAGAACATTCAATTTTTTAACCCAAAGAAGTAAATAATATGGAAACTTTGGTAGACCCAGAGAGGAAGATGCAGTCACAGAATATTATAGCTCAAAGGGACCTGAGAAATCTTATGAAAATGCCCCTTTCCAAAACTGAAGAAACAAAGGCCAGGGAGAAAAATTTACTTGCCTGTGGTCTATGTGCTTGTTAGGGGCAGATCAAAGACTAGATGTCAGATCTACTAGTTCTAAGTTCAGAGCTCTTTCCACATGACCACATCGGAGAGGAGACGCCTTTTGGCTAATAATCAAATTGCCATGTGGAAGGGCATTAACAACACAAGCCTGTTCAGTGTAACAATTTTCAAAGTATTTTGCAGTAATTTCTACTATCTTATGCTAGAAAACATTCTATAGCAATGATTCAACTTTTTTTTTTTTTTTTTTTTTTTTTTTTTTTTTTTTTTTGAGACAGAGTCTCGCTCCATCGCTGGGCACCAGGCTGGAGTACAGTGGCGCGACCTCGGCTCACCGAAACCTCCGCCTCCCGGGTTCAAGCAATTCTCCTGCCTCAGCCTCCTGAGTAGCTGGGACTACAGGCATGTGCCACCATGCCCAGCTAATTTTTTGTATTTTTAGTAGAGACGGGGTTTCACTGTGTTGGCCAGGATGATCTCGATCTCTTAACCTCGTGATCCGACCGCCTTGGCCTCCCAAAGTGCTGGGATTACAGGCGTGAGCCACCGCGCCCGGCCAATGATTCAACGTTTTTAAAATGCAGTTTCCATTTAGTAAACATCAAATCTCATGCTCTTTAATGTTATGTGAAATTTAAAATTAAATTAAATATAACCTCTGAAACAGAAGCAAAGTAATTTTAATTTTAGTGTATATTGTTTTAAACACGTATCACCTTCTTCAAGGTAATGGTATGCATTTTAAAGGCTTTTAGGCTTCCTGTGAAAAGTCTTCTGTTCTAAAATATGTACTTAACGAAGGCTTAATTTTATGTATGAAGAAACTAGGCATATTATATGACTTTTGTGTTCTCAAAACTTATGTCCTTGTAATAGAGTGATTTTTAGTTTCACAGTCTCATTTCTCCAAAAATGAACCCTTTCTTATTTTCAGAAATAGTGTTATATGGTTGGTATTATGTTTTCTTTTTTCCTTTGCAAACACTAACTCTTATCTCTAATATTTCCTGACAACTCCCTGGTTAGTTTGTAAAATGACGTAATGACTTCTCCAATGAACACAAGTAGACATACTTATTTAAGTAGAAGTCCTTTGCCATTTGGCATGAATGGAAATTACTACCTGTTACTAGCAAAGGTAATTTCAGCCATAAGTCATGACGTTATTTCACCTAAGTAACTGAATAATTAAAGAGATGTCATTTTAACTTTAATTTCTAGCTTAGGATTTTCCTGTGATGTTTTTAGATCATGTATGCCTCATTTATAAAGTATTTTGTTTCCAAAACAGTCATTGATGTCCAACACTGGAACACCGCAGATCCTGTTTCCACAGAAATTATGGATTACAAACATATATTAATTTTTAAATTTTCAAATCCCAAAATAGTAAATATTGGAAAATAGATTTCATTAAATTGTTGCCTGAAGTATTACAGAGAGAGCAAGGAAGTCAAATGCTGGGAATACGTGATAATTACTGTGTCGTGGTTATGCACTACTGTGTGTCAACTCTCTCAAAATTTGGTGGCTTCAAACAACATATCTTTTAATATATCTTAGATTTTTGTGTGTCAAAAATTCAGGCATGGCATGTCTGACTAAATAATATTTATTTTCATGACGTGGCTTAAGTCATTCTGCGATATTCACCTGCTGGCTCATTTGGTCTGGGAGGTCCAAGATTTCTTTGATCACAGGCTGGGAACATTGGTAGGGAGAGCTGGACTTAGGTGGGCTCTCTCTCTCTCAATGTAATAGCAAAGTCTCTCTACATTTTCTCCACATTATAGTCAGACTTCTTATATGTTGGCACAGGGTTCCAAGAAAGTGTTCCAAGAGATAAAAATAAAAGCTGTTAGTATCTTAAAACCTGGGCATGGAAACTGACACTGAGTTGGTTCTGCCATTATCTTATTTGTCAAAGCCATCACACAGCCCACAAGATTCGAGAGGAAATGGTATAGACTCCTACTTTACAATGGGAATAATGTCAAAAGATTTTTGAATATCATTAACTTACTGCTAGAATTACTACCGATTTTTATAATAAAATCATCACAAACTAGACTACTTCTGTGCCATGCTTCTGTTCCTTGAAATGTGCACTGTTGCACCTAACTGTGAATAGAAATGGCTACAAATGTAAATATTGTGGCCATGTGCTCTCAAGTCACTTTAAAGATCTTGCTTTTGCTTTAATTCATAATGAAGTTCTATTATTATTATTGAGATAGATTCACGCTCTGTTGCCCAGGCTGGAGTGTAGTGGCATGATCTCGGCTTACTGCAACCTCCGCCTCCTGGGTTCCAGTGATTCTCCTGCTACAGCCTTCTGAGTAGCTGAAATTACAGGCCCGCACCATCACACCTGGCTATTTTATTCTTTGTGTTTTTAGTAGAGATGGGATATCACCATGTTGACCAGGCTAATCGCGAACTCCTGGCCTCAAGTGATCCACCCATCTCAGCTTCCCAAAGTGCTGGAATTACAGGTGTGAGCCACCCTACCCGGCCATGAAGTTCTATTATTATAATCTTAAAATATGCATATGAGATGATGTCATTTTAATTACCGGTGTCCTTTTCTGCAGTACCTTGGAATGCACTCAGAAAAAAAAAAATTAATGAAAGCTATTGCAAATTCTGCCGTATCCCTTTTGTCTTCAATTACAAATATTTAATAGCACTTAAGCATTGATATTGTTGATTTTATTTTTTTTCTTTATGAGATCATTTTGATTTATCCTAAGAATAACAGATATTTCCCTGTTTGGTGTATTTATAAGTCGAGAACTGTAAACTTCTTTGAAAAGACTAGATTGAAAGTAAACTTAATTAGAGCAGTCATGATAGATGCTATGGCTATTTTAAATACTTTAAATATTTATTTGCATTTTTCTGTCATTTATTTAAATATATGATCAGTTGTGGAGCTAATGTACAATGAGGCAGAAAAGAAAAATTTAGATACTAGTAAATACTTTTGATTTAGAGTCTGAGTGAACGTTTTACAGAAAAGCTAGGTATGCAATTCAGCCTAATATTGCCTTTAGCAAATGAAATTCAGTTTAATAGCATAGTTTAATTTTAACCTTTAAACACTAACTCATTCAGGAACTTTCTTTTCTTTTTTTGGTAGTTTTATGCTGTTGTTGCATTAGGTACACTGGTATTATTAAAATAATTTTTGTATTTAACAGAGTGATGGTATTTATGTGCATGTGTGGGTAGAATTGAGGCCAAGGTACTCAAAAGGTGCTCATAACAATGTGAAAACAGTTTTTCTCTATTCTGTTGCATTTTATATTCAGTGTCCGCATGAATATGAATATTTAATCTTTTACAATCTGAGGACATAAGGGGGTTGAAAAGAAGGTATTAATAAATTGTCTTCTATCAAGATGTTATACATATTTCATTTTATCCTTAATCAAGTCCACCAAATTCAATTTTTAATCTCTTCATATGTAAATGAGGAATTCAGTTACATTAACAGTTAAATTTTTGAAATTTCAGTTCTCAGATCCCAAAATTGCTACCCAATTGACTAGAATCAGACAAATGTAAAAACTGAATCTCAGAGAAAAACTTTTGAGAGGGGCAGCGCGATATAGTAGAAAGAACAAGACTTTTGATTCAGAACAAGATTTTTGTAGCATAAGACTAGAAGCTCAAATTCTGGTCTTACGCTACACAGAGTTTGACTTTTGGGAAGCCATTTGTCTTGTGCTATGTCTTAGTTTCTATCATTTGCAGAAGAAGTATAAAACTAATACCTACCTCAATAACGTTTCTGTAAGATCAAATACAATATGAATGCAATTTGTAAATTGTTACTGCCAACTCCCATGCTCTCCTGGCAGATTCTGTGTGTTCAAAGATCAAAATAACTGGGACCATTGCCTTTTCACTAACACAACCTGTTAATTTACTGTAAAAATCTTTTGCCTCGAAAAGAAAATCTATCAAAGCATTCTGGTGAGTAACTCTGAATTTCAAAATGCTATGTATCACTTGGAACATGAGGAAGCTAAATAGAGTTCACTAATGAGGTAACTAGTCAACAGTATCTTTTTCAAAAATTCTCTTGAGATGGATTTTTATTGAACTACTTCCTTCTAAGGCATTGTTGGATGAAAACCTTATGAAGATCAGAAAAAAAATGAAATATCAGAAACAATGTATACTTGTATGTGCTACCTACCTCTTGACCAGAACAAAAGAATTATTTTTGCTGCATAGCTTAATGAGCCATACATGCTGGCTGGACATTGTAAGACTGAAGAGATGATGAAATAGTGGAGCTCCTTGCATCCCCAGCAAAATATGATTCTCCACAAGTAAATTAGGAGCAAGGGACATTAGTAATGATGGGAAAATCTATTACACTAAAATAACAGTATAAAGGATGTATAGGCAAGTATAAAATGCAGATGAGTTAAAATTTCTTATTACAGTGACCAATTAGATACCAAAAATAAGGCACAATCAAAAGAAGTATAAAATTCCTCAAACAACATATTTACCAATGTATCTTAAATGAAAACAAAGGTAATAATGTCTAATGACTTCAAATTAGCATCTCAAAGCTTGACCCATAGTTTGTTCTCTCTCATTTTGAAAGTGCTATGTGAAGAAAGGATGTTTTTATTCTTTTCTAATTTTTATTTCAATAGCTTTTGGAGTACAAGTGGGTTTTTTTGTTACATGGATGAATTATATAGTGGTGGATTCTGAGATTTTAGTGCACCTTTCACTTCAGTATATCATACCTAATGTGAGATTTTTTTTTCCCTAGCTCCCCTCCCACTCTCTTCCTTCTGGGTCTCCATAATCAATAATATTACCGTGTATGCCTTTACATACTCAGAGGTTAGCTCCCACTTACACATGAGAACATATGGTTTTTGGTTTTCATTCCTTTGTTATTTCACTTAGAATAATGGCCTCTAGCTCCTTCCAGGTTGCTGTAAAAGACATTATTTTATTCCTTTTTATGATTGAAAAGTAGTCCCATCGTGTATATATACATTTTCTTTATCCATTCATTAATTGATGGGCACTTAGGTTGGTTCCACATCTCTGTAATTGTGAACTGTGCTGATATAAACATACGTGAGCAACTGTCTTTTTTATATAATGACTTCTTTTCCTTTGGGTAGATACTCAGAAGTGGGATTGCTGGATTGAATAGCAGATCTACTTTTAGTTCTTTAAGGATTCCCCAAACTGTTTTCCTTAGAGGTTGTACTAACTTACATTCCCACCAGCAGTTTATAAGCATTCCCTTTTCCCCATATCCATGCCAACATCTATTGCTTTTGACTTTTTAGTACTGGTCATTCTGGCAGGAGTAAGGTGGTATCTCACTGTGGTTGTAATTTGCATCTCCCTGATGATTACTGATGTTGGGCATATTTACATATATTTGTTGGCCATTTGTATATCTTCTTTTGAAAAATGTTTAGTCATGTGTTTTGCCCACTTTTTGATGGAATTATTTATTTCTTTTGTTACTGATTTGTTTGGGTTTCTTGTAGATTCTGGATACTAGTCCTTTGTCGGATGCATAATTTGCAAATATTTTCTCCCATTCTGTATGTTGTCTATTTACTCTGATGATTATTTCTTTGGCTGTGCATAAGCATTTGGTTTAATTAAGACCCACTTATTTATTCTTGTTTTTGTTTTATTTGCTATTGGGGTCTTAGTTATTAATCTTTGCTTAGGCCAATATATAGAAGCGTTTTTTCCAACATTATCTTATAGAGTTTTTATAGTTTTAGGTCTTTAAGTCTTTGATCCATCTTGAGTTGATTTTTATATAAAGTGAGAGGTAGGGATTCAATTTTATTCTTCTACGTGTAGGTTGCCAGTTTTCCCAGCACCATTTATTAAATAAGGTGTCCAATTCCCAATTTATGCTTTTGTATGCTTTGTCAAAGATCAGATGGCTGTCTTTACTTCTGGTTTTCCATTCTGTTCCATTGGTCCATGTGTCTACTTTCATACCAAGTATTAAGCTGTTTTGGTAACTATAGCCTTGTAATATAATTTGAAGTTCAATAATGTGATGCCTCCAGATTTGTTCTTGGACTTAGGGTTGCTTTGGCTATCTGGGCTCATTTTTGGTTCTACATGAATTTGAGGATTATTTCTAATTCTATGAAAATGATGTTGTTGGTATTTTGATGGGAATTGCATTGAATCTGTACATTGCTTTAGACAGTATGGTCATTTTTACAATATTGATTCTTCCTACCCATAAGCATGAGAAGCATTTCTGTTTGTGTCATTTATGATGACTTTGAACAGTATTTTGTAGTTTCCTTGTAGAAATCTTTCACTCCTTGACTAAGTATATTTCTAAATATTTTAGTTTTATATTACTTTATTTTTCAGCTTTCATAAAATGTGTTGAGTTCTTGATTTGATTCTCAGTTTGGTCATTCTTGGTGTCTAGCAGTGTAACTAATTTGGATACATTGATTTTGTAACCTTATACTTTACCAAATTCGTTTCTCAAATCTAGGAGTCTCTTAGAGGAGTATTTAGAATTTTCCAGTTATACAGTCTTATCATCTGCAAACAGCAGCAGTTTTACTTCTTCTTTTCCAATTTGGATGTCCTTTATTTCTTTCTCTTGCCTAATTGCTCTGCATAGGACTTCCAGAATTATGTTAAATAGGAGTAGTGATAGTGGGCATCCTTGCCTTGTTTCTATTATCAGGAGCACTGCTTTCAATTTTTCCCCACTAAGTATAATGTTTACTGTGGGTTTGTTATATATAATTTTTATTACTTTGAGGAAAGTCCCTTCTATGCCTATTTTGTTGAGGAATTTTAATTATAAAAGAATGCTGGGTATTAACAAATGCTTTTTCTGTGTCTATTGAAATGATCATATGGTTTTTATTTTTAACTATGCTTGTGTGATGTATGACATTTATTGACTTGTGTATGTTAAACTATCCCTGTATCTCTAGGATGAAACTCACTTGATCATGATGTATCTATTTAATGTACTGTTGGATCCAGTTAACTAGTATTTTGTTGAGGATTTCCACATCTGTGTTCATCAGGGATATTGGTCTGTAGTTTTTTATTTAGCTGTGCCCTTTCCTGGTTTTGGTATCGGGGTGACTCTGGCTTCATAGAACAAATTAGGGAGGATTTTGTCTTTCTCAATTTTTTTTAACAGTTTCAGAATAATTAGTACCAGTTATTCGTTGCATGTCTGGTAGAATACAGCTGTGAATCCATCTATCTTTGGCATCTTTGTGTTGTTGTTGGCAGTGTTTTAATTACTGATTCAAACTCATTGCTTGCTATTGGTGTATGCAGGGTTTTTATTTCTTCCTGATTTGATGTACAAGGTTGTATGTTTCCAGGAATTTATTAGTTTTCTCTAGTTTTTCTAGTTTGTGTGCATAAAGCTGTGCATAGTTGGCTCAAATGATCTTTTGTACTTCTGTGGTGTTGCTTGTAATGTCTCCCATTTCATTTCTGATTGAGCTTATTTGGATTTTCTATCTTCTTAGTAAATCTATCTAATGGTTTACCTATTTTTTTTTTTTTTTTTTTTTAGTTTTTCAAAGAACCAGCTTATTATTTTATTGATCTTTTATATTTTTGTTTGAGTTTTATTTAGTTTTGCTCCAAACTCGTTATTTATTTTCTTCTTGCTTTGGATTTAGTTTGTTCTTGTCTCTCTCATTCCTTGAAGTTTGACATTAGATTGTCAGTTTGTACTGTTTCAGACATTTTCACGTAGGCATCTAGTGCCATTAACATTTCCTTTAGGAGTGCTTTTGCTTTATCCTAGAGGTTTTGATAACTTTTGTCATAATTACTCTTCCCTTCAAAGAATTTTTTTTTTTTTTGCAATTTAAATTTTTTATTATACCTTAAGTTCTGAGATACACACACAGAAGGTCAACGTTTGTTACATAGGTATACATGAGCCATGGCAGTTTGCTGCACACATCAATCCATCATCTATATTAGGTATTTCTCCTAATGCTATTCCTTCCCTAGCTCCCCAGCCCCCAACAGGAATTTTTTTAATTTCCATCTTAATTTCATTGTTAACCCAGATATTATTTAAGAACAGATTATTTAATTTCTGTGTAATTGCATAGTTTTGATGGTTCCTTTTGGAGTTGATTTCTAGTTTGATTCTGCTGTAGTCTGAGAAGATACTTTATATGATTTTGATTTTTAAAAATTTATTGAGTCTTGTTTTGTGATCTATCATATGATCCATCTTGGAGAACGTTCCATGTGCTGATGAGAAGTATATTCTGCAGTTCTTGGGTAGAATGTTTTGTAAATATCTATTAATTCCATTTGTTTTAGTGGGTCATTTAAGTCTATCTTGTTGTTGTTGTTGACTTCTTATACAATTTGGGTGTGTATCCAAGCAAATCTCATCTTGAATTGTAGTTCCCATAATCCCCATATGTAATGGAAGGGACTCAGTGGGAGGTAATTGAATCATGGGGGTGGTTACCCCATGCTGCTGTTCTCATGACAGTGAGTTAATTCTCACAAGAGCTGATGGTTTTATAAGAAGCTTTTCCCCATTTTGCATGGCACTTCTTCCTGCCACCATGTGAAGAAGGACATGTTTGCTTCCCCCTTTTACCATGATTTATAAATGTCCTGAGGCCTCCCCAGCCATGCTGAACTGTGAGTCAATCAGACCTCTTTCCTTTATTAATTACCCATTCTCAGGTATCTGTTTATTAACGTTATGAGAACTTACTAATATGTCTTCCGTCTCAATGATCTGTCTAGTGCTGTCAGTGGTATATTGAAATCTCCCACTATTTTTATGTTGCTGCCTATTTCATTTCTTACATCTAGTAATAAATGCTTTACGAATCTGGGAGCTGCAGTGTTAGGTGCATATAAATTTAAAATTGTAATATCTTCTTGTTGGATTGATCATTTTGTTGTTATATAGTGACCATATTTGTAATTTTTTTAGAATCAAGGCTTTGAAGTCTTGTTTTCTCTTATATAAGAATAGCTACTTCTGTTTGCTTTGCTTTTTCATTTGCATGAAATATCCTTTTCCACCTTTTTCCTTGAGTTTATATGAATCCTTCAATATTAGATGAGTCTCTTGAAGACAGCAGATATTTGGTTTGTAATTTTTTATCCTTTCCACCATTCTGTATCTTTTAAGTGGAGCTTTTATGCCATTCATATTCAATGTTAACATTGAGATATGAGGTACTTTTCTCTTCATTATGTTAATTGTTACCTAGATAGTTTGCTTTTTAAAATTGTGTTATTGTTTTATAGGCCTATGAATTTTAAGTTTTTGGAGGTTTTATTTTGGTACATATTAAGCTTTTGTTTCAAGGTTTACAACAATTTTTAGCATTTTTTGTAGTGCTGGATTTGTAGTGACAAATTCCCTTAGTATTTCTTTGTCTGAAAATGACTTTATTTCTTTTCCGTTTATGAAATTTAATTTTGAAAGAGTCAAAATTATTGGCTGACAGTTGTTCTGTTTAAGAAGGCTGATCATAGGACCCATTCTCTTCTGGCTTGAAAGGTTTCTGCTGAGAAGTCTGCTGTTAGTTTGATAGGCTTTCATTTGTAGGTTACTTGATGCTTTTTTTCTTAGTACTCTTGGAATTCTTTCTTTCATGTTGACTTTAGGTAGCCTGATGACTGTAAGACTCAGTGAAGTTCTTTTTCCACTGCATTTCCAGGAGTTCTTTTCTTTCTTTTTCTTTTTTATTATTATACTTTATGTTCTGGGGTACATGTGCAGATCATGCAGGATTGTTACATAGGTATACACATGCTATGGTGGTTTGCTGCATCCATCCCCCCCCATCATCTACATTAGGTATTTCTCCTAATGTTATCACTCCCCCAATCCCCCAACCCACTGCTATCCTTCCCTAGCTCCCCCAGCCCCCAACAGGTCCCAGTGTGTGATGTGCTCGCATTTTCCAGGAGTTCTTTGAGCTTGTTAAATTTGGATACCTAGGTCTATAGCCAGGCCAGAAAAGTTTTCCTTAATTATTCCCTGAAATAAGTTTTCCAGATTTATTGTTTTATCTTCTCCTTCAGTAACACCAATTATTCTTAGATTTGGCTGTTTTACATGATCCAATGATTTTTTCAGACTTTGTTCATTTATTTTGATTTTTTTGTAAAACATTTTTGTCTCATTTGTTAATTTAAAAGTCTTGTAAGTCAGAAATTATTTTTTCTACTTATTCTAGTGTATTGTTAGAACTTTCCACTGAGTTTGGTAATTTCCTGAGTCTGTCTTTTATTTTCAGAAGTTCTGATTGGTTTTTCTACTTAATATCTATCTCTCTAGAAATTTTTTCATTCATATCCTGAACTGCTTTTTAAATTTCTTTATGATGGTTTTCACCTTTCTCTGATATCTTCTTGAGTAGCTTAATAATTGACCTTTTGAATTCCTTATTTGGTATTTCAAAGATTTCATCTTGGTTTGAATTCATTGCTGGAGAGCTAGTGTGATCTTTTGGGGGAGTCGTAGAACCCTATTTTATCATATTGCCAGGATTACTTTTCTTGTTCCTTCTCATTTTTTAGAGTATTTATTCTAATTCTTATTGAATTTATGTTTGATTTTACTGTATTTTTGCTTGTTTGTTTGTTGGGTTTGTAATTTTTTCCCCTAAAGATATGACTCTAATATTTATAGTTAATTATAGTCTAATCTGGTGCTTGGTGTTTTCAGAGGGGGAGACTCTGAAAGAATTCCTTGGTTATAGAGAGTTTTTGTATGATGGCTTTCTCATATGCTGGTTGTAGTAGCAATGTGTTTGGTGTGTGAGAATGTTCACTATCTCCTACAGGGCTGGAATGGTAAAGGTATCTTGAAGCTTATCTTATTTGCCTGTACAATGTTCTTATTTATTTATTTATTTTTCCCCCAGTATTTTATTCACTGGCTTGATTATTCAGGTTTCAAGACCGTACAGGAAGTGTCCCTGGGTAGAAGCTGATTGTGGCTAAAGCAGGTGGGTAAATACAATACCCAGTGGTGGACAGAGGTCCAGCCTTTGGCAGAGGTGGCTGGAGAAGCCGTCAGTGAGTCACACTGATGTCTTATCAGGGGAAAGGTTGGTGCCACCTTAGTTTTTCTGTCAGATCAGCAGGAAAGTTATCCACTTCTTAGGCAAAATCCTGTCCCAGTGCTCCAGCTATTCAAATCAGACAGGCACCTCGTTTTATCTGTAGAGATTTTGCTATTCCAAGCAGGAAGGAATTGTGAGTTTGTCTCTCATGCAAGCCTGAATCTGGAGGATCTCCTTCTGTGGAGATGCAGTCACCCCGATGTGTTCCAGAAAGGCTGCCTACAGTTGCATCTATGCAAAGCTCCCATGAAAGAAGTTCTAATTGTGCCTGTGGTAGTGGACAAAGGAGGAAGATGTTCCCATCTCCAAGACCCTTCATTTGCACCAGAGTTGTCTCATGGTTGGGATAGAGCTGCAGATGTTCCCTGTTGAGCCCAACACAGTAACTGTGTCTTGCTGAAATAAGCTCTCACCAGCAAAAATATCTAGGCTCAAGGCCTGCCATTTAGATTCTTTTGTCCCATGGGACGTTCCCTTGTTGTGATACACTCCCCCCTCCCCTGGGAGGGGGGATCCTTGGGACCCAGACTACTCTGAGTGTTGTTGCCCCTCTGGGTCTAGCCACTGAGTGAAGTTGTCACACTCCAGGCTGGTGCTTGGGGATTTCTGCAAGGAATGTGCTGATGTGACCTGTCCTCAAGTGTCCCAGAAGTGGGTCATAGCACCAGCTCTAATGGAGATGGCAGGGTAGGTACGTAAAGTCTGTGAGATTCCTTGGTTATCGATAGCCTCAGCTTTCTCAAATGCCAGTTATAGTTGTAATGAACTGCTTATGTGAACAGACTCAGGACCTCCTTGTAAGCCAGAGTGGTGCAGGCAATAGTGATAGCTGAAATCAATCAGCTGTTTTTCTCCTACCTGGACACAGTAATATTCTACCAGAAAATGCTGTAATGAGCTGTGTTTCTTGGCCTCCAGCCAGGAGGTGGAACTTGCAAAAGAGTACCAGCTGCAGTATTAACAGTAGGATTTTAGCTTGCTGTATGTTGCCCAGTGTGGGTACTCTGGTTTCTCAGGCAATGGGTGGGGCCATATAGCTCCCGAGAGTTTATGCCTTTTGTGTTAAACTGCCAAAGCAGTTGGCAGGGCAAAGTCAGGTAGGGGCTAGGTCAGGCGGGTTCATGCTCTGAGTCTCCATATGCAGGGCAAGCAGCAGCCCCTGTGGGTGTTGGGGATTGGGAACTTATCAGGTCACTGTGTTGATGTTCCAGAGAAGAGTACTGCTGCGTCTGTTGGACAGAAGAGTTATGCAGGGTGTAGGGAGTAACAGGCAGTGGTAAGCCCTACATATAAGCCCCACACATATTCCACACACTTGGCGAGGCAGATCCAGCCCCACCATGTTCCATGAGGAGTAGCAGGCTAAGTTCTAGGCAACCTGCACTCAGAACTTGAAACTGGCTGGTCAAGGTGGCTCATGCCTGTAATCCAGGCATTTTGGGAGGCTGAATTGGGTGGATCGCTTGAGCCCAGGAGTTCAAGACCAGCCTAGGCAATATGGCAGAACCCCCTCTCTATGAAAAATACAAAAAATTAGCCGGGTGTGATGGCAACCACCTGTGGTCTCAGCTCCTCAGAAGGCTGAGGTGGGAGAATCACCTGAGCCCAGGAGTTAAGGCTTCAGCAAGCCCTGATCATGCCACTGTACTTCAGCCTGGGTGACAGAGTGAGATCCCGTCTCAAAAAATGAAACAAAATAAAAAAAAGAACTTGAAATTGCCCTGAGTCATAACCTATCCTTGAATAAATAGGAACCACAGATTTCAGGTCATGACTCTCCCTGTTTGATGCAAAGCTGGCTGCTGCCCAGCTCCTGCACTCACAGATGCTGCAGTGACAGATGCAGCCCACTTTCACTCTCCCTTGCCTTAGCTCTGGACAAGGGAGTTGTCCCCATCTGAGGTCGTATCATGAAACTTAGCTTGGGGCTTCTTTCCACCTGTGACCACTGCCTGATCCATTTGACTGCCTTCTGCAGGGTCCACTGTGAGGAATTATAAGGACTGGCTTTCCTCGGTCCACACTAGAAACAGAGTGAATGAAAGGGTCTTCCTGCTACTACTTCTACTTTTATATTCCACACAACTCCTTAAGTCGATTCCTGTGCTAAGTAGGGTTAGGGTCTTCCCCCATGGCCTGGATGTTCAGCCCTGGTTGAGGTGTTTATCGCAGAGGCAGTTTCTACCCCTCTCACACTCTGGGGTCTCACAGCCCTTTGCCTGACTCATGGTGTAGGCTGCAGCCTCCTCCTTCCTTCAAAGGGTCTGTAGGTTCTTTTCATTTTCCTGTTCAGTTCCTGCATCACTTCTTGAAGAAAAGTTCACAGTATAAATCTCTACACACAATTTTGTTCTTCCAAGTAGGAAAGGTATGCCAGCAATGGCTCTAATCTACCATTTTGAAAAAAGGCATGTTTTTCTTTATAAATGAATTGTTAATTAAACCATGTCTGCTCATGATTTGGTGTCTTTTAGAAACATATATATACACATATATATATTTGAATATAATATCTTTGATCAATCTTTCATAATGATCTTGAAAATGCAGGCTAAAAGTTTTAGGGACATAGAAATCTCTTCCCAACCTAAAGGGCTATTACCCAGCAACTGCATTAAGTCCTTTTTACATTATCTCATTTAATTCTCAGAAAGCTATAAATACAGATTTTACTCAAAACTTCCAATAAGAAACGAAAAGGCAGGTTTATATGTTGCTCAAGGCCACTTTCCAGAGATCATGTACACTGGTTTTCTATCAACTTCCCACAAAAAGTCAAGACTCCCAAACTAAATTTTAAAAAATGAAAGTTTTTATTTAAAAATCAAGCAACTAGATTTTTCTTTGCTATAAGTGGTTTACTTTAAAATGACTTTTACAACTTACTTTTGGTTTAGCATCTTTATTCTAGTGATGTTGGGCAAGCTCTATTCTACGAAAAAGAGATTGCAATGTTTTTCTCTCCTTTTAAAATATTTTTTAATGTTGTGGAACTACCACTGTCCATACATTTATAGAAAATAGTCTAATAGTAATCTACAAAAGCCTATCAAAATTTAACAAATGTTAATATGTCATTGTGTTTGATTTAATTCTTTTAATTTTTTAAAACCTAAAGCACTACTGACATAGACAGGCCATCTATATCTCCCCCAGTCCCACCACCCCAGACAGATAAGCACTTTCCTGAATTGGATTTGTTCTATCAATATGTACTTTTATGCTTTAATTACAAATTTATGTTACTATAGTTATCTATAGTTTCATTCTGTGTTTTTCTAAAGTACATAATTTGTGTAAATGATACCAAGTTGAATTTTATCACTTAATGACATTTTGAAGATTTATTCATTATTGAAAGTATATATTTGCTTTATTAACTGTGAGATAGTACTCTATTGTGTGACTGTGTCACAGTTTATTATCCATTTCCTTACTTTTGAACACTTAGCTTATTTCTAAATCTTAGATCTTTTGCGGATGTGCTTGATACTTTTTCACAGTGTTCATTATATTTATGACATGTTCTGTTTCTTCTTTTAGCTCCCTAATTGTTTAAACTTTTACTTTATGGTTTCTTTCTGGTGTTCAGTCATCTGAAGTCACTGAGGTCCCAATCTGCCTGTTTTTTGAGTATGCTGTTTCTTCTTTATAGTAGATATTTTTCCCTTATATAGTTTGTAATTTTGGTTTTTGAGTTAAACTTTTGAAGAGACTTCCCTCCATCCCCGCAAGAATGCTCTATGCTGTTTGTCCTACGTTTATTCCTACAGAAGGTTTTACATCAGTTTCATCAGTTTCTTTGAGGCAGAGCAAGGCTATGCCAATCTATTTTATATATTACTTTTCTCAGTTTTAGGATTCCTATACCTCATGGGTGGTATAAATTCAGATTACACACCTACATATTGCAAAGGTATGATGTTTTGATATTTTATAAGATACTTTTGTTTGAATGCTGTCCCAGGCCACTGGAAAGAGTTATTTAAATTACTCTTTAAATGAGGAGGCAATTTTTCAGATCAGAACCTTCATTCTCTCTGTATCTCTCTTTGTCTCTCTCTGTCTTACAAAGCCAATATCATATCTTCTATCTTGATTTCAGCATCAACCCTTAACCCTAGGAATTACAGCCTATATTAATGTCTAATAGGCTGTTTCAAAGTCAGTTCATCAACTTATTATTTTAGCTTTAAGTTCCCGCTTTAAGTTACTGTTTTTGGCATATAAGATTTTATTTTATTTTATTGTTTAAAGCCTTTGTTATATGTAAGCATTTTAGTTTGTTATTTCACTCATGATATTATATGCTGTTGTAGGTGTTGTGGAGGTATCAGTATTAGGTATCTCTGTTATGTTGTTGGTACTGGAAGCCCAAAGCTTCAGAAACTTTTCTTTTCCTGGCTATATACTAGTTTGAGTATATTTGTTTCGGGTTTTCAAGACACATATACATACTATTTTTGAGTTGTTGGATTTCAGTATGAACAGAGAACCTTCCAGAAATCCAAATGATAAAGATCCAGGTATGGTTACTATGACCTATGAATTACTGAGACTTCTGACCTACAAAATAAGCTGATAAATGTGTATTGATTTAAATTCTTCTTTGTGGTAATTTTTAGGCAGTAATAGAAAAATGATGCTGATTTTGATGTCTGTAATGAGTAAAAAATACATAAAAATCAGCAACTGTCTTTGGAACCAGACATTGGTAAAGAGTAGACCTGGAAGTGAGCTGGGAAGCAAGACAGACAAATTTTAGGTTTCTTTTAACAGATTGTGAGTAGCAATATGGATATAAAGATGCTTCTGATGAATGTGGTTTTTGTCTAGTACAGTGAGTCCCCTTGCTATGCATGGAAGGCCCACAGGGTTCTTGGGAAATTTATATAAGCAAAACATATTACCATCTTAGACTTCAAGGAAACAAAAGGAGGCTTTTGGACCTACAAAATTTTACTGACAAGAAGAAGGATGATAACACTTGCTATCTTTCATGAAAAAGGGATGATGGCTCAGAACACAGAGATGACAGTCCAGAGGGTGGAACTGAGAACCCAAGAGCTCAGAGAGTCGAGCTTAAAGCCCAAGGGCAGAGGTTAGGCCCAAGGAAGTTTATTCCCAGGCCTTAAAAACCTAATTAGAGAAAAACTAATGTTTTCCCTGCTAGATTTCAATATGATCATGGACAAGTAAGATACTGTTACCATCTATTCTCCCACTATATGAATTAGAATGTCTACCAGTGTTATGCTATGATTATCCCAACATTGTATGTTGAGGTGGTGCAGGAAGACTACTTGCATATTTATTTTCTCAAGTCTTCAGAAATTTTACATCGGAAGCCTCGTGAATACCTATTTCAGGAGATTTTAGAGTTTGAGCTAATGTTATAATTAAATGAGACCCTTGGGTCCCTTGGATGTGGTTGATGTATTTTGCATTTGGGAGAGATGGGAGTCATTGAGAATCAGAGAGCTGACTGTAGGAAGGTAGGATTCTACGATGACCTAAAATTACCCACTCCCTTTGCATTGAGTGTGCCTCTCCCATTGAATGGGTAAAGATCCTGTGAATATGATGAGATGCTGCTTTTGTAATTATAGTATATTCCATGTCAAAAGTAATATTTTAGATGTAATTCAAGTTACTAATCAATTAAAATTGAGTTAATCAACAGGGACATAATTTGGGTGGGTCTAACTTAATCACAGAAGCCTTTTGAATCTGGATCTAGAAATCAGATGGATTCTATACATGAGTAATTGTCTATTGCTGGATTTGCAGGTGAAGAGGGGCACATGACAAAGAATGAACAGTGCTTCTATGAGTTGAGCGCTTTCTCTGAGTCACAGTCAGTAAAAAATTGGGACCTTCCATCATAAAACTACATGAAATGAATTTTGCCAACAACCTGAATGAGCATGGGAGAGATTTTCCCCAGATCATAGAGACAAAATCTCAAGGTTATGCCTGGATTTTAGCACTGTGATTATTTGAGCAGTAAACTTAGCAATGCCATGCTAAACTTCTGATCTATAGAACTACGGGCTGATAAATTAATGTATTTTTATGCCATTAACTTTGTGGTAATTTGTTTCATAGTAATACAACACTAATACAATATTCTTCCTGGTTTCATCATGATGGAGAGGATAAATGGTGTTTGGAGAACTTGTTGAGATCAAAGAAAGAAGTGTATCATCACCTGGAAAAGTGTGAAGTTTAAGTTTTGGTCTATTCTGATTATGGGTATATAATGGGCATATAATAGTTAACCCCTCCAGAAAACCAACAAAACAAAAAAGATAAACTGATTTTCCATAATCTAAAAGAATCAACCTCATGGTATAATAGGTATAATTTATTAGATTTATGAATTGCTTCTACATTATAAAATAGTAAACAATGCTTAGCTGTCCTGAACCTTCAGAAAGCACCAATCATGAAGTGATTCATCTTCCAGTCATTTATTCTCTTCATCTTTTCTTCTCTGTTTAATTTTTAGAAAGTAGTCAAATTCCTTCTGCTATTAACAACTGAGTGACAGTTTTTGCCTTTTTGCTACTATGGAGAGAAATTCCAGACAGTAAACCTAAGGAAGAAAGCAAGTGTCTTGAAGATGCTATGGTTACAGGTGATAAATATTCCATAAATTTATAATCAAGCCTCTATTTATTTTCCATGTTTGCCTCCTTCAAAGATGCTACTTTAATGTGAGCAATTTACAATATTGATTCAACATGTTATTGCCTTGCTGTTGTTCATTGCATATTGATTAAATGGTCAGTGAAGATGGGACACTTGCAGTAGTAATCAATATGGGAACTACATCTACATTGTTCACAAGACTGAAACACAATTTTCACAAATTCCTGTTTTTCAGACCAAGTATCTCATAGATGCAGACCCTATGGGTAACATGTAAGTTATGTTTGCCTCTTGGCCTTTCAATTTCCATTAACATGTGTGTTAGACTGTTCTTGCATTGCTATAAAGAAATACCTGGAGCCAGGCGTGGTGGCTTATGCCTGTAATCCTAACACTTTGGGAGGCCAAGGCAGGAAGATTGCTTGAGCACAGGAGTTCAAGTTTAGCCTGAGTGACATAGTGAGACTCTCTCACTCTCTCACTCAGTCTCTCTCTATAGATTAGATAGATTGATAGATGGATGGATGGATGGATGGATAGATAGATAGATAGAAATATCTTGAGACTGGGTAATTTATAAAGAAAAGAGGTTTAATTAACTTGGAGTTCTGTCTTCATAGGAAGCATGATGCTGGCATCTGCTTGGCTTCTGGTGAAGCCTCAAGGAGCTTTCAACCATGGTAGTAGGTGAAGGAGGTCTAGGCATGTCACATGTTGAAAGTAGGAGCAAGTGAGAAAGACAGTGGGGGTGGGGGAGGTGCCACACACTTTTAAACAACCAGATCTCATGTGAACTCAGAATGAGAACTCACTTATCATCAAGGGGATGGCACAAGCCATTCATGAGGGATCTTCTCCCATGATCCAAACTTCTCCCACCAGGCTCCACCTTCAACATTCGAGATTATGATTCAACATGAGATTTGGGCAGGGGCAAACATCCATACTATATCAATATGACAATCTAATTTCTAGAAAATGTAAAATGATCACTTACATGATTATTCAACTTTGGCTGTTGAAAGAGGGTGTTGGGTTAGAATGCTTCTTACTAAGTGAATATATTTCTAAGGGTAGTGGCCTGTTGTATCCTCATATGCTATTCAGGACTTTTATAGAAAAGGAAAAAAAAATATGACTTCTGGCTGAGTTACAGCTGAGATATAAACAATCAATTAAAATGACCACTGGTGATCCCCCACATAAAAATTCCAATAGCCAATAGGCCAGACCTTTTCAATTTTGCATGTGCAAGTTTCAGTAATTTAAAATTAGTATTTGGTAAAAGAAAAGGTTATTATTTAGTTTTGAGAGACTAAGAGGAAGTTATGTTGGGTCTGTTAGAAGAAATTTGCTTTATTATACATTATAAACAGACAACTGACAGCCAGTGCCAAGTCAATCCTATAGAGGACTTGAATGGAATGCAATTAATAGTTTCTGCTTCCATGAAGCATACTATTCATTCCAAGTATTTCCGGTAGGTTTAACATTTTTCAATTCAAAAATGCCCTATACACTTAATTTTACTCATAGGTTAAAAACCGGAATGCGCCTATTAATTTTAATTTTTATTAATAGCTAGTCATACATTCCTGGTTATGTTATAATTTAGAACTGTAAAGTTAGAATTGGGAGATTTTGTGTATTTTAATGTAGATGTAGAAAATTTTTTTTTTTTTTTTGAGACGGAGTTTCACTCTTGTTACCCAGGCTGGAGTGCAATGGTGCGATCTTGGCTCACTGCAACCTCCGCCTCCTGGGTTCAAGCAATTCTCCTGCCTCAGCCTCCCGCATAGCTGGGACTACAGGTGAACACCACCATGCCCAGCTAATTTTTGTATTTTTAGTAGAGACTGGGTTTCACCTTGTTGACCAGGATTGTCTCGATCTCTTGACCTCGTGATCCACCCGCCTCAGCCTCCCAAAGTGCTGGGATTATAGGAGTGAGCGACCACGCCCAGCCCTATGTAGAAACTTTTAAAGAAAGACTTTCCATTTATTCTTTCCTTTTGGAATTTAAACATATGTATGTATAATTTTTATTCATTTTTATTGATTACATTGACAAAATTATTTTTACATCTTTTAAAATTTACATTTTTATTTTATTATTTTAAAAGTTGAATAAAAATATACCTACTAAAACCCTGCTTCTTCTGAATCTAGAATATATCCCTTGTCTTAAATTTTGGAAATTGAGACCTATCGTATATAAATGATCCCTTCATATTTCCTGGAATATGTAACACAGTAGAAAGAAATCTGAGGGTCATTGGCTGAAGGGTAAGTCTTAAATCACTTTTGGAAGTTCCTCACTCAAAATATATTCCCCAGTGAAATGGAATGCCATTCTTGATAATTCTTTATTTCTTACTGACCATTTTTTACCTGAAATTCTTACTTTAACATTTAATATTCCTGGGATGATTCATCATCTAAGCCATCAATACGTTCCAGGTAATTTGTCGGCTCTATTTCCTTAAGAATAGTAATCAACCTTGTGAGATTCTTGGAAACCTGTGAGAAAAAGGATATTGTCGTATGGAGGAAAATTATTGAAATAGAGAAGTAAGGAATGATGAAAACAAATTTTCCCTGGAATCAGCAACCATGAATGGCTCTATATTTATTATTTCTTACGTTACAATGATTGATATGACTGAGAGATGACTCATCTCTAGACTTTAAAAAAGTCTTATTTTTATACCTGCATCTTCTCCAAGACTACTGTGATTTAAATCTGTTGGGTTTCTGTTGTTGTTGTTTTCTCATATTTTTCTTGTAAACTTCTGGTCTTTATCAGTTCTCAGAGATCATTTAGTTGAAAGGAGAGGGTATTTCTGAGAAAACTTCAATCCAGAATATCTATAGAATTATTCATATCAATCACCAAATCTTACCTGTGAGTAACACATTATCTTATCAACAAAACTACGTCAATAATAATGATAATGATATTAATAATGCTTGAAATTATATACCTAACAATCGTTGGTGTTTATTAAGTGTCAGCAATTCCTCTGAACATTTTGCATGGATTAATTTTTATAATTCCACAGTTACCCTATAAGGTAAGCACTTTCTCAATTTCTGGATGTTGGAACAAAGGCACAGAGAATTTTAAAAACTTTCTTAAGGTCACACAATTTCAAAGTGACAGTGCCAGAATTTCACCTCATAGCTTCTAAGGACAGAGCCTACGTACTTTGACACCATATAACGTTACCATGTATAGAGAACACTTCCAATACATTTGGCATATTATATTATATAAACTATGACATAAACTATTATATGACATAGTTTATTAACACAGTAGCCGTATGCTAGTACATTTACTAAATATTACTCAGTTAGACAGAACTATTGTCATTACAAATTTCCAGCATGCAAAGTTGGTAATTTACCTACATACATTTCTTTGGTTAGAAATCTTTTTTTCTTAGTAGGAACATTTGAAGCCATGATGCTGTTTTAGATTTTCATCCTTATGTGTAAATTACATAATAATTTGGCTTAAGTGGCTGAACTCTAACCAGCATGTAATTTACCGCACTGCAGCAAAAGTATTACTGCCTGGAACCAGAAAAAGAGATTGCCTAGCCTTTCGTAGTTGTGAATTACAACAAATCTTTTGTTTTGATTTCTTTTCTGTACATTTTTAATTAGGAGCAAAACGTTGACTACCAGCGTGACTGAACATGTCCCCAGTATCTTAATGGTGGAGTAAAAGACATAGTCTGTTTGCTTCTTATCCAGACAGGTGAATTATTCTTAATGTAAGCACTGTGAAGCTTTTATCCATTGTTATTGGTATGTATGCTACCTTGCTATCTGGGATGATAGAAGTAATTTCCAGCTAGAAATAAGATATTTCTGCCTGTTTGCATCCTAGTTATTTCTCATTAGTTTTATAGGCATGTTTCCTCCACGTGATCAATAGAATACTCAGGCAGACTTGGATATCTCCATGTATGAAAAATAGTACTGAAAAATATTTTAGTATTCCATGTTCTCTCTATAATTTGCCAGATAATGAATAAATGGAGAAGAGGTATAGAGCTCAATGTTTTGTATTATTATAAACAGAATATATAATGTTATCAGAGAAGAAAAAATATTTTTTAAAAGCAATGGAAAATAGAACAAGTTATGTTCGTTTATGTCTATCATTCTAATACAGCTTGAGGAACTATAAAATTAGAAACTGGTTGTGTTAGTCAGTGCAGCTCTTGGTGAGCTGGTGTGCACATTACAAATTGTACTAATTGGTACATTAAATTATTCAAAGGCAGAATGAGCTATGGAAATAGAACTCTTCTCTCATTTCCTAAAATTGGTTTTTTCAAATGAGGGTTGAGATTTTTCTATTTTCTGTACTATGGAAAAATAGATAACTGAACCAACAGGAATAATAGTATTATTCTGAGTAGCAATCTTAACCACCTCTCTCTGCTTACTTTCATAATTTTAAATTTTTTCTCTCTGTGTCTTACTCTCATCTCAACCTTTTCTATAAAGAGTTATCATTCTTAAGATCTCTTTAAAAAATAAAGGAAGTCGTTGATTGAAATATATGAGAATTTAATATCACACCTGTAATCCCAGCACTTTGGGAGGCCAATGTGAGCAGATCACGAGGTCAGGAGTTCGAGACCAGCCTTAGCATCATGGTGAAACCCTGTCGCTACTAAAAATACAAAAATTAGCTAGGTGTGGTGGCACGTGCTTATAATTTCAGCTACTCAGCTGAGGCAGGAGAATCACTGTAACCCAGGAGGCAGTAGTTACAGTGAGCCAAGATCATGTCCCTGCACTCCAGCCTGGGCGACAGAGCAAGACTCAGTCTCAAAAAAAAAGAATATAATAGATGAATGGTGAATTGATATTTCATTGTGCTGGGCTAGAACATATTGTATTATAAATACTACATACCTCTTGCCCTAAATTTAAGAGAGAACAATTTTTTTTTCCTCAGGATTCAAGATATTTTGCTTTCAAATCCACATTGCCAGTATTATATAGGAGAAGTTAGGTTGACAAACATGTGGAAAGATTGAAACAAAAAATGATATAAAAAGAAACAGAAAGAAGAAGAAAAGTAACAGAATGATCAGTATGAAGTCAAGAAAATCTCATTATGTTTTTTTAAATTTTTTTATTGTACTCCTTGAAAATCAAGCTGGGTGGAACAACACAACATTGTTAGTCCTTTAGAGGTAAATGTAAATGAGGTACAGTGATTTTAGCAGAAACTAGAAGCAACCTCAAAGAACAGATGATTCATGAAATTGGTGAATCACAAATTTGCCAGGTATATTAAGGCCATGACCTTGTATTTTTGAGAGGGAGACTAAAAGGTAAGCCTCTGATTATAACATGAATTTTTAAAACTCTATGTCAGCTTTTATAACCTTAAGCAAAAACAATAAAAATTAATGAAATATGTTTAATACTTATGCATTTTATTACCCTCACAAAATGTAAGTGTAAACCTCTTTTTTTTTTTTTTCGTCACCCGAGTTTCTGCTTATATGCCAGTGTAAACCTCTTATAGTTATCATAACATGTGGTTAGGTATAGGTATTGGTAAAAGTAATCAAAGGACTCTCTTCTTCATGTATTTATGAAGGTTAAAACACTTTTTTTGTCTCAATATCATCATCTTTTCTCTTGATACACATTTTTAGAACACAGATTTTTACCTATGCTTTAATTATAATACCATGCTCTTGAACATATTTATAGTTTCTTTCAAAGGATTTGATTGTAGTAAGATTGGTCAAGTATTGAACAGAGTCTATATAGTTTGAATTGCATAGTTTTCCTCTAGATGCCTGAATTTATTCTTACAGATAATGTGAGTCAGAAATGCAGGAGTATTTTCTTAAGGTCTTGCATTTTGGAGAATGCTGAATTAAAATTGTAGGTCAGTCTTATAAACAGATGCATGGAGGAAGGAGATTGAAATCAGAAGAATAGATCAACATGGAAATGAATCTGAGAATAGCTTGGATAATGTTGGGAATTAAATAGAACGAAGGTAGGTAATGCAAGAAGAAATACTCATGTGTGCATAATTAAGCTGAGTTTCTACATGAAACCTGTTGGGAATTTATATTACCTAAGTTCCTCAGGAGAGAGAAGAGGCTAGTCCAAGGAAGAGCAGAAGACAGGCTTGGTGCCCCATGGTGTTTCAAACAAGAATTTGGTGAAGGCAAATATCAATGTCCAAGAAAATCCAATCTAGTGAGAGGGGTACAACATTGGTTTGCAGGAGGCAGACAGTACACTTGTCCCTTGATATTATAGAGCACTTGTTCCAAGACCTCTGCAGATACCAACATTAATGAATGCTCAAGTCTCTTATATACAATGGCCTAGTGTTTACATGTAACCTATGTACATCCTCCCATATATTTTAAATCATCTCTAGATTATTTATAACACTAATAAAATATAAATCCTGTGTAAATAGTTGTTAGACTGTATTGTTCAGAGAATAATAACCAGAAAATAGTCTGTACACATTCAGAACTGAAACTTGGTTTCCAAATATCAGTGGTTGGTTGACTCCATGGATGTAGAACCCATGAATATGAAGGGTTGACTGTCAGTGGATAATTAGTATATACAGCATGATTACATATATTGACAAGGGAGACAGGCAGTTTTATTGATCTTCATCTTTCTCCAGTGTATGTAAGTGAACATTGCAAATGGTCCAGTCATCTGAGACTTAGTCTCTGTAAAATGGTAGAGCACAAATCAGGCTGAATTGACGCAGAATTCCAGTTATGTAGACTGAAAATAGAGTAAGGTATGGTGTAGTCGTGCTAGAGACACAAGATCCTGGCTCTGTGGCAGCAAGGCAAATTCCACTGCGAATTACTTTGTTATTTTAGTCAAGCAAGAGAAACTTCTGGGCTGGGTGTTAACCAAAGACCAAGAATACAATGGAGCATCTCCTAAGAGCCACCTTGCAGCTGTGATGACGTGCTGTGAAACAGTTTATCAAAGCCAAAAGAATGTCATCTGAAACAAAAACAAAGTTTAAGTAATCATTAAGTCCAATAGTAAACTCATCCATCTTGAAAGAAAATATTGTAGTTTGAAAACAAAGCAAAATTCAAATGAGTACCAGCCAAAAAGTCGATATATTTAAAGGTGGCAGAATTAAACTGGACAGTGGGTGTAAGTGTTTCCTCAGCTTGTGAGTTTCCAAGTTTTATTTAGCCATTAGAATGAGGATGGTCAGAGGAGAGGAGTACAGAACAATTGAAGTTGTCAGATTTTGATTATCTTAGATTTTTTATTAGGCATGCATTTGCTAGGCTTCAGTGATTCAGCCTGAAAAGAATTGAACTATGTTTTTTAGAAATTGAGAGGGAATCAGGCTTACTTCCATTGACTTACTACAGTCTTCTCAACTCTTGTGTTTACACCCAGGCAAAAATAAAGACTAAGAAGACACTTTGGTTTGAATCTCATTTCAGTTCTTATGCATCAATTCTGTTTTGTATCTCATGTCTTGTATACCCTAGAAGACTTAATCACTTTAATAGGAAAATAATTATGCACAGCACTAATATTCTTTGGATTCTCAAAATGTTAAATAAGCATAATTACATACGAAAATATCAGTTTTAGACATATGCAGCTACTGGAGTTCTTCCACAGTTCATTTGTGTAATGGTCATGTTTGATTTTTCTAAGTCATAGCTGAGTATGTCGTATAAATAAAGGAGAGGTTTAAATAAAACTAGGGTTTGACTTGGTGAATTCTTGCACTTATTGGAAGTAACCAAAGACAATTTAAGAATTATACCAGCTGAATAATGGGTAAGTTTTGGAAACAGCAGAGAATGCTTGATCAGAGTTATATTACAAAGCAGTATGAAAAGGAGATATGTTGCCTCATATTCTTGGGGCTGTATGCATTTCTAGATAAGATACTACTGAGAACATTTAGCATAATTTTATTTAGGATTAAACAGATTTTAAAGTTAAGTTTAAATCAAACATCTAGTTTACACATGCTTCTATGAAAATATGGTTCACAGTAAAATATTCTATCCAAGTTAGAGCTTGGATGGAGCTGTAAGTTTTAATTTTACAACTGGTAAAACTGAGTAGAGTTAATTATTTTTAAAACCTCAGGAATTCAAACTTTTATCATTGCCATGCAGATTGAAGTGCTTGAGGGAACCTGAAACCAGAGTCTTCAGAGGAATCCATGATGAAGAGAGTCATTTTGTTAAGTTGAAGCTTACATTTCCAAAGTAACAACTAACACTACACACTTAATTGCACACTACTGGTTTTGCACTGCATGTAATTATGTATGTAAACACACTTTGGAGACATACATTAATTCTCTGAATCACAGCAAAATTGTTTATCTACTCTAGTTGTGTTTGATTCAAGAAAATACTTGGATATTTTAAGCTTGTTTTGATAAATACTTCACTCAACTGATAAGCACTTCAAATAATATCAAATTGTATAATTTGATTTGTGGGATTATACAGGTGCTTTTACTTTAGCTATAGCACCATTGTCAAAGACCCACCCTCTCAGAATGGTTTGGATAAAGAAAACCAAGAATGATAAATTGTTTTTCTAGAAGTCGACTGTTTCATTTTCATATTTGGTCTTTGGGAGCAGACGTTCATAATATAGATCAATGGAACTAAAGTAACACAGGAAGCATTTACATTTGCATTCAACATTTTGTGAATATATGAAATTACATTATCTAAAGATTCATAATTTTCATTGGATTTTCATATAAGTCTGTGAACCAAAAGCTGATTTAAAAAACTTTTTTCTTTACAGTGTGCAAATGACCAATTTTTATCTCAAGGACTACTTTTAACTGAAATTTATGTAATGGTATTCAAAGTCTGAGTGAGTTAAGGAAATACCTTTATTCCCACTCTGAAGCGACATTTGGCATACTCTGGAGTCTGAGCATGATTCAAAATACAAATCTTATCTTGCCTTTTGACTGAAAAATCCTACTGAATTTTCATAACAACTGTCCTATAACATATGATAAAAAAGAGACTGCTTAGAGAGGGTTTTATTCATTTTATAGCTCCCAGTTAACCCGACTTAAGCATAATCAAAAAACACATGTGATGTCGAGAGGTAAAGAACATTAGGGACCCATGACATCCTAATGATCCCTTAATTGGAGTGCCCAGTGTACCCCTTGGCATGGAGGTTCACCATCTCAGAATATTCCTAGATTTCCAGCTGCTACTTGACTTCCACGTGGCAGCTATGGAGAGCTGCCATCCAGTTGTGTTGTGAGGAAGGTGACAGCATTTTCTGTCTTTCACCGCAATCTACATCATTTTGTCTATCAGACAGTATAGCAACAGCAGAATGTCCCCTATCTTTGAAGGCCGCTTGATAGGTCTGCCAAGGCCAGTGTAAGAGGTTATCATCACTCCCACTCTTTCCAGCATACACTTACTTATCTATTTCTTTCTTTTCTTTTTGGAGACGGAGTTTCGCTCTTGTTACCCAGGCTGGAGTGCAATGGCGCGATCTCGGCTCACCGCAACCTCCGTCTCCTGGGTTCAAGCAATTCTCCTGCCTCAGCCTCCTGAGTAGCTGGGACTACAGGCGCGCGCCACCATGCCCAGCTAATTTTTTTTTTTGTATTTTTAGTAGAGATGGGGTTTCACTATGTTGACCAGGATGGTCTTGATCTCTTGATCTCGTGATCCACCCGCCTGGGCCTCCCAAAGGACTGGGATTATAGGCGTGAGCCACCGCCCGGCCCCTTACTTATCTATTTCTATAAGCCATAGTGTGTGTATTTTAAGCTCTCTCTGAGTAGCCCTTTGCAGCCTCATGGTAATTAGAATCAGCTGAAATGCCCTTGCTGTTTCTCCTGTGATTTTAATTGGCCGTAAAGTGAGGTGATATGTATTCCTGTGAGAGCTTTTCTTTCAGGAGACTCCTTGCTGTCTCCAACTGACAGGAAAGTGAGGCTGCATTTTTCAGTCTGTTTTATTCCAGTGAGTAGAGGCTTTCTTGATTTCTTTTGTGAGCGCACTCTTATAATGTTCTCAACTTTTGTATTGTGAAGCAGATCTTGTAGATGACCCTTTAATTTCTGTATTTAACAGAAAAAAATAGAAATCTTTATGGGATTTAATGAATTTTAGTTTTTGGAAGCTATTTTGGTTCGGCATTAAAAAAGCAGGAGAGATGCTTACTGCGCGCTTCTCAAAACGAGAGAGTGTTACCAGTAGAAACGTCAGTGAATGAATTGAAAGTAAGATATTCTTTTGCTTCATGAATGTCAGGAAGAAGAAACAAAAGGAGGGGGATAACATAATAGTCACACTAGGGAGTAAGAGATTGGATCCTTGGGGTCATGTGGTCTCTCACTGATATCCTCCATGTATATGGCTCTGTCTGCATAAGATCATAACAACTCGATAGCTATAAATCTTAGTTAATATTCTAATTGGTTTGCCTACATTATGTCAAAATATAAGGTTAGCTTCTCTATATACTTCCAGTCCAGTGTTCTGTTCTCCCTCACATGCTGCTTTATCAAAAAGAATTATCAGCGCAAATATGTATGTATGACACTAAATGTATATTTTATAAAACCAGGATATCTCACTGGTTTTCCTTGGATTGTATCTATATTATAGAAAAAGTATATGTGTCTGTCCTAGGGAGGAGGTTCAAAGTGGTCAAATTAAATTTGTATCTAGTACTTTAGGATTACCATAGTTTTTCGTGGCAGTCAAAAAGTGATTCTGCTAGCCATTTGAGAGGTAAAGATTTTGTGGCAATCTAAATAATTTAATCATTCTGAGATTCTTGATAGCCAGTTTTTTTGTGGGGGGAGGATGAGGTACAGAGGAGAATTACGTACACAGACATACACAGACATAAACATATTCTGACCTGCTGTGATATCTGAATGTTTGTACTATTCTTTGAGTCTTTTTATATTCTCAACAAATGATAAAATATTAGTTTTTCTAAAAGTGGTATAAGGGTTCAAATATTTTTTCCACATGTGGGAATTTTCAAATAGCTAAAGTGGCCAGGCGTGGTGGCTCACTCCTGTAATCCCAGCACTTTGGGATGCCAAGGCAGGCAGGTCACTTGAGGTCAGAAGTTAGAGACCAGCCTGGCCAACATGGTGAAACCCCATCTCTACCGTAAAAATACAAAAATCATCCAGGCGTGGTGGTGAGTACCTGTAGTCCCAGCTACTTAGGAGGCTGAGCTGGCGAAATCACTTGAATCCGGAAGGCGGAGGTTGCAGTGAGCCCAGATCATGCCACTGAACTCCAGCCTGGGTGATAGAGCGAGGCTCTGTCAAGAAAAGAAGGCTAAAGAAGAGATAATGTGGAAAATCTAATCTACAAATATTTCCTCCTTGGTTCCTCTGACTTGCCTGGTGACTCACTGATAGTTATTCTCTTCTCCATTTGTTAAAGTTTCAATGGAGAGTTAAAAAAAGAGAAATTTGATTTGAGAAATAGCAATAATAAAACAAAATAAAGTAACAAAAATTGCCACTCACCCATAGCAAAAGTGTAAAACCAAGTAGAAATAAGACACGAAGTAACTTAGAACACAGTAAACAGAAAGAAAGGGAAGCCATAAGGTACCCATAGAAACACTTCCCACTTTGAACCTACCTTCTGTCCCTGAAGGAGATAATCCATTTCCTTAGAATGTTTGCCAATATGTTTTTTTTTTCCTTTTCTGAGGAGTAAAAGCACAGTGAAGCAAATTATCTCCAACAATTGCTCAAATAATATATTGAAGTAATGAGTCCTATTGAAGCTATTTTTTGACCAGGTTAGGTTGAAGACAATTTTTCTGTTAATGCCTGAAGTGCAGAAGGAATAAATAAGTAATAAAGATATTTATATTTCAATCATGAACTAGTGTTTTGGCCTGGGAAACTTTTCAATGTTTGCACAAATGGCAGGTTGGAGGGAGCAGGTGGTTGAAGCACATAAAAAATGTGTGAAGAATGACAGAAGATAAAGTCGTGGGGACCATTAATCTTTAGTCCTGCATTTAGCTTTCATATTAATCTAATGAAAGTTCTAAAATTTGGGGTTTGTATGTTTTGCAATTGCAGCATTGGAAATTCATGTTTTGGGTCAACATTGGTAGGTGAACCTAGTTGTACCTTCTGTTGACATAAATTAACAGGTTTTTAGTTTGTGATGTGGTTAATTGAATTATATATCAAACAAAATTATTCTCTGTATCTCTAATAATAACAAAGTAATTATGATATAAAAATTCTCTTAAATTGATAGTCAAGTGCTTTCCTTCCTGTTTCACATCACATTTCTAAAGCACTGTAGAATTAAACATTTAAATCTAACTCGTGATATACAATACACATAACCCAGAATTCCATAATTCTACCTTCTCTCTGTGTGTGTGTGTGTGTGTGTGTGTATGTGTGTGTGTGTGTGTGAGATTCTACAAGTATGCTTTCCTTGAAGGACGTTCTGGGGTAATGCGATCCATTAGGTTCTAATAGGACCTAGGGGCACCAATGACTTATTGCTGTATATAACTCTTGGGCATACACATCAATGCACAACATTATACAATATTGCATCTTGTAAAATGCCACAAATTGTCAGTCTTTCGGTGGGTTGTCCTCATTAAAGACTTTTGTACCTAACTGCAATTGTGAGTTTCTATATTTCCATTATGTTATCTTACGAATGATTTTAGTATCTGCTAAATGGAAAGCTGTAGATGTAGTGGCTGATTAGGTAGCACAATTCCCTTAAAGCTGCAAAGTCAGAGGTTAAACTACTTTACAGTGAAAATATTATAAACTACCAAGCAATCACTTTGGAAGTAGATATTTCTGAGTAACAAATATATCAGGTTTTCTTTTCAATTTACCTTATTTACATTTGTATAATAGAAATTAATAAAATTCATTTAAGCAGAATATTAAATTTTAATCAGTGAGACTGAGTCTTGCAGGGAAAGCATTTTATTTGTCTGTAGGCAATCATGTTGAAAATCAGTACATGACTTCTAAATACATAAATGTTCTCTCTCTTGATGTAGCCTTTGAACTGTGACAGAAAATCTCTACTTGAAAGCCTTTCAAACCAGTATAACAGAATCTTATACAACAGTCAGGGGATTTTCAGATGCCTGGTCATAGTGTTCAATGATCTTTCAGATATTTATTCGGTTATGATTCTTGCATAGAATAGTATCTTACAAAAGATTGTTTCCCCAAATTAAAAAACAATCTCATTTATGGCTCACTTAAAACTCTTCAGAAAACTGGAGTCTGTTATTTTTGGTCCTACACTTTATTTAGAAGCTTACCTTTAGCATATTTCCTTTTTTAAAAAACTTATTATCAACATTCTGCTTTTCTGGCAGTCAAATATCATAAATATGAAAGTTATAACAAGCATTACGGAAATTAGATTTACATTTTAAGAAAATGATTTTATTTTTTTCTCTCTATTCCCTGCGTAAGATCAATCTTTTCCCTAAGAGAGTCCAGGATTGCTGGATTTATCAAGGATTTGAAAGCTTTCTTGTTATTGCCATATATTTTGTTTTATACCTTACTTTACAGATTATCCTGTTTTGCTTTTCCAAATTTAGTATTTTAGAACTACTTTGGCAAATATCTTGTTAAGCCCTTTATCTTAAGCGTGATAAAATGATGATTATGATAAAAATTAATGTTAACATCTTGTTAACCATTTTTGTCACATAACAAAAAAACCTTATATTGTTTTTAAAATGGCTTCTGTATTTATGGCTAAAGTTTGCCATCTAGTGGGAATACTGAAGCAAACATAAAAATACTATTTGCTTTTGTTTTTTTATAAAACTGAATTTTAAAGGATATGTCTATTTTCACTGGTTTGACTGAATTCATCAGTGATTTCAAAAGCATTTTAATAAATAAATCAACTGTCAAACTTAGTTATATTGAGTATACTGATGTGTTGTGTAGAAACAACCTGAGCGAATGAACTTAAAAATGCAATTGAAAACTGAATTTAATTGAATTTGAAAGTACTGCATATTTCAAAGTGAAAATGATTTCATATTGTCTATAATACGAATTTGACCAGCTTTCAAGGTAATTGATGATAGGAATGTCCTTTCTCTCTTCTTTCTTCAACAGATAGTTTTAATGAGAGCCTAAGCAAGACGTGGTTCCCTTGTATGTACATTTATACAATAAAAATCAAGCAATCTGATGAGAAATAAAATGAGATTATGGTTCTTCATTGTATATCCTATAGGTCAAGCCATTCCTTTCTAAACAATTATGGTTTTTAAAAATAATTGTTTTATAAACCAACATATTTTGTCATACCAAAGGAGGACTTTCCTTCAGGTCAATTGATTAAATGTGATGTGTTCATTAAGAAAGACAAAGTTTTCTTGTTGCTCAGGCATCAACTCCTGATCTGCCTTAGTACCCTGAAGAACAAGCCTACAATCTCAACTCCAAGAGATTGTTTCAAAGATTTCATTAGTAATGTTGAGTTATTCAGTATCTTCTGATGTCTATGGACTGATTAAACAGGCAAAATTCAGGTGGATGTTAGGAAGTGGAAAACGCCTATAATAATGATCTGAGCACAGTGGCATTAGGGAGAAGGAATAAATTGACAGGCAGTTCTATGGAGGTCTCAAGTAAAGGTCGCAAAGAGTTAAGAATGTAGAGTGGAAAACTACCTATTTACGGAAGAACAAAAGCAAAGGCAAGATAATATGCCTGCACTGTATTCATTCACACACTAGGAGATGAGGGTGGGTAAGCAAGATATTCAGTCTTTTCTTATTACACAATTAAAAGTGATATCATTTGAGTTAGAAACATCAGAGTACTTTTAACAATTATTGTTTCTTCCATGAAAAAAACATAACAACTTGTTTCATTCTCTCAACTCTCATATATTCGCTTCTACACTATAGGCATATTATGTAAGTATACATA
Organism: Ateles fusciceps; assembly: GCA_036589455.1. Classification (NCBI taxonomy): domain Eukaryota; kingdom Metazoa; phylum Chordata; class Mammalia; order Primates; family Atelidae; genus Ateles; species Ateles fusciceps. Next base: position 103,371 of record JAZHEH010001362.1, read on the forward strand.
TATGCTTTCATGTACATTTCTTATTATCTTTGAGCAAAAATGTCTTCTGATTCTAATTAATTTTTCATGTTTTTATGAAAATGGGTTTCCCTTGAGTTTCCTTCAGTCTTCTTACAAGGTAAACACTGCTTCCCAAAGCAAAAATGCTAAAACATAGAAGCACAATAAATAGAAAATTTAAAAAGCTATCGAGTCTTATAATGCTAATCAAATAGAATAATCTGTTTCTGATCCCGAATATAGTCAAAGATGTTTAAATAAAAAAAGCTCTTAACTCTGGTATTACTCAAAATGTTACATAATTGAATGAAATTCTTTCTGATGAGAGTCTCTATATTTTAAGGCTAAAGAAAAGTATCACACAATCTCTGAAAATTTTTAATTAGGTCATAAGGTGACACAATTTTAAAGTGTGTTTTTCTTAGCACATAGGCTCTTACACAGATACCGGATATCACTATTCATAGTGGGAATACATGTTTAGAAAATTTTGTTAAGGATGTGCTTATATTGATTATTCTTGCTTGGGATGGGTAGTTAGATAAATATTAAATAGATAATGTGAAAAATAAAATGACACATTGATACTATATACAAAAGTCTCTTTTTCTCTCCACATACCCCACACATGCATACACACACACAAACACACAAATACTAAAAGCCCTTTAGTTATAAGGCAGGTAGTTTAGCTCCCTAGAAGAGGAAAACTTGGTTTGTCATTTTTAATGCTTTTTTGTCTTGCTGCAAATCACTAAGTTGCAAAATTGCTTCTCAAATTACAAATCCATAGCCTTTTCATGAAAAGCCAAACTATTTAATGAATTCATAAGCAAGTATTGTTAAATTGGTGAAATACTCCAATTGTGGTATTAGTCACCTGGCTAATCAAGGTTCTCATTATAACACTTGGTCTCAATTAACTTACAGTTTCTCTCCTTTATGAAGTGCCTAGGCATATGCCCTTTAGGGTGTGGAATCATGTAAATAAACATTAGAATAAAAAAGACCTGACGTTAAGTATCATGCTCTGATTCATTAGCTGTGTGATCCCAGAGAAGCCGCATAGCCTCTCTGAAGTGTCCCATCAGTTGTGAAATATATTAACTTATAAATCCATTGTGAGGACAAAGTGAGATAAGCATATGGAATCAATTTTTAAATAAACAAGTACTATGCAAATGTCAAGTATTGATATTGCTTTGTTACACAGAAAGATGGCATTAGGCTCTAAAGACATATGTCTCTAAAATTTTATTAAAAATGGGGGCACTTTAAAAATTTTGTTTTATTGTTGTTAACTCATTGATTAACAGCAATATCCTTTGTTGTTATAAAGGGACCAATATCCTTTATTTCTCTGCAGCCTCATTTATTCAGTACATGGGTTTAGGTTTCTGTATTCTGGAAGAAAGCTCTCATACATAATGAAAAGATGGAGATCTTATTTATATGCAAAAATTTTACCATCACTACTGTCACTCCCTCTTGCTCTGCAGATCCAAAGAATTCACTGAGATGATACAGCTATGATTTAATATCATTTTTTTCTTTACGCTTTGTTAAATAATGCTGAGGTCAGGTTTAAACGACCCAAGGTAGGTTTCAAAAGGGTAAATTGTCAATTCATTTCCAAGTTGGTGATAAGAAGACTAAGGTGATTATAGAAAATCGCACTAGAACTGAGTTTGTATTATGCACGACATCAGCATTAGTATATTAATAGAGATGTGTTGTACATGCAACCGTTATACATTCATTAAACCATTTAATCTTTATGGGAGGTAGAGAAATGCTGTCAAACCTATTTTTAGGTAATGAATTGCATTACCAGTGTAGTCCAAATCATTGTCAATGACAGAAATTCAAAAATTTGGCTTCTGCTGATTTTTTCTTAACTTAATTTTCTAATTGTTTTTCATTGAGTGAAAAAAAATTCTCAATGTTTCAGAGTAAAGAAAAAACAAATCTAATGTGAGTTACTAAAGGACATAATATAGAAGTTCTTTCTTAGTGTAATAAATGTTTTTGGCAGTAGAATATTGAGCTCACTACTCTCAATTCTGTAGTGTATGTAAATTAAGTTATATATCAACTACGGTTTTGAGGCATAGCATTTATTGAATTAATTGCAGAGTAAAGTGTTAACAAAAACGAATTGAAAAAAGCATCAATTAGTGATGTTTAATATTAGAGATGTTCTTTCAACAGGCATTTTCTTCCTGAGCTAGACAATGTTGGATGATATTAGAAGTTAAATATATGACCCTTACCTAACTATTATCTAATAATCTCCCTCAACCTTTCTCCCCACCTCTTCTTGTGAAATAAATCATACATAAAAAATATTGAATCAAACACATATGCAGAGTTTAAGACTAATAGAGAGAAATATTTGTTTACTAACCACATAAGTTAGGAAATAAACCTTAACAGTCCTTTAGAAATAACCTTCTTGTATTCCTCATTCACATTGCATTCCCTTTGTTCAGAGTTAATTATTCCCTTAAATATTTATTAATCCTATCTTAGTTTCCTTTATAATTTAACCAACAATATGTATCATGTCTCTAAATAAAATATTATTTATTGTCATTTCTTAAATTTAAGTAGAATCATAATTTATGAGTGTAGGTATTCCTCAGTGATTTCTTTCTTTTTCTGAATATTTTTTCATTTGTTTTAATATGTGGCACATTGGTTTCTGATGAATTTTTACAATTTTTTATGTTGTGGTAAATTATAGATAACATAAACGTCACAATTTTAACCAATTTTAAGTGTCAAATTGAGTGTGAATAAATACATTTCCATTGTTGTGCACTATACATCTCCAGAACGCTGTCTTCATCCCAAACTCAATCTCCATAACCATTAAACAGCAACTCTCCATTTCACCTTCCGGATGCTGAACTATTCTTTCTATCTTTATGAATTTAATTACTAGTGGCACATTATATTAGTGTGGAATTATACAATTGTGCACTTGTGTGTCTTGCTTATTTTAGTTAAAATAATGTTTTCAAGATTCATCTGTGTTGCTACATGTATCAGAATTTCATTTTAAGACTCAATAATATTCCATTGTATGGCTATGGCAAGTTTCATTTTTAAATACATTCATTTATTCGTGAACATTTTGGTTGTTTATTCCTTTTAGCTATTGTGAATAATATTGTTATGAACATTGACGAGCAAATATCTCTTTGAGATCCTGCTTTCAGTTCTTTTGGATGTGTATCTAGAATTGAGATTGATGGATGATATGGTTATTCTGTATGTATTCATTTGAGGCACCACCATACTGTTTCCCACGGTGGTATTGCGATTTTAGATTCTCACTAGCAATAAACAAGGGTTCTTATTTCTCCACACTTGCTAACACTTGTTACTTTCTGTCCTTTATTTATTTATTTATTTATTTTGAGACGGAGTCTTGCTCTGTCACCAGGCTGGAGTACAGTGGCGCAGTCTCGGCTCACTGCAACCTCCATCTCCTGGGTTCAAGCAATTCTTCTGCCTCAACCTCCCGAGTAGCTGGGACCACAGGCATGTGCCACCACGTCCTGTTAATTTTTTTGTATTTTTAATAGAGACGGGGTTTCACCATGTTGGCCAGGATGGTCTCGATCTCTTGACCTCGTGATCTGCCCGCCTCGGCCTCCCAAAGTGCTGGGATTATAGGCGTGAGCCACCGTGCCCGGCCCTTTCTTTAATTTTTAAAACACCCGTTCTAATGGGTATATAGAGCTGATTCTGAATGTCTTGATTTCCCAAAAAGTCTCACCCCATCTTCTTAGATGTTCTATTGTATGTCTTGTTAAAAGAAGAAAAAAAAAACTTCAGACAAATTAAATTTAGCAGAGTTTATTTGAGGAAATAACTATTCATAAATCAGGCAATACCAGTTCAGAGAGCTCCACTCAACAATGTGAATAGACAGTATTTACAGAAGTAAGATACAGAAACATCTTGATATGTTGCAGCTTGGCATTTGGCTTATTTGGGCGTGATGTGATGAGGCATTTACCTTATATGGACATGGTCTGATCAGTTGGCAACCTGTGTTTGGCTGAAGCTCAGCATCTGTAATTGGCTGAGACTCAGCTATATGTTAGAAGAATGTGCTCTTAGTTTGGTTGCAGTTTATAGACTAAACTAGGTGGCAGCTCACTATATACAAAGGCAGCTTTAGGCCAAATTTAATTTAATTTAATTTAACAGTCTCCACACATAATCTCTTGTGTGGGTCTATAGACCTCCTGCAGCTTTCAAAAGCAGTGGTGTCCTTTTTTTTAACCCTAGAATTGAGATAGGTGAGACAGACAAATAATTCAGGCAGCCCCAAGCCAGTTAGAACACTGCAAATAAGATCTCCTCTTCTCCCTCTGGTTTATAGAAGGGAATGAAAAACTGAGATGCTGCTTCCTCCAGAACAAGACGACTCCATGTTGCTGAGGTGAGTATGGCAAAAGGATGAGTAAAAATGCCAGAGAAATTTTGTTTTAATATTACTTTTCCTTGACTAGCCAATTATGCATTCATTTGGTTAATGCAGAACTTTTTTCTAGAGATTCTATAAGGTTAGGGGAAACCAGGTCTTAGAGCTTCCTAGCATGCCATTTTGTTGGCCTCATTCTTTGTGTATTATTTCTTGAGTCGTTCAACCTAGAAGGGTGGAAATTTTCCTCTACTCTGTTAAGTTCTATAGCTGGGATCTGTGACTTACCAAAGGCATATAAACAAGAAAAAAGCATACAAATTTTATTTAATGTTTCTAGTTTTAAATATATAGGGCTTCACAGAAGAGAAGTTACAAAAAAAAACAGCTATTAGACTAGGGGCTTGTAAACTGTATTTTAAAAGTGATGGATTATGGATAATGCATAAATGACTAGAAAAAGGAAATAGAATTTAGGCTTCTAGGGATGGCAAATTGTGGAAAGGTAAACGTGGAGGAAACTAATTGTAGATAAGGGTTATTTAGCAAGGTTTGTATATGCAGACTCATCTCAATATGGTCTCCATCTCCAATAATAAGTGTTGTTCTCTTTCCGATATGGTGGAGAAATTTGCACTTTCACAAGATGAATTTATGCCCTGCTTTTAGGCAGATAGAGACAGGACGGAAAGCTTTTCCTGTTTTGGCTCTTTCTTAATTGCTTAATTGCTTTCGGCTTAAAATAATTCTTATGCTAAAGTGGCATATTTGGTGAGGTATGTTCTGATCCCCTTTATACATATAGGGGTGATTCACTAGTTTTCTTTCTAGTATTGTAGTTGAAACTACGGATCAATGCAGAGAATAGATATTTGACCTAAGAACAAGGTTTACCTCTCACATTTTCCTGTCTTTTTCTGAGCCCTCCAAACTGTTCTATTTTCTGTCTGTTACCCAGTTTCAAAGTCCCTTCCACATTTTTGTGTATCTTTTTCAGCAATTCCCTACTCTAATGATACTTTACTGTATTAGTCCGTAATTTACTGTATTAGTCCATTTTTATGCTGCTGATAAAGACATACCCAAGACTTGGGCAATTTACTAAAGAAAAAAAGTTTAACTGAACTTACAGTTTCATGTGGCTGAGGAAGCCTGAGGAAAATGGCTTCCAGATCCACCCATCTTCCTGCAAAAGACATAATCTCGTTCCTTTTTATGGATGTGTAAGTATTCCATGGTTTATATATACCACATTTTTTGTTGTTGTTGTTTAGTCTATCGTTTGGGTTGATTCCATGTCTTTGCTATTGTGAAATAGTACTGCAATGACCATACACGTGCATAAGTCTCTATAATAGAATAATTTATTCCTTTGCATATGTACCCAGTAATGGAATTGCGGGGTCAAATGGTATTTCTGGTTCAACATCTTTGAGGAATCGCCACATTGTCTTCCACAATGTTTGAACTAATTTACATTATCACCAACAGTAAAAAAGCATTACTGTTTCTCCGCAACCTTGCCAGTATCCGTTGTTCCTTAACATTTTAATAATCACCATTCTGACTGGCATGAAATGGTATCTCATTGTGGTTTTGATTTGCATTTCTCTAGTGATCAGTGATGTTGAGCTTTTTAAAATATGTTTGTTGGCTGCATGTATGTCTTCTTTTGAGAAGCATCTGTTAGTGACTTTTCCCATTTTTTTTTTTTTTTTGAGATGTAGTCTCACTCTGTTGCCTAGGCTAGGGTGCAGTGGTGTGTGACCTCAGCTCACTTCAACCTCCATTTCCCAGCTTCAAGTGATTCTTCTACCTCAGCCTCCCAAGTAGCTGGGACTACAGGCACATGTCAGTACACCTGGCTAATTTTTGTATTTTTTAGTAGAGACAGGGTCTCACCATGTTGGCCAGGCTGCTCCAAACTCCTGACCTCAGGTGATCCACCTGCCTCAGCCTCCCAAAGTGCTGGGATTACAGGCATGAGCCATCGTGCCTAGCCATTTGCCCCCTTTAAACGGGGTTGTTTGGGGTTTTCTATTGTAAATTTGCTTAAGTTCCTTATAGATTCTGGTGATTAGACATTTGTCAGATGGAGAGATTGCAAAAATATTCTTTCACTTTGTACATTGTCTCTTTGTGCTCATAATAGTTTATTTTGCTGTGGAGAAACTCTTTAGTTTAATTAGATCCCATTTGTCAATTTTTGTTTTTGTTCTAATTGCTTTTGGTGATTTCATTATAAAATCTTTGTCCATGCCTATGTCCTGAGTGGTATTGCATACATTTTCTTCCAGGGTTTTTTAGAGTTTTGGTTCTTACATTTAAGCCTTTAACCCATCTAGAGTTAATTTTGGTATAAGGTGTAAGGAAGGGGTCCTGTTTCAATTTTCTGCATATGGCTAGCCAGTTCTCCCAGCACCATTTATTAAATAGGAAATCATCTCCCCCATTGCTTGTTTTTGTCAGATTTGTTGAATATTAGATAGTTGTAGATATGCAGTCTTATTTGTGAATTGTTTATTCCATTGGTCTATGTGCTTGTTTTTGTACCAGTATCATACTCTTTGGTTACTGTAGCCTTGTAGTATAGTTTGAAGTCAGGTAACATGATGCCTCCAGCTTTGATTTTTTTGTTTAGTCTTGTCTTGGCTATATAAGCTCTTTTTGATTCCATATGAATTTTAAAATAGTTTTTTTTTTCTAATTCTGTGAAGAGTGTCAATCGTAGTTTAATAAAAATAGCATTGAATCTATAAATTACTTTGGGCAGTATGGCCATTTTCATGATATTTATTCTTTCTATCCATGAGTATGGAATGTTTTCCATTTGTTTGTGTCCACTCTGATTTCCTTCAGCAGTGGTTTGTAGTTCTTTTTGAAGATATTCTTCACTTCCCTTGTTAGCTGTATTCCTGGGTATTTTATTCTCTTTGTGGTAACTGTGAATGGGAATTCATTCATGATTTGGCTCTCTGCTTGCCTGTTTTTGGTGTGTAAGAATGCCTGTGATTTCTGCACATTATTGTTGTATCCTGAGTCTCTGCTGAAGTTGCTTATCAGTTTAGGAAGCTATTGGGCTGAGTCAACAGGGGTTTTCTGTATATAGAATCACATCTGCAAACAAAGGCAATTTGACTTCCTCTCTTCTTTTCTGAATACTTTTTATTTCTTTCTCTTGCCTGATTACCTTGGCCAGAACTTCCAATATTATGTTGAATAAGAGTATTTGTTATTGTTTGCTTTTCTCCTCTCTTTATTTTCTGGACTAGTCTAACTAGAAGTTTATGAGTTTTACTGATTTTACAAAGCCAGAAATTGATATCACTGAATTGATCAACCACTTTTCTATTTTCTGTATCATTTTATTTGCTATATATTATATATGTAATATTAATATTATAATATTATATATATATATATAGTTTTTTTTATTTCAGTGGGTTTTTGGGAATCAGGTGGTGTTTGGTTATATGAGTAAGTTCTTTAGTGGTGATTTCTGAGATTTTGGTACATTCATCACCCAAGCTCTGTACACTGTAGCCAATGTAGTCTTTTAACCCTTGCCCCACTTCCACCCTTTTTCCTGAGTCCCCAAAGTTTATTGTATCATTTTTAAGACTTTGCATCCTTATAGTTTATCTCCCACTTACAAATGAGAATGTACAGTATTTGATTTTCCATTCTTGAGTTACTTCACTTAGAATAATGGTCTCCAACCTCCTTCACATTGCTACAAAGGCCATTTTCTTTTAATTTTCTATTATGGCTAAGTAGTGTTTCATGGTGTAGAGATACCAAATTTTTAAAATTCACTCATTGGTTAATGAGCATTTAGATTGGTTCCATATTTTTGCAATTGCAAATTGTGCTGCTATAAACACGAGTGCGTATGTGCCTTTTTCATAGCATAACTTATTTTCCTTTGGGTAGATACCCAGTAGTGGAATTGCTGGATCAAATAGTAGTTCTACTTTTAGATCTTTAAGGGATCACTATACTGTTTTCCATAGTGGTTGTACTAATTTTCATTCCCACCAGCAATGTAAAAATCTTCCCTTTACACCACATCTGCATCAACATCTATTATTTTTTGAATTTTAAATTATGGTCATTCTTGCGGGAGTAAGATGGTATCTCATTGTGGGTTTAATTTTAATTTTAATTTTTGTATAGTAATAAGTTATTGAGTGAGATTTTGGTGCACGCATCACCTGAACCATGTACACTGTACCCAATGTGTAATCTTTTACTATTCACATCCCTCCCACCTTCCCCCTACATCTCCAGTCCATTATATCATTCTTGTGTCTTTGTGTACTCATAGGTTAGCTGTCACTTATAAGTGAAAACACACATGCTTGGTTTTCCATTCCTGAGTTACTTCACTTAGAATAATAGCCTTTTAGGTTGCTTTGAATGCCATTATTTTTTTACTTTCTATGGCTACATAGTAGTTCATGATATACATGGTACTGGTATTTTATACCAGTACCATGCTGTTTTGGCAACTGTAGCCTTGTAGTATAGTTTGAAGTCAGGTAAAGTGATGGCTCCAGATTTGTTATATTTGCTTAGTTTTGCTTTTACTATGCGGGCTCTTTCGTAGTTCCATTTGAAATTTAAGATTTTTTTTTCTACTTCTGTGAAAGTTGAAATATATATATATTTATATATATAATGATATATATATAATTTTTTTAATTCACTTATTGATTGGTAAGCATTTAGACTGGTTCCATATTTTTGCAATTACTAATTGTGCTGCTATAAACATGCATGTGCAAGTGTCTTTTTTGTATAATGACTTCTTTTCCTCTGAGTAGATGCCCAGTAGCAAGATTTCTGGATAAAATGGTAGATCTACCTTTAGTTCTTTATGGGATTTCCATACTGTTTTCTATAGTGGTTCTACCATTTTACATTCCCACCAGTTTAAAAATGTCCCCTTTACACCACATCCACAACAACATCTATTATTTTATGATTTTTAAATTATGACCATTCTTGTAAGAGTAACTTGATATTGCATTGCAGTTTCGATATCCATTCCCCCGATAGTGATGGTAAGCATGTTTTAATATGTTTATTGGCCATTTGTATACATTGTTTTGAGAACTGTTTATTCATATCCTTAGCCCACTTTTTTGGTGAGATTCTTTTTGTTTTTTACTTGCTGATTTGTTTGAGTCTCTTGTGGATTCTGGATATTAGACTGTTGTCAGATGCAAAGGTTGTGAAGGTTTTCTCCCATTCTGGGTTGTCTGTTTACTCTACTGATTGGTTTTTTTTTGTTGTTGTTGTTTTACTCTGCAGAAGCTTTGTACTTTATTTAATTCTCATCACTTTATCTTTGTTTTTGTTGTGTTTGCTTTGTGGTTCTTGGTCATGAAGTCTTTACCTAAGCCAATGTCTAGAAGAGTTTTTCCAACGTTATCTTCTAGAATTTTTATGGTTTCAGGTCTTAGATTTAAGTCCTTCATCCATATTGAGTTGATTTTTGTATAAGCTGAGAGATGAGGATCTAGTTTTATTCTGCATGTGGCTTGCCAATTATCCCAGCACTACTTGTTAAATAGGCTATTCTTTCCCTACTTAATATTTTTGCTTGCTTTTTTGAAGATCAATTGGGTGCAAGTATTTGGCTTTATTTCTGGGCTCTCTATTCTATTCCTTTGGTCTATATGCCAGTTTTTATACCAGTACCATGCTGTTTTGGTAACTGTAGCCTCATAGTATAGTTTGAAGTCAGGTAAAGTGATGGTTCCAGATTTGTTCTTTTTGCTTAGTCTTCCTTTTGCTATGCAGGCTCTTTTCAGTTCCATATCAAATTTAAGATTGTTTTTTCTACTTCTGTGAAAAATAATGATGGTATTTTGATGAGAATTGCATTTAATTTTATATTGCTTTTGGCAGTATGGTTATTTTCACAATATTGATTCTATGCATCGATTAGTATTAGATGAGTTTACATTTGTTTGTGTTATCTATGATTATTTTCTGCAGTGTTTTGTAGTTTTCCTTGCAGAGGTTGTTCATCTCTTTGGTTAGATATTGATATAGTTTGGCTGTGTCCCCACCAAAAATCTCATCTTGAACTGTAATCCCCATAATCTCCATAATTCCCATGTGTCAAGGGTTGGCCCATGTGGAGATAATTGTATCGTGGGGGGCAATTTCCCCATGCTGTTCTCATGATAGTAAGTCTTCTGAGATCTGATGGTTTTATAAGCCACTGGCATTTTCCCTGCTTGCACTCACTCCATCCTGCCTCCCTGTAAGAAGGTGTCTTGATTCCCCTTCACCTACCTTCCACCATGGTTGTATGCTTTCTGAGGCCTTCCAGCATTGTGAAACTGTGATTTAATTAAACCTCATTTCTTTATTATTTACACAGTCTCTTGTATTCCTATATCACAATGTAAAAATGGACTAATATTGTTAATTGGTACTGAAGTAATAGGGGACAGTGCTGTTAAGATACCCAAAAATATGGAAGTGACTTTGGAACTGGATAACCGGCAGTGGTTGGAACAGTTTGGAGGGCTCAGAAGAAGTCAGGAAGATGTGGAAAAGTTTGTAGAGATTTGTTGAATGGTTTTGACCAAAATGCTGATAGTGATGTGGACAATGAAGTCCAGGCTGAAGTGGTCTCATATGGAGATGAGAAACTTCTTGGGAACTGTTTTAAAGGTGACTCTTGCTATGCTGTAGCAAAGAGGCTGGCAGCATTTTGCCTCTGAGATCTGTGAAACTTTGAAGTTGGGAGAGATAATTTAGGGTGTCTGGCAAGAGAAATTTCTAAGTGGCAAAGTGATCAAGAGGAAGCAGAGCATCAAGGTTTGGAAAATTTGCAGCCTGAGCATGTGATAGAATAGAAAACTAGTTTTCTGGGGAGAAATACAAGTCTGCTGCAGAAATTTGCATAAGTAATGAGAGGCTGAATGTTAATCATAAATATAATGTGTGAAAAATCTCCAGGGCATGTCAAAGGCCTTCATGGCAGCCTCTCCCATCACAGGCCCGGAAGCCAGGAGAGAATGTTGGCTCTGTGGGCTTCCCCAGGGTCCCCCCTTCTCTGTGCAGCCTCAGACATGGTGTCCTGCATTTCAGCTGCTTCAGCTCTAGCTGTGGATAAAAGGGGCCAAGGTACAGCTTGGACCATGGCTTCAGACAGTGTAAGCTCCAAGCCTTGGAAGCTTCTATGTTGTATTTATCCTCTTTGTACACACAAGTTAAGAATTTAGGTTTGGAAACCTTGCCTAGATTTCAGAGGATGAATGGAAACGCCTGGATTTCCAGGCAGAAGTTTGCTGCGGGGGCAGAGCCCTCATGGAGAACCTCTGCTAGGGCAGTGCAGAGGGGATATATGGATTGGGAGCCCCCATACAGAGTCCCTACTAGGACATTGCTTAGTGGAGCTGTAAGAAGAGGGCCACCATCCTCCAGACCTCAAAATGGTAGATACACCGAAAAAGCCACAGGCACTCAACTCCAGCTCATAAAAACAACCTGGAATGGGGTATATCCTGCAAAGACACAGAGGCAGAGCTGCCCAAGACTGTGGGGAGTCCACCTATTGTATCAACATGACCTAGATGTGAGACATGGAGTCAAAGGAGATCATATTGCAACTTAAAGGTTAATGACTTCCCTGCTGGTTTTTGGACTTGCATGGGGCCTGTAACCTCTTTGTTTGGCCAATGTATCCCATTTGGAATGGGTATATTTACCCAATTCCTATAGTTTTATTGTATGTAGGAAGTAACTAATCTGCTTTTGATGTTACAGGCTCATAGAAGGAAGAGACTTGCCTTGCCACAGATGAGACTTTGGACTTGGACTTATGTATTAATGCTGGAAGGAGTTAAGAATTTGGGGTCCTATAGGACAGGCATGATTGCATTTTAAAATGTGAGAACATGAGATTTGGGAGGGGCCAGTGGTGAAATGATATGGTTTGGCTATGTCCCCACTCAAAATCTCATCTTGAACTGTAATCCCCATAAGCCTCATAATCCTCATGTGTCAAGACCAGAACCAGGTGGAGGTACTTGGATCACAGGGGTGGTTTTCTTCATGCTGTTCCCATAATAGTAAGTGAATCTCATGAAATTTGGTGGTTGTATGTGTCTGGCATTTCCGCTGCTTGCACTCACTCCATCCCTCTGCCCTGTGGAGAAGGTGCCTTGCTTCCCATTCACCTTATGCTATGATTCTGAGTTTCCTGGGGCATTTCCAGGAATGCAGAACTATGAGTCAATTAAATATGTTTTCTTTATAAATTACCCAGGCTCAGATATTTCTTCATACAGCATAATAACAGATTAATGCTGGTATATTCTTAGGTATTTTATTTTTGCAGCTATTGTAAAAGGGGTTGGGTTGTTTATTTAATTCTCTACTTGGTTGCTGTTGGTGTTTTGCAGTGATGCTACTTTGTTTAAGTTGATTTTGTATTCTGAAACTTTACTGAATTCATTTATAAGTTCTAGAGACTTTGGATTAGTCTTTAGGGTTTTTAAGGTATACAACTATATCATCTGCAAACTGCAAAAGTTTTATTTCCTCTTCACTGATTTGAATGTCCTTTTATTTCCTCTCCACTGATTTGAATGTCCAGCATTCTTTTGAAATGCTGTTGAATTAGGTTAGCTAATGTTTTATCAAGAATTTTTGCATCTGTGTTGATCAGAGATATTTATCTGTAGTTTTCTTTGTCTATGTTGTCAATAGGATTGTTACCATTCTTCTTTGAATGTCTGAGAACCCTAATTCCTTCTAGCCTGTAGGATTTCTGCTGAGAAATCTGCTGGTAATCTGATAGGTTTTTCTTTATAGATTACCTAATGCTTTTGTCTCACAGCTCTAAAGATTCTTTGTTTTTTTGTTTGTTTTTATCTTGACTTTGGAGAATGTGTGTTCAGAAGTTTTTTGGCTGTCTCTCAAAGTCTGTAGAGGCAAGTCACTTTTTCAAAGGGTCTGTGAATTCTTTTGGCTTTACTAGTATGTTCTTGTGGTTATTCTTGGAGCAAAAGGTCACAATGTGAGTCTTCACACTTGTTCTGTTTATGGAAATGGGAGCTGCAAGTTAGTCCTGCCTCCTGTCTGCCATATCCCCCCCCACTATTTTCTTTATTTGTCTTACTTGTTAAATTTTCTGTTCTTTCTCTAGCTTCTTAAATGTAATTGTTTTCATTGTTTTAAGATCATTTTTCTTTTATAATATAGCCATTTAGTCCTATAAATTTTCTTATAAATATTGCTTTAACAGCATACCAGAGATTCTGATATTTTGTGTTTTAATTTTTAGATAATTCCAAATAACTAATAAATTACCTTGTATATCTTATTTGATTTATTGGTTATTTTTCACGTTTTCTTATAATTTCAAATTTTGTTATAGATTTAGGAGATATATGCGCATGTCGTTACATGGCTATATTGTGTGATACCAGCATTTTAAATACAAACGATCTTTTTATCTGGATAGTTTTCCACCCTTATTCATCTTCCTCTATCCCTCCTTTATTAGTCCTCAGTGTCTATTGTTGCCATCTTGAGGAGGCAGAACAAGATAGTGAAAGAGTAAGCTCCACTGATTGTCCATGTGCACACACACACACACACACACACACACACATAAGAATACCAAGTTGACCAACTAACTACACGGAAGTAAAACACCCTCACGAAAAACAAAAGTCAGGTGACCACTCACACTACCTGGTTATAACTTAATTTTATTGAAAGAGGCACTGAAGAAATAAGAAAGACAGTCCTGAATCACTAGCACCGCATTGGGAACATGGTGCAGAGAGCATCTCTGGGTGCTGGGGAATGGAGAGCAAAGCAATTGTGAGGCATTGAACTCACTGCAATTCTGTTAGAATAGAAAAAAAAAAAAACAGACAAAATTCAGCTAACGCCAGCCCACAGAGGGAGCATTTAAACCAGCCCTAGCTAGAGGGGAATTATCAGTTCCAGCAGTTTGAACTTGAGTGCCCTCAAACCTCACCAGTGAGGACCAAAGTGCTCTGCATTTCTAAGTAACCTCGAAAGGCAATCTTGGCTGTAAGGACTGCAACTCTTAGGTGAGTCCTAGGGCTAAAATAGATCCAGAGGCAGTGGACTGAACGGACACACAACATACTGAGACACCAACTGGGTCAGACAATGGAGTGCTGCAATCACTCCTCTCCAAATGCCAGGCTTCACAGATAAGGGCTACAGAAGAGATAACTTCCTTTCCCTGAGAGAACAGGAAAGAATAAGGAGGTCTTTGTCTGGTATCTAAGATACCGGCTCAGCCACAACAGGATTGAGAACCCCTCACAGTCATGAGGGCCCCATTCCAGGCCCTAGTTACCAAACAATATTTTCAGACACACCCTGATCCAGAAGGGAAGCTGCTGCATTGAATAAAAAGACTCAGTCCTATCAGCATTCATCACCTGCAAACTGAAGAGACCTTGAGCATTGAATAACCAGGTAATATATCAAGGGCCTTGGTGAATCTCTTAGATTTGCTGGCCTCAGGTGAGACTCAGCACATTATCATCTGTCATAGCTATGAAGCAAAAATCCTTCTGTTTGAGAAAAGTGTAAGGAAAATAAAGAGGAGTTTATCTTTTGCCTTTGGCCCAACAGCACCACGGGGGTTAGAGCACCAAGCCAACATTTGGGGACCTCAATTTCATGACTTAACTCTTGCACAGCATTTCTGGCTTTGCTCTGGGCCAGAGGGGAGCCCATTGTCCTGAAGGGTGAGTCCCAGGCCAGGCAGAATTCACTACAAGCTGACTTAAGAGACCTTGGGCCTTAAGGACCATTTGTGGTAGACCATTTGTGGCAGTACTCTTTGTGTTCTGGTATAGAGGTGGCTATAAGGTAAGGTTCCTTGGCCTTTGGAAAGGAAAGAGAAAAGTAGGAAGGACTGCATCTTGTGATTAGAGTTTCAGCTCTGCCAAAAGACAATAGAATACCAAGTAGACTTCTAAGGTGGATGACTTTAGTTTCCAACTCATTGACAGCACTTTTTGATGCACCTGGGTCTGGGGTCCTTGCTTCCCTAATGGGAAGGACACAGGCCTGGCTAGCTTTGCCACCTACTGATTGTACAGCCCCAGGGCCTTGAGCAAACATAGGTGGTAGCAAGGGATTGGTTACAGTAAGCCTTGGCCAAGACCCAGCACTGTTCTGGCTTCAGGTCTGACCCAGTGCAGTCCTCATTGCACTAAAGAGAAAGTCATAGGCCTGCCTGGCTTTGCCACTTACCGATTGTACAGCTCTAGCGCCTTGAGCAAACATAGGCAGTAGCAAGGTAGTAATTACAACAAGCCTTGGTTGAGACCCAGCACTGTGCTGGCTTCAGGTCTGACCCAGTTCAGTCCTAGTGGAGGTGGCCACAGGGATGCTACTGTCACTTTATCCCCCAGTTTTAGGTGGCTCAGAATAGAGACAGAGACTCTGTAAATTTGGGGAGAAGTAAATATTGGAAAACCTTTCCAAAAATGATGGCTACAAATAAGACCAGACAGTGAAGACTATGATAAATAGCTAACACTTTAATGCTCAGATACCAAATAACATCTACCAGCATCAACACCACCCAGAAAAACATGTCCTCACCAAATGAATTAAATACGTCTCTTGGTGAATAATCCTGGAGAAATAAAGATATGTGATTTTTTTTCAGACAGGTAATTCAAATAGCTATTTTGAGGAAACTAAAAAATATTCAAGATAACATTAAAAAGGTATTTAGAATTCTATCAAATAGATTTTAATAAGAGAGTGAAATAATTTTTAAAATAAGCAGAAATAATGGAGCTGAAAATGCAATTGGCATACTGAAAAATGCATTAGAGTCCTTTGATATCAGAATAAATAGAGCAGAAGAAAGAATTAGTGAACTTGAAGACAGGTTATGTGAAAATACTTTAAGAGGAGACAAAAAAATAAAAATAAAAAACAATGAAGCACACTTATAGAATTTAGAAAATAGCCTCAAAAGGGAAAATCTAAGAGTCATTGGCCTTAAGGAAGAGGTGGAGAAGGATACAGGGCACAAAATTTATTTAAAGTGATAATAGTGGAGAACTTTCCAAACCTAGAGAAAGATATCAATATCTAAGTACAAGAAGGTTATAAAACAACAAGCAGATATAACCCAATGAACTCTATCTCAAGAAATTTAAAAATCAAACTCCCAAAGGTTGAGGATGAAAAAAGGATCCTAAAAACAGCAAAAGAAAAGAAACAACAATGTACAATGAAGCTCCACTATTTCTGGCAGCAGGCTTTTCAGTAGAAGCTTTACAGGACAGAATAGAGTGACCTATTTAAAGTGCTGAAGAAAAGATAACTTTCAGCCTAGAATGGCATATCCTGAAAAAAAAAAAATCTTTCACACATAAAAAGTAAAGGCCTTTCTCAAACAAACAAGAGCTGAAAGATTTTATCAATACCAAAATCATTCTGTAAGAAATGCTAAAGGGAGTATTTCAACCAGAAATAATAATAGTAAAAAACATTAATTGGCAGTAAATAATTATCTGTAGGTACAAAACTTACTGGTAATACTAAGAACAGAGAAAAGCCAGAATTTATAACACTGTCACTGTGGTGTATGAACTATAATATCCTATGTAGAAAGACTAAATGATGAACCAATCAAAAATAATTTCAACAGCTTCTCAAGACATAGTCAGTATAGTAAGACATAAATAAAAACAACAAAAAGTTAAAAAGCGGGAGGATGAAGTTAATGTGAGTTTAGATTAGTGTGTTTTTTTTTTTTCTGGTTTGTGTGCTTGTTTACGCAAATACAGTTAAGTTGTTGTAAGGGTAAAATAATGGATTGTAAGATAATATTTGCAAGCCTCATAGTAACCTCTAACCAAAAATCATACAATTGATACAAAAGAAATAAAAGACAAAAAGTAAATTGTTTCACCAGAGAAAATTATCTTTATAAGAGTAAGACAGGAAAGAAAGAAGGCCATAAAATGACCAGAAAAGAAAACACAACAAAAATGAAAGGAGTAATTTCTTACCAATAATAACATTGAATGTAAAAGGAATAAACTCTCAAATCAATAGACTGAATAAATAAAAAAGACCCATTAATTTGTTTCCTACAAGAAACACACGTTATCATTAAAGACACACATAGACTGAAAATGAAGGGATGAAAAAAGTTATTCCACGTCAATGAAAACCAAAAAAGAATGGCAGTCATTATACTTATAATAGACAAAACAGATTTCAAGACTTAAACTGTAAGAAGGGACAAAGAAAGTCACTATGTAATGATAAAGGGGTTGATCTAGCAAGATGATATGACAATTTTAAATATGTATGCACCCAACACTAGTGCTAAGAGCAAAATTTATAGGTTTAAGTGCCTACATCAAAAAGAAAAAAAAAACTTCAACAAAACAATCTAATGATACATTTTATTTTACTTTTTATGTTTTATTTTTCAGATATAGTTTTGCTCCATTGCCCAGGCTGGTGTGCAGTGGTGCAATTTTGACTCACTGAAACCTCTGCTACCCTTGAAGCAATTCATCTGCCTCAGCCTTCAGAGTAGTTGGAATTACAGACGTGCACCACCACACCCAGTTTTTCGTTTTCGTTTTTGTTTTTGTTTTGCATTTGCAGTACAGATGGGGTTTCACCATGTTGGCCAGGCTGGTCTTGAATTCCTGGCCTCAGTGATCCACCCACCTCGACCTCCCAGAGTGTTGGGATTACAGGTGTGAGGACACCACACTGGGCCTAATACATTTTAAATAATTAGAAAATTAAGAGCAAACCAAACCCCAAATTAGTAAAAGAAAATGTAATAAAAATTAGACCAGAAACCAATGAAATTGTAATAAAATAAATACAAAAAAATCAATGAAACAATGTTAGGTCTCAGAAAAGTTAAACAAAATTGACAAAGCTGTAGCTAGAATAATAAAAAGAGAGAAGATTGAAATAAATAAAATCACAAATAAAAAAGGAGACATTGCAATTGATTCTGCACACAATCTAACAAGATTGAACCAGGAAGAAATCTAAAACCTGTGCAGACCAGTAACAGGTAGTAAGACAAAAACTATAATAAAAACTATTCCAGGAAAGAAAAGCCCAGGACCTGATAGCTTCACTGCTAAATTCTACCAAACATTTAAAGAAAAACTAATACCAGTCTTCCTCAAAATATTCTAAACAAAATTGAGGAGAAGAGAATACTTCCAAATTCCTTCTATAAGGGCAGTATTACCAGGATACCAGAACCACACAAAGACACAGCAAGAAAAAATAACTAGAGGCCAACTTCTCTGAAGAACATTCATATAAGATTCTCAACAAAATACTAGTAAACTTAATTCAACAAGATTTTTAAAAGATGATTCATCATGACCAAGTTGATTTTATTCCTGGAATCCTATATGCAAATCAATAAATGTAATAAAAACTACTATATACAACAGATCCACAATTAGTATTATACTGAATGGGGAAATACTGAAATTTTCTTTAAAATCTGGAACATGACAAGGATGCTTACTGTCACCACTGTTATTCAACATAATACAGAAGTCTTACTTAGAGCAATCAGGCAAAATGAAAATGTTAAGGACATCCAAATTGGAAAAGAAGAAGTCAGATTTATTGTTTGCAGACAATAAAATTTTATATTTGGAAAAACCTAGAGATTCCATTAAAAAAATACTTTTAGAACTAAGAACTTTAGTTAAATTGCAGGATAGAAAATTAACAGACAATAATCAGTAGCATTTCTATATGGCAAGAGTGAACCATGTGAAAAAGAAATAAAAAGTATTCTTATTTACAATAGCCACACATAAAATGAAATACCTAGAAATTAAGTTAATCACAGTAATGAAAGATATATATAATAAAAGTGGTAAAACATTAATGAATAAAAATTGAAGAGGACAACAAAAATTGAAAAAAAAATATGTTCATGGATTGGAAGAATCAATATTTTACAAATGTCCATACTACCACCCAAAGCAATCTACAGATTGAATGCAATCTCTGTAAAAATACCAATGACATTCTTCATAGAAATAGAAAAAACAATTCTAAAATTTATATGGGACCATAAAGACCCAAAATAGCTAAAGCTATCTAAAGCAAAACAACAAAACTGGAGAAATCACATTACATGACAAATTATACTCCAGAGTTATAATAACCCAAAAAGCATGGTACTGGAATAAAAGCAGACCAATGAAACAGAATAAAGAACCCAGAAACAAATCCACACACCTACAGTAAACTCATTTTTGACAAAGACGCCAAGAATATGCACTGGGAAAGACAGTCTCTTCAATAAATGATGCTGAGAAAACAATGTACATATGCAAAAATGAATCTAGAACCCTATCTCTCACTATATACAAAATCATTTTAAAATGGATTAAACACTTAAATCTAAGATCTGAAGCCATGTAACTACTACCATAAAACACTGGGAAAAATTTCCAGGACATTGGTCTGGGCAAAGATATCCTAGTAAATACCCCAAAAGCACAGGTAACTAAAGCAAAAATGGCCAAATGGGATCATATCAAGTTAAAAGGCTTCCGCACATCAAGAAATATAATCAACGAAATGAAGTGACACACTCAATGGTAGAGAATATTTGCAATCTACCCACTTGATAAGGGATCAATAACCAGAATATATAAAAAGCTCAAACAACTTTATAGAAAAAATTATAATAATCTCATCAAAAGATTTGACCAGACATTTATCAAAAAAAGGCCTACATATGGTAAACAGGCATATGAAAAGATGCCCATTATCGATCATCAGAAAAATGCAAATCAAAACTACAATGAGATTATCATCTCACCTCCGTTAAAATGGCTTATATTCAAAGACAGGCAATAACAAATGCTAGCAAGGATGTGGAGAGAAAGGGAACACTTGTATTCTCTAGGTGAGAATGTTCATTAATAAACCACTATGGAGAACAGCTTAGAGGTTCCTCAAAAAACTAAAAAATAGCTACTACATAATCTGGCACTCCCATTGCTGGGTATATACCCAAAAGTACGGAAATCAGTATATCGAAGAGATATCTTCACTCATATATTTTTTTGCAGCATTGTTTACAATAGATAAAATTTAGAAGCCAACTCAAGTGTTCATCAGCTGATTAACAGATAAAGAAAATGTGGTACACATATGCGAAAGAATTAGATCAGGTCATTTGTAACAATATGGGTGGAACTGGATATCATTATGTTGGTGAAATAAGCCAGATGCAGAAAGACAAGCATCACATGTTCTCACTTATTTGTGGGATCTAAAAATCAAAACAATTTGACTCATTAAGATAGAGTGTAGAATGATGATTACTAAAGGCTGAGAAAGGTAGTAAGTGGCTGAGAGTGAGGTGGGGATGGTTAATGTGTACAAAACAAAATACGAAGAATGAATAAGACTATAGATAGCAGCACATCATGTTAACTATAGTCAATAATAAGTTAACTGCATTATAAAATAAAGTGTGTAATTGGTTTGTGTGCAACTCTATGGATAAATGCTTGAGGAGAGAAATACCCAATTTTCTATGATGTGATTATTGCACATTGCATGCCTGTATCAAACATCTCATGTACCTCACAACTATATATTCATAAACTCTATCCACAAAAATTAAAAATAAGTAAATACAGGTTTCATCTTTGTGTGCCTGTGTAATATGTCATGATTCAAAGTCTTACATTGAAATTTTTCATCCATCTTTAATAGATTAAAATTATTTCCATCTTTAAGTCAGTTAAACATGCTTTTCATGTTAATGTTTTATATGGTGAAAGTTAGAGTTTTACTTTCATCCTTCTGCCTACAGGGAGAAATCTATCCCAGCACTATTTATTGAATAGGGGTGTCCTTTCCCTATTGCTTATTCCTGACAACTCTGTCAAAAACTCAGGTGGCTGTAAGTTTGCAGCCTCTCTTCCCCCAGCTTCTCTATTCTGTTTCCTTGGTCTATGTGTTTTTATACCAGTACCATAATGTTTTGGTTACTGTGGCTTTATAGTATAATTTAAAGTCAGGTAATGGTATATCTCTGGCTTTGTTGTTTTTGCTTAGGATTACTTTGTTTATTTGGGCTCTTTTTGGTTCCATATGAATTTCAAAATAGTATTTTTTTTAATTTTGTGAAAAATGATGTTTGTAGTTTGATAGGGATAGCATTAAATCTGTAGAATTTTTTAGACAGTAGAGTCAGTGTGACAATATTGATTCTTTCAATCCATGAGCATGGAATGTTTTTCCATTTATTTGTGTCATCTCTGATTTCTTTCAGCAGTGTTTTGTAGTACTCCTGGTAGAGATTTTTTTTTTTTTTACTTCCTTGGTTAGATGTATTTCTAGGTATTTTTATTTGGTTATTATAAATGAGATTGCATTGTTGATTTGACTCTGATCTTGAATGTTATTGGTGAGTAAGAATGCTATTGATTTGATACATCAGTTTTGTATCCTGAAACTTTTCTGAAAGAGTTTATCAGTTTCCTGGAAACTTTCAGCAGAGTATTTACTGTTTTATAGATATAGAATTATATATATATATGTATGTATAGAGAGAGAGAGAGAGGAGTTGAGAGAGTTTGACTTTTTGTTTTCCTATTTGGATGCCTTTAATTTGTTTTGCCTGATAACTCTGGCAAGGACTTCCAGTACTATGTTGACTAGGAGTGGTGAGATTGAGCATCCTTGTCATGTTCCAGTTCTCAAGAGGAATTGTTCCAGATTTTGCCTGTTCAGGATGATGTTGGCTGTGGGTTTGTAATAGATGACTATTATTTTGATGTATATTCCTTTGATGCCTAATTTGTTGAGGGTTTTTATCATGAAGGGATGTTGAATTTATCAAAGGCTTTTACCACATCTATTGAGATGATTATTTTTTGTTTTTTATTTTGTTTATATGGCGATTCACATTTATTGTTTTGCATATGTTGAACCATTATTGTGTTACAGGTAGTTAGACAGGCATGAGCAGGGGCAGGAGAGGTCTCTCCCCAACTTTCCTGATGGTCCAAGCCTGTTGTATTAAAGTGTTAATTGAATTCAGGCACCAGGGAGAAACAAAAATAAGTTTTCAATAAAATCTCAGGTATTGGGCTAGTGATCCTGGACATGCACATTAAGAGGCAGAATGGCAAAGTATGACCTTCCAGGGGCACTCCACCAGAAAACGGAAGAAAGCCTCAGATGGGCATGGGTACAACTTCCTTAACACACTGAGTATTCACACCTCCCAAGCATAAGGAGGATACTTTGCAAGCAGGCAGCCTATCCTAAGGGAAGAATTATGAAAAAGGGGCCAGCCTATAAAGTCCTAGGATCAAGATAAAACACTGCACTTGACCTTCACATGACCACTTGAATTTCTTCTAAGCATACTTTTCTTTCTTTCCTATTCTAAAGCCTTTCAAAAACACTTCCATTCCTGCTTTAAAACTTGCCTTGGTCTCCTTTTTTGTGTGTTATGACTCTCAGTCAAATTCTTTCTTCTAAGGAGGCAAGAATTGACGTTGCTGCAGACCCTTGCAGATTATTTGTTGCCAGTAACTTAGCTACCTTCCACCGGTAACAACTACATCCCAGGAATGAGCCTGCTTGATCATATAGTGAATTAGCTTTTGGTATGCTGCTGAATTCAGTTTGCTTGTATTTCATTTAGAATTTCTGTGTCTATGGTCATCAGAGAAATTGGCCTATAGTTTTCTTTTTTTTCTTTGTTTCTTTGCCGGTTTTGGTGTCAGAGTGATGCTAGCTTTATACAATAAATTAGAAAGGAGTCTCTGCTTCTTGCTTTTAAAAATAGTTTCAGTAAAATTTGTACCAGCTTTTTTTTAACATGTGGTAGAATTCTGCTGTGAATATACCTCTTCGAGGGCTTTTTTGTTTTTTTGTTTTTTACATTACTGATTCAATTTTGGAACTCAGTGCAGGCCTCTTTAGGGTTTCAATTTTTTCCATACTCAGTCTTGAAAGGTTGTGCATTTGTAGGAATTCATCTATTTCTTTTAGATTTTCTAGTTTATGTTCATAGAGGTGTTCATAACAGTCTCTGAGGATATTTTGTATTCCTGTGAGACTCGTAAATATCACATTTGTCATTTCTAATTGTGCTTATTTGGATATTCTGTCTTTTTGTTGTTATTGTTAATCTAGCTAGCAGTCTGTCAATCTTGTTTGTCCTTTGTAAAACTCAACTTTTGATTTTGTTGATTCTTTGTATGAATTGGTCTCAATTCCATTCACTTTTGCTGTGATTTTTTTAATTTATTTATTTTGTGGTATATTTGCTGTTACTTTGCTCTTTTTTTTTTAGTTCCTCTAGCTGTGATGTTAGATTGTTAATTTGAGCTTTTCCTAGAAAACTCTAACCACTCCTTCAAAAGACTCCTCCACTTGATAAGTCACTTCAGTATAATTTAGAGTACAAAATAAACATGCATAATTCAGTAACATTTCTATAAACTAACAACGTTTAAGTTGAGAACAAGATCAAGAACTGAATCCCATATACGATAGTCCCTCCCAAAAAGAAAATACCTAAGAATACATTTAACCAGAGATAAAATAGCTCTACAAGGAGAACTAGAAAACACTGCTGAAAAAAATGTAGTTGACACAAACAAATGGAAAATCATTCCATACTCATGGATTGATAGAATACTGTTAAAATGATCATACTGCTCAAAACAATCTACAGATTCAATAAATTTCCTATCAAATTATCAATCTCAGTTTTATAGAATTAGAAAAATTCTAACACTTATATGGAACTAAAAAAGATACCAAAACAGCCAAAGCAATCCCAAGCAAAAAGAACAAAGCCAAAGGTGTCACATTAACTGATTCCAAATCGTACCATGAGACTGTAGTACGCAACATAGCATGGTACAAAAATAGACCTATAGGTCGCTGAAACAGAATAGAGAACACAGAGTTATAGCAACATACCTACAACCAATTGATCTTTCACAAAATTGGCAAAAATATGCAATGGGGGAAAGGACACTCTATTTAATAAATAGTGCTGGGAAAACTGGATAGCCATATCCAGAAGAATAAAACTGGACCATAAGCAAAAATTAACTCAAGATGGATTAAAGCCCTAAATGGATCACCTGAAATAATAAAAATCCTGAGAAGAAAGCTTAGGAATATCTCTCTGGATATTGGCCTGGGCAAATAATTTATGACTAAGACATCAAAAACAAATGCAGCAAAACAAATATAGACAAATGGGAGTGAAATTAAACTGAAAGGTTCTTCATAGCACAATAAGAAACTAACAGAGTTAACAGGCAATCTACAGAACGAGAGAAAATATTTACAAACTATGCATTTACCCAGAAACTGATATCCAGAATCTAAAAGAAACCCAAATAATTCAATAAGAAAAAAAAAAACTCCATTAAAATGTGGGCAAATGACATAAACATACATTGCTTGAAAGAAGACACATAGGTGGCCTACAGACATATGAAAAATAGTGGGGCTACCCGAATACCTGCCCAAAGTGAAAGAAATTATTATGTCAAAAAGACAACTATACCTGTATATTTACTGCAGCGTCATTCACCATTGCAGTCATGAAATCAACCTAAATGTCTATCAGTGGTTGGTTAGATAAAGAAAACATGGTATATACACACCGTGGAATACCATGCAGCCATAAAAATAAAAAAATCATGTTCTTTACTGCGACATGGATGGAGTTGGGGGCCCTTATCCTAAGTGAAACAACTCAGAAACAGAAAATCAAATATGGCATGTTCTCATTTATAAGCGGGGGCTAAACAATGAATATATATGGACATACAGAGGCAAATAGCAGACACTGGGCACTGCAAAAGAGGGAATGGTGGGAGGACAGTGAGTGTTATAAAATTACCTATTGTGTACAATATTCATTATTTGCGTGATGGGTAAAAAAAGAAAACCAAAATCTCATCGTTACACAATATATCCACATAGCAATCTTGAGCATGTACCATCTGAATCAATAATAGTAACAATAATAAATAATGAAGAAGAATGTATTCTGCTGTTGTTGAATGGTGTTCTATAATTGTTGATAACATAGATTTATGTGTTCTTCAAGATTTCTATATTATTCCTTATTTTCTAACTATGTTATTAAACATATTGAGGGAGCTATTGAAATATCCAATTAGAATATTTACTTAACATGTGTATTAAATATTGTATTTTTGTCTGTCATGTATTCTATCTCTTAGAGTTTTATCAGTTTTAGCTTTTGTATTTGGAAGGTCTATAATGTTATTGAGTACACAAACATTAGAACTGCTGTGTCCTCATGGTGAACTGATTCCTTTTATAACTATAAAATGACATTATTTGTTATCACAGGTAGTAGATCAATTTGAGAAAAAAATGTTAAAAGTTTGGATATATTATTGCAGTATGTCTCTCCATTTGTTTAAGTTCTCCTTATTTCTTTCATCAATGTTTTATGTTATCATAGAAATATCATATATATTTATCAAAGTTACCCCCTTAAAATTTTATGAATTTTAATGTTATCATATATATATTTCCATTTCCAATTGTTCATTGATAATTCATAGAAATACAGTTTTCTTATATGTTAACATCTTATTTATGATGCTTCTAAATTCATTTATTATTCTGATAAGAAATTATTTGGGAATCTTATTCTATTGATTACTTTATCTCTTGACAATGATTTTAAATTTTCTTGCTTTTTGCATGGCTCATTTTTTATGAAACATGGGATATTGTCTGTAAAACATATAAACTAAAGCAAATAATATTCACTCTTGGAGACAGAAATTCTTTTTCTTTGCCTATTAGTTTAAAGTGTTCGTATGTCCCATGTCTCCTCAGAGACACTTTTCAATCTTTGTAATTCATTTCACTTGGTCGTCTTTCAATCTCAGGAATCTGAAGGGCTTAAAATGTATAATATTTAAAGATTATACACTTTTCTAAAAAAATGGATCTTACATTTCTATGTGAATGTTACAACAATAACAATTTTATAAGAAAATGTTGGCTAAAAGGTTTAAAATTTTTGAGTAGGCAATTATGTCATATAGCAAACAAAAGAAAATAATAAACTGGACCTCATAAATATTACAAATGTTTGCTCTTTGAAAGAAACCATTAGGAAAATGAAGAAGAGATTTGGAGGTGGAGCAAGATGGTGGAATAGAAGGCTCCACTGATTGTCTCTCCCACAAGGATGCTACCAATTCAACCACTATCTACACAGAAACATTGCCTTCATAAGAACCAAACACCAGGTAAGTACGCGTAGTACCTGGTTTAAACAACATATCCCTGAAAAAGACACTGGTGAGATAGAATAAACAATCTTTAATCCCTGATGCCACCCCCTGGCAGCAACAGCAGCATTGTGTGAAGAGCATATCTGGGCACTAAGGGAGAGAGAACAAAGCAACTATAAGGCATTGAATTCAATGCTGTCCTGTTAGAGCAGAAAAAGAAAACAGGACCAAACTCAGAGGATGCCCACCCAGAGACAAAGCATTTAAACCATCCCTAGCAGAGGAGAATTGTCCATCAAAGTGGTCCAAGCTTGAGTGCCTACAGACCTCACCACCGAGGGCTACAATACCTTGTGTCTCCAACTAAACTTGAAAGGCAGACTATGCCATAAGGACTACAACTACTGGGTGAGTCCTAGCGCTGAACTCGCCCCAGAGACAGAGAACTGGGGAAGGAGGGATTTTACATACTAAGAAAACACCTGGGGCAGCCAAGAATGCTGGCATCACCCTCCCCTAAACCCAGACTGCACAGCTCACAGCTCCAAAAGAGCTTTTCTTTTCTTTCCTTCTACTTGAGGAAGGACTTTGTTTTTTATCTTAAATACTAGCTCAGCCACAGTAGGATAGGGGACCTCCTCAGAGTCATGAGACCCCTGTTCCAGGCCTTAGATCCCAGATATTTTGACTCACCTTGGGCCTATAGGAAATCTGCTTTCTTGAAGGAAAAAACCCAGTTCTGGAAGCCTTTATCACTTGCTAATTAATAATCTAATAATCCAATGAAAAGTAATCAAAAAGTTCATGTCCTTTGCAGGGACAGAGATGAAGCTGGAAACCATCATTCTCAGCAAACTGACACAAGAAGAAAACCAAACACCGCATATTCTCACTCATAAGTGGGTGTTGAACAATGAGAACACATGGACACAGGGAGGGGAACATCATACACCGGAGCCTGTCGGGGTTGGGGGCTAGGGGGAGGGATAGAATTAGGAGAAATACCTAATGTAGATGACGGGGTGATGGATGCTGCAAACCACTATGGCACGTGAATACCTATGTAACAAACCTGCACGTTCTGCACATGTACCTCAGAACTTAAAGTATAATAAAAAAAATTTTTAATAAAAACAATCAAAAAATTTGAATAGACATTTTGCAAAAGAGCACATACAAATGGAAAAGAGGCATAGGAAAAGGTGGTCTACATCACTGATCATCCAAGAAAGGCAATCAAAACTACAATGAGATATTATCTCACCCCAGCTAACATGGCTCATATCCAAAGACAGGCAGTAACAAATGCTGGTGAGAATGTGGAGAAAAGAGAACACTAGTACACTGTTAGTGGTAATGTAAATTAGTACAATCATTATGGAATACAGTTTGGAGGCTTTTTGAAAAACTAAAAAATGAAATACCATATAATTTATGAATCTTACTGTTGGGCATATACCCAAAAGAAAAAAAATCAGTAAATCGAAAAGATATCTGCACTGCCTTGTTTGTTGCAGTACTGTTTACAATAACTAAGATTTGAAAGCCACCTAAGTGTCCATCAACGGATGAATAAAGAAAATATGATACATATAGACAATGGAGCATTGTTTAGCCATAAAGAGTTAGATCCAGTCATTTGGAACAACATGAATGAAGCTGCAAATCATTATGTTAAGTGAAATAAGCCAAGTACAGAAAGACAAACATCACATGTTCTCAATTACTTGTGGGATTTAAATTCAAAAGAAACACTCATTGACATAGAGAGTAGAAAGATGCTTATCAGAGGCTGGGAAAGATTGTTGGGGGTTGTGAGGGAGGGAGGGATGGTTACTGGATATAAAAAATGAAATAAATGAAACCTATTTTATAGCACAGTAGGGTGACTGTAGTCAATAATAACTTATTTGTAAAATTTATAATAACTTGAAGAGAGTAATTGAATTGTTTGTAACTCAAAGATTAAATGCTTGAGGGGTATGGATATCCTACTATCCATGATGTGCTTATTTCATATTACATGATTATATCAAAATATCTCATGATTATATCAAAATTAAATAAAAATTTTAAAAATGGAATTGAAGAGGCAAGTGACAGATTGAAAGAAATTTAGATGATTATGAAGGTAGATGATAGATCAAAGATAGATCTATATCTGTATATCAATATTTCTATATTATTAAGCACTTATACCAGAATGCATAAACATCTTTTAAGAAGAATACAGTGAAATAAGAAATCAGACCACTACCATTTAGAATGCAAAAAGCTGGAAGATAAAATTACTTCCATTTTATTAGAAGCCTTCGTTTTTTTTTTGTTTGTTTTTTTTAAGAATAATCTTAGAAAATAATACCTTGAGAGAGATTGCCAGGCAGAGCAAGATGGTAGAATAGAAAGCTCCACTGATTGTCTCCCCCAGTAGGACACCAAATTAACAACTATTTACACAGAAAAAAACACCTTCATGAGAACCAAAAATCAGATGGGCACTCGTAGTACCTGGTTTTAACTTCATACCACTGAAAGAGACAGTGAAGCAATAGAACAACCGTCCT
Source organism: Ateles fusciceps (assembly GCA_036589455.1). Classification (NCBI taxonomy): domain Eukaryota; kingdom Metazoa; phylum Chordata; class Mammalia; order Primates; family Atelidae; genus Ateles; species Ateles fusciceps. The sequence continues at coordinate 132,716 of JAZHEH010001362.1, forward strand.
GAATTGCTGAAGCCACTCCTCTCTACCACTGACAGTGGTGATACGGTGTGAAGAGTGTCTCTGGGCACTGAGGGAAGGAGAACACAGCAATTGTTAAGCATCGAACTCAGTGCTGTGCTATTAGAGCAGAAAGAAAATTGTACCATACTCAGCAGATGCCTGCCAGAGGGGAATCCCACATCCCAGTAGTCCAAACTTGAGTGACTGCAAACCTCACCACCAAAAGCTACAGTGCTCGCTGTCTCCAAGTAATCTTCAAAGGCAGTCTAGGTCATAAAACAGCAACTCTTAGGTGAATTCTAAAGCTGAACTCAGCCCAGAGACAATGGCCTGAGGTGCACATGACATACTGAGACATCAGCTGGGGCAGCCAATGGAGTGCTAATTTTTTATTTTATTTTATTTATTTATTTATTTATTTATTGAGATGGAGTCTTGCTCTGTTAGGCTGCTGAGATTACAGGCATGTGCCACCACTAATTCTTGAAATAAGCTTTCTACCCTTTTCTCTCTCTCACTTATCCTCTCTTATTGTCACTGGACCTCGTAATGCATGTATTGATTTGCTTGGTGGTGTTTCATGAGTCACCTAGTTGTTCTTCACTTTATTTTATTCTACTTTTTAAATTCTCTGACTAGACCATTTCAAATAATATATCTTTTAGTTTGCTGATTATTATTATTATTATTTTGACATGAGGTCTCACTCTGTTGCCCAGGCTGGAAAGCAGTGGCAAGATCTGGGCTCACTGCAACCTCTGCTACCCTGGTTCAAGCTATTTTTCTACCTCAGCCTCCCAAGTAGCTGGGAGTACAGGTGCGTGCCACCACTCCCAGGTAATTTTTTGTGATTGAACTATGTGAGTTCTGTCAGCATTCTATGTCAAGCAAGACAGAAACCACCCCGACTCTGGCAGCATAATAAAAGACTGGCATGATGGAGTACTCTTTAACTCCTCTCCTTTTCTCCTGGGGAAGAAACCTCAAGTTCTGTGCCTTCTCTTAATCTTAAAGAGCTGTCCAGACTGCAGCACGCCATCCACGCCTTTTTCTTTGCTCTTTCTCCCAAGCATGTGAACTCTGCTGTTTCTGTCACTGCTTAATGTGAAATGATGCAAAATCAGCCATTTGGGCAATGCACTGAAATCTTGGGACCGTATACAGCTCTACTTTAACTTTTCTTATCAAGTCTAATTCATGCTTTATTCTTCTTTCTTTATTGTGGTTTTGTTTTGCATCTTTTTAATGACTAATAATGTTGAACATCTTTTTATGTGCTTGTGGCCATTTTTGTGAGTTTTCTTGGAGAAAATTCTATCCATTTATTCATCCATTTTTAAAATTGAGTTATCCGTATTTTTCTTATTGAGTTTTAAGAGTTTTTTTATCTTCTGAATACTAGGCCCAAACCAGAAGTACAATTTTATCAACAGTCTATCCCAATGTATGCATTCTCTTTTGGCACTCTTGATAGTATTTATTGATACACACAAAACATTAATTTTAATGATGTCCATTTTCCCATTTTTTTGTTGTTGTTTCCTTTTTTCTTGTATGTGAGAATCCATTGCTAAACCCAAAGTCATAAAAGTTTACCCTCAAGTTTTCCTTTAGAGTTTTATATTTTTAGATGTTTTATTTAGGTCTTTAATCCATTTTGAGATAATTTTTTTTACATGGTGTGAAGAAATGGCCTAACTTTATTCTATTCTTTTCATGTGGCTATCTAGTTATCTTAGAATCATTTAAAGATGAGAATGTCCTTTTATTATTGAATGTCTTGACACCCTTGTCAAAAATCAGTAGGCCATAGATTTAAGCATTTATTTTAGAACTTTTATTTCAGTGATTTATATTTCTATATTCTCCCAACATCACATTTAAAAAAATTATTGTGGCTTTATAGTAAGTTTTGAAGTCATGAAGTGTGTCCTTCAACTTTGATTTATTTCTCAAAGTTGTTTTGGCTATTTGAAGTCTCTTGCAATTTTATATTAACTTTAGAAGTAGTGTTTTTATTTCTGTAAAAATAAAACTACCACTAGCATTTTGAAAGATAGTGAATTGAATCTATGTATTTAATTGGGTTTTATTGCCATCTTAATATTGTTTTTCAATCCATAAATATAAAATGCTTTTCTACTTATTTAGATCTTTATTTTAGCAGTGCATTGCAGTTCTCAATGTACACTTCTTGAAACCCCTTGTTTAAATTTATTTGCAAGCATATTCTTTTTTGTGCTTTCATAAGAGGAACTGTTTTCATAATTGCTTTTTAATATGGCTTATTGCTAGTTTATAGAAATATAATAATCTCTGTGTGTTTGTCTTATATCTTGCAACTTTGCTGAATTCTTAGATTTATTGATATGTTCTATATAGAAGATCAGAGATCATATTATCTTAAAATATAAATAATTTTATAATTTTTTTCTAATTCAGATATTTTTATTTTTGTTTTGTTGCCCAATTTTCCTGCCTAGTACCTCCAATGCAATTTTACATATAAGTGGTAAGAGTGGACATTGTCTTGTTCTTGATATTAGGAAAAATGCTTTTAATCTTTAACTGTTTATTATATTAATATAAATGCCTTATATCACTTTGTGGATCTTTTTCTTTATTCCTAATGTGGTGAGTACTTTTATAATAAAAGGTGTTAATTTTTTTCAGGTGCTTTATTGCATCAATTTTAGATGATCATATGAGTTTTTCTTTTTTTCCATTAAGAGAGGGTATTACAGTTATTAATTTTGTATATTGGAGAACTCTTGCATCCTGGGAGAATTCCTACATGGTCATAGTGCATGGTCCTTTTAATATTCTCCTAGTATAAATTCAACAATATTTTGAGTTCTAGTATGTTCTTGGTCTTTATCTTGACACTGGATAGTTGGTTTTGGTTTTCTGTGGGGTAAAGCCAGATTGCTCTTGTTTTACCATTGTGGTGACATCACCTAGGTTTTATAGTAATTTGTTGAGGATTTAAAAATTTACAGTCCTAAGTGATATTGGCTTATAATTCCTTCTTAAGTGTCTTTGTCTGGCTTTGGTATTGGGATAATCCTGGCCTCATGAAATTAGGTCAGAAATAGTCCCTCCTTTTTTATTTTTGGAAGAGTTTAAGAAGAAATGTTAATTATTCTTTACAAGTTTGGTAGAAATTACCATTGATGCATTCTGTTCCTGCTATTTTGTATATGTGTATGTGTGAATTCTTTTTTGCTTATTAAATATCTTAATTTACTATAGGTTTCTATGAACTTTCTATATTTTTCAGTGCATTTGCTTTAGTTTGTGTCTTTCTAGAAATTAGGCTATCTCATCTAGGTTGTCTAATTTGTTGTAGTACAATTGTTCATAATATTTCCTTATAAATCTTTAATTTATGTAGTGTCTATAATAAAGTCTCCATTTTTAGTTCTTATTTTAGCAATGTGTGTCTTCTCTTTCTGGCAATTTTGTTGTTCTTTTCAAAAAACAAACATTTGGTTTAATTGATTTATGTTTTCTTATTGTCTATGTCGTTTGTCTAAATCCTAATATTCATTACATCATTTATTATGCTATCTTTGGGTTTAGATTATTATTCATTTTCTAGTTTCTAGGGGTGTAAATTATGTTATAGCTAAGATTTTTTTTTCACTGTAGGAATTTACAGCTATTACTTTCTCTTTGAGAACTGCTGTGGCCACATCTTATTAGTTGTAATATGCTTTTTCTTTATTTTTAATCATCTCAAAGTATTTTCCAATTTTTTGTGATTTTTTTTTTCATGAAAGCATTGATTGTTTAAAAGTATGTGGTTAATTTACACACAGGTTACTTTTTCTTCTTTTCTTAATTTCTAGTTTTATTCCCTTATGTCTAGAGAAAATACTTTGTAAGATTTTGATTATTTGAACTACTTAAAACTCTTTTTTTTTTTGTGGGGGCTTAATATGTGCTTTATTCTGGAGAATGTTGCATGTGTACTTGAGAAGAACATGTATTTTGCTTTTGTTGGAGAAACTGTCCTGTATGTGTCCATTGGGTCTAATAGGTTAATAGAGTTGTGCAAGTCCTCTATTTTTTTTATTGATCTCTCTATTTCTACCCATTATTGATTGGAGTATTAAAGTCTATAACTATTTTTGTAGAGCTTCCTATGCCTTTATTTCTTTTAATGTTTATTTTATATATTTTGGTGCTCTGTAACAAGATGAGCATGCAAATGTTACCTAATCTTAATGAATTGATGCTTTTATCAATATATAACCTTCTATTTTGACTTTTAGTATAATTTTGCTCTTCATATATATTTTATCAGTTATTAATATCACTATCCCAGGTTTCTATTGATTACTAAATATGTGTAGGATATCTATTTTCATATGCTTAGTTACACCCTATTATTATCTTCATGTCTATCATGATTCTCTAGTAGAGAATATATAGATAGATCATGTTTGTTTCTATTTACATTTTGTCAATCTCTGCATCTGATGAGTTTAATTCATTTAAAGTGATTACTGATTGATTCTTGATCTTCTGATGAAGATAAAGTGTAAAGTGATTACTGGTAAGAGATAATTTATTTCTGCCATTTTGAAATTTGTTTTCTACATGCTATATATCATTTTTACCATAATCCATTCTTTACAGCCTCCTTTTTGTATTTAATTTATTATTCAAAATAATGCATTTTGATTCCCTGTTTCCTTTTTAGTATATTTTTAAGTTATTTTCTTAGTGGTTACCTTGAGGAGTATAGCTATTTCTTTTCCTCTATGGCTTTCTTTTGAGCTTATTGAGCATATTTAAGGGAGTTGATTTAAATCATTTGTCTAGTAAGTCTAATGTCTATGACTTGTCAGAAAAAATTATTTTGTTTTGTAATTTTCCTTTTTTTCTTTTTATCTCTTATTATTTGACTAGCCAATACTTTCTTGTTTCTTTACATGTCTAGTAAGCTTTTGTTAAAAATTAGTTATTTTGAATATTCTAATTTAGCTGCTCTGGAGATCATATTATCCATATTTCCCAGGATTTTTTTTTTACTTGCTGTGCAATGTAGTTATTTGTTTTTGTGACTTTCTAAACTATGTTTTGTAAAGACTGTTTCTCTCTCACATGATCTTTGAAAGCTGTGCCACTACAGTTTAGTGAGCAGCTCGTCGTTAAAAGAATTTTCTTAAACATACGGAACATTCCAAATTAAGAGGAAATAAAAACACATACTTTCCTGGTGTTTGCACATTGGCTTTGTGATGTGGCAATTCTTTGATGCTTAGCTAGACCATATTCAGCTCTACTTTAACCTTCGCTTTTCTTATCAAGTCTAAACATAAACCAGATGTTAAAGCTTATAGTCGTCTTTGGTCTATTCTGAGCATGTTTTTTGCTGTGGGCATGTATGTAAGGTGGTACATTTTCTGGTATTTGTGAGAGCTTTTAAAAGTTCTTATTCAATAAAGTATTTTACTCCCCCAGTTTTTACCCAGGCTATCAGCATACTTTTGTTTGTTTGTTTTTGCCACAATCATTAATTTTGGCCCCAGGTATCACTGCTGTCGTATTTGCTATTCAATGTTTTAGAAGAATGTTCTCCACACAGCTGCTTCTCCACGGTGTTAAAGTTTTGACATACTTAATAATTTTTTTTAACTTTAACTTTTAAGTTTAGTAGTACATGTGCAGGTTTGTTACACAGTTAAACTTGTGTTATGGGAGTTTGCTGTACATATGACTTCATCAACCAGGTATTAAGCTTAGTACTTGTTAGTTATTTTACCAGATTCTCTCCCCTCCCTCCTACCTTCCACCCTTGAATATGCTCTAGTATGTTTTGTTCCCCTCCATGTGTCCACACGTTATCATTTAGCTCCCACTTATAAGTGACAATGTGTGGTATTTGGATTTCTGCCCCTGAATTAGTTTGTTAAGGATAATGGCCTCTAGCTCCATCCATGGTGCTGCAAACTACATCATCCCATGTCTTATGACTGCATAGTATTCCATTATGTATATGTATGAAATTTTCTTTATGTAGTCTACCATTAATGGACATTTAGGTTGGTTCTATGTCTTGGCTGTTGTGAATAGTGCTGCAATACATATAAGTGTGCACGTGTTTTTGTGATAGAATGATTTATATTTCTTTGGGTATGTACCCAATAGTAAGATTACTGGGTAAAATGGTATTTACATTTATAGGTCTTTAAAAAAGTGCCACACTGTCTTCCAAAATGGTAGAAATAATTTACACTCCTGAAAACAGTGTATAAGCATTTTCTTTTCTCCAAAACCTCACCAGCATCTATTGTTTTTGTCGTTTTAATAATAGCTATCAGATTAGTGTGAGTTGGTATCTCACTGTGGTTTTTAATTTGTGTTCTCTAGTGATCAGTGATGTTGAGCTTTTTTTAATATGTTTGTTGGCTGTATGTATGCCTTCTTTGGAGAAGTGCCTGTTCATGTTCTTTTGCCCACTTTTTAATTTTTTTATTCTTGTAAATTTGTTTGTTTTCTTTTTTTTCAAATTTATTTTAAGTTCTGGGATACATGTACTGAATGTGCAGGTTGGTATACATGTGCCATGGTGCTTTGCTGCACCTATCAACCTGTCATATAGGTTTTAAGCCCCACATGTGTTAGGTATTTGTTCAAATCCTCTCCCTTCCCTCACTTCCCCCACCCCAAAACAGGTACAAGTGTGTGATGTTCCCTTCCCTGTGTCCATGTGTTCTCATTGCTTGACTCCCACTTATGAGTGAGAACATGTGGTGTTGGTTTTCTGTTCCTGTGTTAGTTTGCTGAGGAAAATAGTCTCCAGCTTCATCCATGTCCCTGCAAAGGACATGAACTCATCGTTTTTTTATGGCTGCATACTATGCCATGGTGTATATGTGCCACATTTTCTTTATCCAGTCTATCATTGATGGGCATTTGGGTTAGTTCCAAGTCTTTGCTATTGTAAATAGTGCTGCAATAAACATACGTGTGCATGTGTCTCTTTTTAAATTATACTTTAAGTTCTGGGGTACCTTTGCAGATCTGGTGCAGGATTATTACATAGGTATACAGATGTCATGGGGGTTTGCTGCATCTATGTCCCCATAATCAACATTAGATATTTCTCCTATGTGCATTGTGGCATGCGTCTTTATTGTAGAATGGTTTATTATCCTTTGGGTATATACGCAGTTAAGAAATTGCTGTGTCAAATGGTATTTCTAGCTCTAGATCCTTGTGGGAGTTGCCACATTGTCTTCCACAATGGTTGAACTAATTTACACTCCCACCAACAGTGTAAAAGTGTTCCTATTTCTCTGCATCCTCACCAGCATCTGTTGTTTCCAGACTTTTTAATGATCGCCATTCTAACTGTCATGAGATGGTATCTCACTGTGGTTTTCATTTGCATTTCTCTAATGACCAGTGATGATGAGTGTTTTTTCATATGTTTGTGGGATGCATAAATGTCTTCTTTTGAGAAGTCTCTGTTCATATCCATTGCCCACTTTTTCATGGAGTTTTTTTTTTTTCTTGTAAATTTGTTTAAGTTTCTTGTAGATTCTGGATATTAGGCCTCTGCCAGATGGATAAATTAAAAAACAATTCTCCCATTTTGCAGGTTGCCTATTCACTCTGATGGTAATTTCTTTTGCTGAGCAGAAACTCTTCAGTTTAATTAGATCCGATTTGTCAATTTGGGCTTTTGTTGCCATTTCTTTTTGCATTTCAGTCATGAAGCCTTTGCTCGTACCTATGTCCTCAACGATATTGCCTAGGTTTTCTAGTGTTTGTATGGTTTTAGGTTTTATGTTTAAGTATTTAATCCATCTCAAGTTAATTTTTGTGTAAGGTGTAAGGAAGGGGTCCAGTTTAAGTTTTCTGCATATGGCTAGCCCGTCTTTTCTAGATCCATTTTATTAAATAGGGAATCCTTTCCCCATTGCTTGTTTCTGTCAGGTTTGCCAAAGAACCGGTGGTTGTAGATGTGTGATGTTATTTGTGAGGGCCTCTGTGTCTGTTCTATTCTTCTACATCTCTGTTTTGGTACCAACACCATGCTGTTTTGGTTACTCCTTGTAGTATAGTTTGAAGTCAGGTAGTGTGATGCCTCCAGCTTTGTTTTGTTTTTTCTTAGGATTGTCTGGGCTATACGGGCTTTTTTGGTTCTATATAAAATTTAAAGCAGTTTTTTTCTAATTCTGTGAAGAAAGTCAATGATAGCCTGATGGGAATAGCATTAAATCTACAAATCACTTTGGGCAGTGTGGCCATTTTCATGATATTGATTCTTTCTATCTATTGAGCATGTGTTTGTTTCTTCTAGATGCTAGATATCAGACCTTTATTTCAGTGCATATATCAAAAAAATTATCCCGTTTTATAAATTGTCTGGTTACTCTGTTGACAGTTTCTTTTGCCTTTTCAGACACTCTTTAATTCAATTATATTTCATTTGTGAATTTTTGCTTTTGTGGTAATTGCTTTTGGCATCTTTGTCAATAAATTTTTTCTTCTTCTGTGTTCAGAATCATATTCCCTAGGTTTTCCTCTAGAGATTTTATAGTTTTGGGTTTTATATTTAAGTCTTCCATTTATCTTGTGTTAGTTTTTGTATATAATGTAAAGAAGGGGTTTAGTTTCAATCTCTGCATATGGCTAGCCAGTTATTCCAGCATCATTTATTGAAAAAGGATTCCTTTTTTTATTGGTGTTTGTGTCAGCTTGGGCAAAAATCAGATAATTGTAACTATGCAGCCTTGTTCCTCAGATCTTTATTCTGTTCCAATGGTGTATGTGTCTGTTTTTGTACCAGTACCATGCTGTTTTGGTTACTGTACTCCTGTATTATAGCTTGATTTCAGGTGAAATTATGCCTCCAGTTTTCACCTATTTGCTTAGGATTGCCTGGGTATTAGGGCATTTTTTTGTTCCATAAGAATTTTAAAATATTTTCATAGTTCTGTGAAGTACATCATTAGTAGTTTAACGAGAAAGGCATTGAATCCATAAATTGTCTTGGGTAGTATGGCCATTTTAATGATATTCGTTCTTCTTATCCATTAGTATGAAATGCTTTTGCATATGTTTGTTTTATCTCTCATTTCTTTTAGAAGTGTTTTATAGTTTTCCTTGTAGAGATCTTTCCCTCTTTGATGAGCTGTATTCCTAGGTATTTTAATTTTATTGTGGCAATTGCGAATAAGATTGCATTTCTGTTTTGGCTTTTGGGTCATCTGTTTTTGGTTTATAGGAGTGCTAGTAATTTCTGTACCTTGATTTTTTTTTTATCCTGAGATGTAGCTGAACTTGTTCATCAGCTTAAGCTACTTTTGGGCTGAGACTATAAAGCTTTTAGATATAAGATAATGTTTTCTGCAAATGGAGATAGTTATATTTATTTTATTATGTTTACTTACTTTTTTATTTACTGTTCTCTTCCTGATTGCTCTGTACACAATGCCCAAAACTATGTTGAATATGAGTCGTGGACGAGGGCATCTTTGTCTTGTGCCTGATTTCAAACAGAATATTTTTATATTTTACCCATTCAGTATGATACTGGCTTTGGGTTTGTCATATATGGCTCTATCGTTTTTAAGTAATTTTTTTCAATACCCAGTTTATTGAGAGTTTTTCAAATGAAGGGGTTTTCAATTAAACCAAAAGCCTTTTCTGTATCTATTGAGATAATCATGTGGTTTTTGTATTTAATTCTGCTAATGTGATGAATTACATATACGGATTCATGTATGTTGAACCAACCTTACATTAAAGGGATAAAGCCTACCTAATCATGGCAGATCAGCTTTTTGATGTGTTGTTGGTTTTGGTTTGTCAGTATTTTGTTGAGTATTCTTTTCACTGATGTTCATCAAAGATACTGGCCCTCAGTTATGTTGTTGTGTCTCTGCCAGTTTTTTTCTTTAGGGGGTGGGGGGGGATGATGCTGGTTTCATAGATTGAGTTAGGGAGAGATCCCTCCTCCTCAACTTTATTAAAATATTTTCAACAAAAATGGTACGAGCGGTTGTTGTACAATTGGTAAAATTATCTGTGGATTTGTCTGGTCCTGTTTTTGTTTGTTTGTTTGTTTGTTTGTTTTCTTTTTGTTGTTGTTGTTGGTAGGCAATTTCAGAATTCATTATTGGTCCATTCAGGAATTCAGTTTCTTCTTTCCTGGTTCAGTCTTGGGAGGGTGTATGTGTCCAGAAACTTATCCATTTCTTCTACATTTTGTAGGTTATGTGCATAGAGGTGTTCCTAACATTCCCCAATGTTTATTTTATTTGTATTTCTATGGAGTAAGTGGTAATATATTATTTGTCATATCTAATTGTGTTTATTTAGATCATCTCTCTTTATTTTTTATTCCTCTAGCTATTGGTCTATGTATCATATTAATTTAAAAAAAAACAGTTTCATGAATTGTTGATTTGCATGGTTTGTTATGTCTCAATATTCTCCATTTTAGCTCTGGTTTTTGATTTGGAAATTTAGTGCAGTAAATTTTTACTTTTAATACTTCCTTAACTATGCCTCAGATATTCTGGTATGATATATCTTTGTTCTCATTACTTTTAAAGAACCTGTTGATTTCTGTCTTAATTTCATTATTTACTCAAAAGACATTCAGAAGCAGTTTATTCAACTTCTTTGGAATTGCATGGTTTTGATTGAATTTCTTAACCTTCATTTCTAATTTGATTGTGCTGTGGTCCAAGAGATTGGTTTTTATAACTTCAGTTATTTTGCATTTGCTGAGGAGTAAGTGTTTTAGTTCTACGTGACTCATTTTAGAATACGTGCCATGAAAAGAATATATATTCTTGTTTTAGTTCTGAGTGTGTGACTGATTTTAAAGTATGTGCCACGAGAAGAATGTATATTCTGTTGTTTTGGGATGGAGAGTTCTGTTGGCATCTATCAGATCCATTTGATGCAGTTCTGAGTTTAGGTTATGAATATATTTGTTAATTTTCTATCTTGATGATCCATTTAATATTGTCATTGGAGTGGAAAATTCTTCCCCTTTTGTTGTGTGGGAGTCTAAGTGTCTTTGATGGTTTCTAGGAACTTGCTTTATTAATCTGGATACTCCTGCATGGAGTGCATATATTTTTAGAATAGTTAGATCTTCTTGTTTAATGGAATGCTTTACCATTATGTAATGCCTTTCTTTGTCTTTTTTGATCTTCATTGATTTGTTTTCTCTTTTGTCTGATATTATTGATTGCAACTCCTGCTTTTTTCTTGTTGTCGTTGTTGTTTGCTTAGTAGATTTTTCTCTATCTTTTTATTTTTAGGCTATGTTTGTCGTTATATGCGAGATGGATCTCCTGAAGACAGTATGCAAAAGGGTTTTGGTTCTTTATTCTGCTTGCTACTTTGTGCCTTTTAATTTGGGTATTCACTCCATTTACATTTATGGTTAGCATTGATATGTGTGGAATTTGAACCTGTCATTATTTTACCTGATTATTTTGCATACTTGTTTACGTAGTTACTTTATAGTGCCCTGATCTGTGTACTTCAGTGTGTTTCACAGTAGCTGATAATGCTCTTTCCTTTTCACATTTAGTGCGTCCCTCAGGAGCTCTTGTACAGTAAGTCTGGTGGTAACAAATTTCTCAGCATTTCCTTCTCTGAAAAGGATTCTATTTCTTCTTCACTTATTAAGTGTAATTTAATCACATATAAAATGCTATGTTGGAATTTAATTTGTTTAAGCATGTTTAATATTGGTCCCCAGTTTCCTCTTGGCTTGTAGGATTTTGCTGAGAGGTCCACTATTAGTCTGATGGGCTTCCTTTTGCAGGTGACCTGACCTTTCTTTCTAACTAGATTTCACATTTTTTCTTTCACTTTAACCTTGGAGAATCTGGTGATTATATATCTTGGGAATGATCTTCTTGTGAGTATCTCATTGTTATTCTCTACATTTCCTGAGTTTGAATTTTTCCCTTGCTAGCTAGGTGGGGAACTTTCTCATGGAAGATACATTAAGATATTTTTCAAAGTGGTTCCGTTATTCCCATCTCTTCAGAGACACCAATGAGCCATATATTTGTTTTCTTTTAATAATTTATGTTTCTCGAAGCTTTTTTTTTCTATATTGCCTATTTTGTCCATTAGCTCCTGCATCATTTTAATTCTTATAATTATATATAATATATATATATATAATTATATCATATAATTATAATCCAATGAAGATTGGATTAGGTTTCAACTTTTTTCTGTAGCTCAACAATCTTGATTTGTAGCCATAGATTTAATTTTATTTCTGTCATTTGAGCCATTTCAGCCCAGTTTAGAGCCCTTACTGTATAGGCTATGTGGTCATTTGAAGGAAAGAAGACACTCCTGATGTTTGAGGTGTCAGAGTTCTTGTCCTGGTTTTTTCTCATCTTTGTGGCCTTATGTTTCTTCAATATTTAAAGTTGCTGACCTTTGGATGTTTGTATTTGATGACCTTGAGAGGTTGATTTTGGTATAAGGTAGTTTATTAGTCTGTTCTCATGCTGCTAATAAAGATATAACCAAGACTGGGTAATTTATAAAGAAAAGAAGTTTAATTGACTCACTGTTCAGCTTGTCTGGGGAGGCTTCAGGAAACTTTCAATGGTGGAAGAAAGAAAAGCAAACATGTCTTTCTTCATATGGGGTCAGCAAAGAGAAGTGCAGAGCAAGAGGGGGAAAAGCCCCTTATAAAATCATCAGATCTCATGAGAACTCACTCACTATCACAAGAACAGCAGCATGGAGGTAACCACTGCCATGATTTAAACATCGTCCACTTGGGTCCCTCCCATAAAACATGGGGATTTTAGACCTACAATTCAAGATGAGATTTGACTGGGGACACAGCCAAACCATATCAAGTGAATTCAGGCAACTGACTTAATTTCTGGAAGATTTTAGGTGGCTAAGCTTCAGCTCCCACTCCTGGACTGTATGCTTTAACTGTGAGGTACTTACCTTGAGCCCCAAGTGTGTTCTTTCTAGGTGCCGCCAGGCAACTGGTCACTACACATTGATGCGTGGTGCTGGTCAAAGTGTTTCACAGTGTGATGATAGTGAAATTTGTCATTGTTTATTTATGCCAGCAGAAGTAATAGCAGCAGCATGGTGGGGAACACTCATCAGCCGGTGGCAGGGTACTAGTGGGTGGCACAGTGCCTGCCTCCCTGTGGGCATTCAGCACAGTGGCAGAAGCAATACAGCTCATGGAGTGGAGGCCCCTGCTGGCAACTGTGTGCACCCTCATACTGGTGGTGGTGTTGACTCGGGAATGGGACACTGGTGGGGAGCAGGTGCCTCCCTTTTCTGTGTGACACAAGCAGGAGTAGTCACTCAGGGTAAGAGGAGATCCAGTGTTCTCTGCACCTTGTTTTACTCCCATGGAAGGGTTGGTTCAAGGGCTGGGCATGGGTCAGGGTGAGGCTGACTGGCTCTGTGCTCACCAATGACATTTGGTGGAGGAAGATGGACAGACTACATTTGCACTTAATATGGTTTAGCTGTATCTTCCACCCAAATCTCATCTTGAATTTTAGCTCCCATAATCCCCACATGTCATGGAAAGGACCCAGTGGAGAAGTAATTGAATAATGGGGGGTGGGTCTTTCCTTTTCTTTTTCTCATGATAGTGAATAAGTCTCACAAGATCTGATGGTTTTATAAGGGGGAGTTCCCATGCACATGTTCTCTGTGCTGTAGCCACACAAGACATGATTTTGTGCCTCATTCACCTTCACCATGACTGTGGGGTCTCCCCAGTCATTGTGGGGAACTGTGAGTGAATTGAACCTTTTTCCTTCATGAATTACCCAGCCTTGGGCATGTCTTTATTAGCAGCACGAGGAACAGACTAATACACCCCTGCAGCAGTGGCAGGGTGGGTTGCAGGTACACTCATGCACTGTCATGACAAGAAAGGCAGAACCTGCCTGAGCACACACACATCAGCAAAGCAACATGGAGTGCTGCTGTGGGCCGGGGAAGCTACAGTTTTGGGAGAAAGCTTGTGGGCTGGTGCGTATCCATAGGAGGCCACCAAGGGGTCCTCAAGTCAGACTGGCCCATCTGACAGGCAAGACTGCCTTGGAAAGTTCAGGAATAAAAGTTGCTCTAGGGCTTAAGTATTTTATGGAGCAAGTCAAGCCTAGAGGGATAGCTGTCCCAGGCTGGGCTACACTACAGGCACTCCTGCACCAAATTTCCTGGGCTCTACATCAGATAACTTGTTGGCCCTACCACTTCTCTAAGCAGCTTTTCTTTCCAACTCAAGTGTTTCTAGGGTCAAAGGGAGTCCTCTTGCTAAGGTTTCAGAGGACTGTGGTGAGAATAGGTAGCTCCTTGCCACTTTAACTCACCCATACTTCCAGAGTTGTTGGGAGTTGGGAACGAATCCAGGTTCACAGTAGCCTTGTGTAGAATTTTCAACATTCTCCTTCTTCAGCTTAACTTCTGTGTCTTCCCTTTATACACTGTCAGTGCTGTTATAAGGAAATGCTTGTTTTTCAGTGCCAAAAGAAGAACCAGCACTCAAAGAACTTTTCTCAGCAAGGCTATTTTACTTCCAAGAGTGCTTCTCAGAAGTCTGAATGCCATGAGAACACATCAAACAAAGGAAGGCAGAAGTTTTTTTTCCCCTGAAGCATTGGGTCCTGACTGCTGTGTCCTATTTCCATTGGCTGGAGCTGTGCCACACAATCTAGACTGATCTCAATTGGCTAAAAACTTACAGCTTTCCTAAATAGGTAAACACGTGATGGAGAACAAAGAAAGTGAGGAGGAGGTTGTTTAAGGGAAACTAGGAGAATAATAACATTTCCAAATAAGGAAGAGGCATAGGCTGTAAGCCAGGAAATGCCTGGGCATGTTCAGACAGGTCCAAGTAGGATATAGGCCAGAACAAATAACTTGGTTAAAATATAAGGACATAGAATGTACTTATTCCCTTACTATATTTAACAGGTACATAGGGCTTAACAAAGAGTTATTAGCAAAAAGCAAGGAAACTTGAAGGAATTTAGCTCTTTTTTTAGGGGAACTATTATTTCTAACACTTACTATTTATTCTTTAACAGAAAGGGAAACTTTAATAGGAACTTCTTCCTTTTCACAGGGCCTTTCCTCTGAAGATCTGTCAGGAGTGCACTAGTCATCTCAGTCTCCCAGTGGCAGCTTTTTCATTTGGCTGGATCTAGTTGGCAATTTTTGTTTTTTTCAAAAGTTTTGATTTAAATAAAACAAAACAATGCCTCCTTTGTCAGTCCTTCAGGCATTCTCAGACAGGTCAAACAGACAAACACAATTCCTTGGGAACAAGACATGCTTTGCTTTTTCTGGAAATAGTTATCCAAATTAAGAATGTGGTCTGCTGTCTCCAAGACCATCATCATGCTAGAGTGAGGTGTTGAACAAGGATAAGTTAAACCTCACACGAATCTCCAACCGTTATTGGATTTTCTGTGATTTGGTGTTGCTGTGAAGGTATTTTGCAGACGTAATTAAAGCCATTAATCAGTTGACCTTAACTAAAATAAATTATCCTGAATATTCTGGGTAGACTGAATCAATCAATTGAAAGGCCTTACAAGCAAGACTAAGAATTTCTTTCGAAAAAAGGCTAAATTTTGACTGCATGAGATAGGCTTTAGAGTGTGTCTATGAAGTCTAGTTTGCTCATTATCCTCCTTTTCTTATGACTTGTCCAACAGAACATGAACTCTTAGCTAGTCCCCATAATGCATAAGTCAATTCCTTGCATTAAATCTCTCTTTCAGTAGGTAGGTAGGTAGATACATGTATATATAAATGTTAATAATAGCTTATTGCTTCCCGCTTCTCCTGTTGAATCTTTACCAATAAAGATTTTGATACTGGAGTTCTGGTGTTGCTCTAATAAATATCTAAAAATATAAAAATGACTTTGGAATTGGTTAGCAAGCAGAGACTGGAAGAATTTTGAGGTCATTGTAATACAAAAACTCTGGATTGTTTTGAACACACTGTTAGCAAAAATATAGACTTACAGGACACTACCAGTGATGGGTCAGAAGACAATGAAGATTGGAAACTTGAGAAGGCCTTCATTGTGCCTTGACAAAAAAAATTAGAAAAGAAAATGTTTTCTGTAACTATGTGGAAACAGAATTTGTAATGAATAGACCTTGTCATGTAACTTATACTTCCAAGTAACTTGTTGAAAGTATGGCCTGCTTAATTCTTGCTTTTGATAATAATGTGGAGGATAGAGACACATTAAGGTAAAAATTGCTAGATAAAAGTAAACAAGGACCCAATGATTTGAGAAATTCTGAGCCTAGCCACAAGGCAAATTATGCTAAAATTAATAAATTCTCAGGTGGGAAGGTGTACCCTACAGACAAGGCTGAGAGTGACTCTACAAAAATTTGCTGACATCTCAAATAGTAGAACATCATTCAGTCATACAAAAGGCTCCTTGGAGGCATTAAGAGTGTGCCTCACAGATTCTCCCAACTAAATCAGAGGGCATCTAAGAAGATAAAGTGTGTTGTTGCTCAGCCATCAATCTCAGCAGAAACCAAAAGCAGAAAAGGGATTGTCTCACAAAAATTTATACAGGAACTTTTTGCTTCATGGAGTGAATTTATATGACATACATGGGAGACCCACAATGTTCCTAATAATTTTATATCAGCAGAAACACTGCTAGCTTTGATTGAATAGTACAGAGAAACTAAAAAATAAGAAAATGCTGTCAGATCCCAAAAATGCTACTGAAAGGGAAACAATTTGAAGAGACTACTCAGCTAAAAGTATATCCTACTTTTCATATGAAAATAGTTGACTTGCAGGGTCTACAAATACAGACTATCACTCCAAGGCCTTGAGCCTAAAGGTGTCTGCACAGTAAATTTCAAAATAATTTTGGATCAGAGATCTTGTTTTACTCTATATTTTCCCCATTTAAGCTTTGAATCAAATTATCTATAACTATTACCTTATTTCTGTCCCATCTTTACATTTTAAGGCTGATAATTTTTTTTCTTTAGTTTTCCAAGTTCACAGATGGAGAGTAAGGGTCTCCAGGATAAATTATTACTTAATATGGATTACTTAGATGATCGTTTTGGACTTTTGAGCTGATAATATTTAAATAAGATTTTGGACTTTGAGTTGATACTGTAATGACATCAGATATTTGGGGGACTTAGGATCTTATGAGTGTATTTTTTTAAATCAATTTTTTTATTTCCATAGGTTATTGGGGAACAGGTGGTGTTTAGTTACACAGGTAAGTTCTCTAGCGGTGATCTGTGAGATTTTGGTGCACCCATCACCAGAGCAGTATACACTACACCCATTTTTGTGGTCTTTTATATTTTGGATTTAGGAAAGATTTGTATCTTTTTGGGTCATGGAAAAGAGTGTGATAGACTGAAATAACTCCCAAAGACTTCCATACTCTAAACTTTGGAACTTCTGAATATGTTATGTTACATGGCAAAGGAACTCATGTTCTTTAAGATTTTAGACCATAAAATAGATTGTCATTGATTATCTAGATTATCTAGGTATTTCTAATTGAATCACATAAACTCTAAAAAAGTACAGAAATTTTTACGGATAAGGGGAAATCATAGATACCAGTGTAAGAGAGATTTGACTCCCTGTTGCTGAAGAGACCCACAAGGAATGTGGAAAAATCAACGTGAGCAGCTCTTAGGAGTAAAGACGAGCCCATAGCTGCTAATATAGCAACTAAACAGGGACCTATGTCTTTAACCACCAGGAACTAAATTCTGCCAACAGACTTAATAATCTTGAAAGCTAATTCTTCCCAAGTCTTTCAGAAAGGAATACAGATCTTAGCATTGTTATTTTAGCATTGTTAAACTCTGAACCAGGGCCCATGTATGCCCACCCCCAACTTTTGATATACATAAACTTTAAGACAATAAGTTGTTTCATTTTAAGCCAGCGCTTTTCAGGTAATTTTATGGCATCTACAAAAAAAAAAAGAAAAGTCGAATGCTATGTTTGGTAGACCACCACTTCTGGAAGTGTGGTCTGAAGAACCTTTGGTGTCCCTGAGCTTTGAGAGGTCTTCAATGTGAAAACTCTTTTTATGTGTAATACTAAGGCGTTGTTTTTACTTTTATACTGGGTTGACATTTGCTCTGACAGTGAAAAAGTAGTAGTTGGTGTATAACTGTTGGTGCCTTAGGCAGTGACACCAAAATGTATGTGTATTCACAGAAGAAAAACAACAATAGTTTCACTTAAGAATCTCCTGGTATTATAAACATTATTCATTTTGTTAAAACTTGACTCACAAACACATAAATTTTTAATATGCAGTGTGATAATTTTGGAAGTTTGAAGAAAATCTCTATTATTAAATATTTAAATTAGATATGTGCCTTGAGGAAAAACAATTGGTACTGTAAAGCCAGCATTTATAATTTATTTGAAATATCCTTCTGGAGTAAAGGGACTTGTAAATGTTAGCATTAAAGACACCTAGAAGTATCAATTAAATGTACATAAATGAAAGTGAAATTTGTACATTCATGGATTAAAAACAATTTCTTCTTGAATTGATTTGCACAGAGATTTTTGCTTTAATTAATGAGTTAGTTTTTAACACACTCAAATTCTGTTTAAACAAATTGTGTTTTTAGACATTAGAAGCCCAGAGAGGTAAATAGTACTTCTGTCATTTGACCATCTTTGTCTTTTAGGTCCTTGATGTAAAGCTTATATTTTAGAATGGAGGTTATAGCATACCCTACTCTGAGAACGCAGTGCAGGTTAGAGCAGTAAGATTCTTATAAAAAATATGAACTTAAAGGCAGTTTGTTTTGTTTGAAGCCTTCAGTGTTTTAAGAGAAAATAAGGGTTGAAATAATGAATTACCATTTTTAATTTAATTTCTTTGAATTTTTAAAAAAATTTTTGTGGGTACAGAGTAGGTGTATTTATTTTGGGGGCACTATAGCTCTATAATGTAATTTGAAGTTAAGTAATGTGATTCCTCAGCTTTATTCTTTTTGCTTAGGATAGCTGTAGCTATTCTGGGTCTTTTGTGGTACCATATGAATATTAGGATTTTTTTCTATTCTTGTGAAGAATGTCATTGTTATTTTGATAGAGACTGCATTGACTCTGTAATTGCTTTGGCTAGTAAGAACATTTTAATAATATTGATTCCCTTTAATACATAAACATGGAATATATTTCTATTTTTTGGTGTCCTCTTCAATTTCTTTTATAAGTGTTTTATAGTTTTTAATGAAGAGTTATTTCACTTTTTCATTGTTAATTTCTGGGTATTTAATTTTATGTGTGGCTATTGTAAATGGGCTTACTTCTTTTATTTTGTTTTTAAATTGTTTGCTGTTGACATATAGAAATGCTATTTATTTTTGTCTTTTGATTTTTGATTCTGTAACTTTACGAAATTTATTTACCAGTTCCATTATTTTTATTTAGTCCTTAGGTTTCTTTAAAGATAATATTTATATCATCTGCAACAAGAATAATTTTTTTCTTTCTTTCCAATTTCTTTTTTCTTCTCTGATTGCTCCAGCTGGGATTTCTTATACTCTGTTGCATAACAGTCTTGAATTTAAGTATACTTGTTGTGTTCCAGACCTTAGAAGAAAGTCTTTCAGTTATTTCCTGTTCTATATGATTTTAGCTTTTGGTCTGTTGTATATAGCTTTTATTATATTAAGGTATGATCCTTCTATACCCAGTATTTTTAGGGTTTTTATTACAATGGGATGTGAGTTTTATTAAATGCTTTTTAAGCATCAATTAAAATAATCATGTATTTTTTCCTGAATTATGTTGATATGATGTATCACATTAATTGATTTGTGTATGTGGAACCATTCTTGCATTCCTAGATAATCCCACCTGGTCCTGAAAAATAAATTTTTTAATGTATTGTTGAACTCAGTTTACTAGTATTTTGTTGAATAACTTTGGATCAATATTCATTAGAGATGTTGGCCTGTAGGTTTATTTTTTATTTTTTGATGTGTCTTTGTCTGGCTTTGATATCAGGGTTATACCAGCCTTATAAGAATGAGTTTAGAAGTATTCCCTCCTTCTCTATTTTTCAGTATAATTTGAGGAGAATTTATATTAATTATTCTTTAAAAATCTTGCAGACTTTAGCAGTGAATTTATCAGGTTCTCAGTGCTCCATTTCTGGAAGACTTCTATTTTGACTTAAATCTTGTTACTGGTCTGTTCATGTTTTGGATTTCTTATTTGTTCAATCTTTGTAGGTTGTATGTGTCTAGAAGTTTGTATCTTTCTTTTAGATTTTCCAATTTATTGACATATAAGTTGCTCATAGTATCCACTGATAATCATTTTAATTTCTATAGTATCAATTGTAATGTTTCCTTTTTTATTTCTTAATAATTTATTTGGATCTTCTCTCTTTGTTTCCTAATTAGCCTGGATAAAGGTTTGTTACTTTTAACTTTTTAAAAAAACAAATTTTTTAAGTAATCTTTGTACTATTTTTTCCAAATTTATGAACTTCTACCCTGACATTTATTATTTCTTTTCTTCTACTAATTTTGGGTTTGGATTGCTTTTGCTTTCTAGTTCATTAAGACTCATCATTAGATTGCAGTTTCTTTCTTTTGATGTAGGCACTTGCAGCTATACACTTTTTTCTTTATACTGCTTTCTCTGTATTTCATAGGTTTTTGTATGTTGTGTTTCCATTATCATTTGTTTCAAAACGTATTTCAATTTTCTTCTTAATTTCTTCATCGACCCACTGGTCATTCAGAAGCATATTGCAGTTTTTTTCATGTGTTTGTATACTTTTCAAAATTCCTCTTGTTATTGATTTCTGGTTGTTTTTCTATTGTGGTCAGAGAAGATGCTTAATATTATTTTGATTTTTTGAATGTTTTAAGACCAATTTCTTGAGAATTATCTATGTGCTGAAGGTAAAATGTAAATTCTGTGGCCATTGGATAACATGTTCTATGAATATTTATTAGATTCATTTGTTCTATAGTGTGGATTAAGTCTGATGTTTGTTGATTTTCTCTCTTGAACATGTGTTCAATGCTGACAAGGGGGTGTTGAAATCTTTAGTTATTATTGTATTGAGATGTATCTTTCTCTTTAATAATAATTGCCTTGTATAACTGCCTAAGTATTGAGTACACATATATTTATAATTTTTATATATTCTTGCTGAATTGACCCCTTTATCATTATATAGTAACCATAGTCTCTTTTAACTTTTGAAGTCTATTTTGTCTGAGTATAGCTACTTTTTGTTTTTCACTTCATTTGTCATAGATTTTATTTTTCTGTATCTTTATTTTCAGTCTATATGTGTTTTTATAGTGAAGTCTGTAGTTTGTAGGTAACAGATCAATGGTTCTTGTTTTATTATCCAGTCAGCCAATGTATTTCTTTTGATTGGTGAGTTCATCTAGTTACATTCATTGATGTTATTGGTAAGTTAGGATTATTCTTGCCACATTGTTATTTGTTTTATGATTGTTTTGTAATGTTCTCTTTCTCTCTTTGTCTTTAATTTAGTGAAGGTGAGTTTCTCTGGTGATACAATTCAGTTTCTTGCTTTTTATGTTTTATGCAACCATTGTATATTTTTATGGTTTGAGTTTACCATGAGGCTTGCAAATACTCATCTTAAAACTCATTATGTGAGCTCGATTACAACTTAATATTGTTTGCATTGAAAAACAAACAACAAAGAAGTAAAAATCTTAATAAAGACCATTTGCCTTAACTTTATCTCCTTGCTTTTTAATCTTTTTTTTCTTTTCTTATAACTGATTGTATTGTCATGTCTTGAAAAGTTAATGGAGTTATTATTTTTGTTCGGTTCAAAGTTTAGTCTTCCACTTCAAGTTAAGAGTAGTTTACACATACTTATAGTGTATAATATTCTGTGTTTTCCTGTATACTTAACATTGCCAGTGAGTTTTATACCTTCAGATTATTTTCTTGCTTATGAATGTCTTGTTTTCTTATCAAAGTACTACCTTAAGCATTTGTTTTAAGACAGATCTGATGTTGATATACTTTCTAGCTGTTGATTCGGAAAGTCTGCATTTCCTCTTCATATTTTAAGGGCATATATATATACTAGATATACTATCCTAGAGTAGAATGTTTTTCTTGAAGGTTTAAAATATATCACACCACTCTCTATTGACATTTAAGAGTTCCACTGAAAAGTCTCCTCCAGATGTATTGAAGCTGCATTGTATAATCTTTGTTTCTTTCCTCGTGCTGCTTTTGGGATTCTTTCTTTATCCTTAATCTCTGGGGAGACTGACTATTAAATGTTTGGAAGTGGTCTTCTTTGGTTAAATCTGCTTGATATTCTATAACCTTCTGATGCTTGAATATTTTATATCTCTCTCTAGGTTTGGAAAATTCTGTGTTATTATGCCTTTGAATAAGCTTCTACCCCTACCCTCTTCTCTACCTCCTTTTTGGGCCAATAACTGTTAGACTTGCCCATTTAAGGCTATTTTTTAGATGATGTAGGCATGATTTTTTTTTTTAAATCTTTTTGTCTTCTCTGTGTATTCAAATACCGTGTTTTCAAGCTTGCTAACTTTTTATTCTACTTAATCAGTACTGCTGTTAAAACTTTTAAATGCATTCTTCAGTCCATCAGTTGTATTTATCAGCCACAGTTTCTACTTAATTCTTTATAATTATTGCAATTTCTTTGTTAAATTTATCTCACAGAATTATTAATTCCTTCTCTCTCTATTATTCTATTTTTTCTTTTTTTAATTTTCTCAAAGCAGCTATTTTGAATTCTCTGTCTAAAAGGTCACATATCTGTGTTTCTCCAGGATTGATCCCTGTTGCTTTATTTTGTACATTTGAGAATGTAATGTTTTTCTGGATTGTCTTGATATTTGTACCTGTTTGTCTGTGTCTGGGCATTGAAAATTTAGGTATTTATTGCACTATTCACTATCTTTTTTTTTTTAACCTGTTCTTCTTATGAATGCATTCCAGATATTTGAAAAGACTTAGGTGTGTGCTCTAAGGTGTATCTTACTTAGGCGGCATCTCTAAGCTTAGTAATGCTGTGATTGTTTTATACTCAGAGATACTGCCTTTTTGGTCTTGGTTGAGATCCTGAATAATTCTCTGCATTACCAGAAGATACTCTTGTTTTCTTCCCTTATTTTACCCCAAACCAACTGAGTCTCTCAATCTGTTCCAAGCCATCTAAAGCTGGGAGTAATGTAACACAAGCACCCTGTTACCATCACTACTAGGACTTTCTCACTTCTGGCCTAGGGTGTGTCTAGAAATGTTGTCCCAGAGTTATGTCCTAGAATGGGGGCCTCATGACTCTGATCCATACCCTAGTCCACTGTGGCTGAGTTGGTATCCAAGATGCAAGACAAAGTCCTCCACACTCATTTTTTTCTCTCTCTTTATGCAGAGTAAATATGTCTATATGGGAGTCATGAGCTATGCAACCTGAGGTTAGAAAAGAGTTGACGCCAGCATTCCCTTAGTTGCCCTGTTGTCCCAGTAGATTACTTTTCCAATTAGTTCTCTGGCTCTGATCCAAGTTCACCACTAGTACTCAAGTAGAATTTGCAGCCTTTTAGTACTAGACTGCCTTTAAAGTTTATTTTGAGTTGCACAGTACTTTAGCCCATGGTGGCAAGGCTTGCAGGAGCTCCAAGTTTTGACTGCTGGGATTGGTGATTCTTCTCTGTCTGGAGCTGGTTTAAATGCTCCTCTGTGGGTGGGCATTATCTCAGTTTGGTTTGGTTCTACTTTCTGCTATAACATGGTAGCACTGAATTGAATGACTCACAATTGCTAATTCTTCCTCTCCCCAGAGCATAGGAACACATTTAACACCACACCATCACTGCTGGGGAGATGAGGGTCGAGTGGCATTGGTGATTCAAGACTTTCGTACCTACTCATTGCCTTTTTCAGTGATATAAAAGTAGAATCATGTACTGTGAGTGCTCACCTGAATTTTGGTTATTATAAAGGTGCTCATTTTGTATAGATAGTTGTTAAATTGCCAGAGAGATGATTCATGGAGCATTCTAGTTCATCATCTTGCATTCTATTTCATTATCGTTAGAATAAGATTTCACTTGTTGCTGGGCTTAGGTTTCTAAGACTATTTTGAATAACCCTATTTCATTCTTGAGTGCAAAGAATGGAATTCTATGCTAGCCCAAATGTACATAAATACACATAGGTATTAACATCTATGAATATGTGTATGTGTTATTCACAGAAAAGTTGAATTTCACAAATGTAGTAAAATTTGCATTTTAAATATACCGTTTACGGAGATAACTTGTTGAATTTAATTTTTATTTGTCTAAGTAAGAGCATTTAAAAGTATTAAAGGTTATGTATCTTTTTATTGTGGTATCTCTACTTTGGTCCCAAATAAAGTAGGGGTATATTAACCTGTCCTTCCAAATTTAGCTGCAAGCTTTGGTAGTCCTTTTTTAAAGTGTAAATGCTATATTATCTGAATCAGTTTTGAATGTTTTGAAGTTCATTTGGATATTACTAGGGAAATGTGATATAGATGTGAAATTATGGTATTTACTATGCTTAGTGTTTTATAGATTCACATTAGGCAAATATTCTCATCAGTTCAAGGAGTATAGCATAATTGAGGATAGAAGAAATAAATACTCTAATATACTTGAAGGCAGAATTAAGTCTCTGGTTTTAATTAAAACAACAATTAATACCCAATAGAAATTTTATGGTACATAATTTGACTGGTTGGTTTAATTATTTAGGAAATTATATATTTTATTTACACAAAGACTAACTTCACTTAAATAATAAAATATTCTGTGTTTTTCTAAAAGGCTTATTTTCTGCTCTTGTTTTTGTCCTCTAGATTGAAAAGACATGAAGCTGAGTAGTCTTCACATATGCATATTTTTTTCTCCCTATGTCTAATTTTCCTAAGAGGGCGGTGCTGTACTCCACAGTGGAAAAAACCCAAACTTTTGTGTTCAGAAATTATGAGTTTGAATTCTGCTTTCATTCATTTATTTATTCAATTAGTATTAATTGAAACAGAGTGTGGAGATGATGGAGAGCAAAAGCTTTTCTTGGATTTATAAGTTTATTAAGGTAGATAGCCAACAAGAAATCAGTTAAAATATTGACTATTTTGATTGTCTTCTTAAGAAAAGGCTATGAGATGTAGATTTGCATGTTTGTTACGGGGTAGGGAAGACATTTGTTACGGGGTAGGGGAGACACTGTCAAAATGAACACCTATGAGGGGGAGAAAAACAAAAAGGTACTGGGCAGAGGAGAGCTCAACCAGATGAAATGTTAGCAAAGACCTCAGCAGGTTCCTCTGGAATACTCTAGGAGTGGAGAAGAAAGTTATGTCCTTGAGGAAATGATTCTGGGATGTTTACATACCTGCACCTGACAGTTATTGAATGTTGTATACTTGAGGAAAGGAGGTATGATGCCTCAGTAAGGACTAGGGTTACAAATGTTTTTAAGCAGCAGGGGGACTAAGTACCTAAGTTTGGAAAAGCTAGGGTAGCTCAACAAAGTATCCATGACTACACATTGTATGTGCTTTATTAGTGCCCATACAAGTGTACTCTAAGACCAGGATGGAGACTTATTTAACAGAAATAGAGAGAGAGTTAGTGAAGTTTACTTAAACGAAGTAAACATCCAATATTGTAACCCAAAGAATGAATAATTTGGAGGATTAATATTGGGAGCTATGCAGGTAACTTCAAATACAGATGGTAAGGCAAAAGAGAACATTAATAGTGTTTAGAAAAACTGAAATAAAAGTGTGGTTAGATTTAGATTTCGGAGAAGAGCCTTGAGAGATGAGGAAAGAAGTAAATGGGACTAGGTACATCTTCTCTACCATGTTGAATTATTTCTAAGGACTATGTGACATTGAGCGAGTTACTTACCCATTGTGCTTTCCTTTCTTGATCTATATAATATGAAAAAATACCCAGCGTCAAATGATTTATTCTAAGGATTGAGTGAGATAATATAAGGTGTAAGTGTAGAGTATAGTGCCTGGCAGGTGGTAGGCACCCTTCCAAGTAGAAGGGTACAAGGGCAGCTTTAGCCTTAAACAAATGTGATAATTTAGATAGCTGCAATTTTACTGTACATTAGGGAGGCTTTATACAAAATATATATATATTTACTCCTTAATGATAGGAATTTTAACATTTTTAATATTGTACATCAAAATTATGTTTCTAAGAGAGTAAAAAAATTGTAGTATAATGTGATCTTGCCTTCATGTGGAGTAAAAATAGAGAAGGATGCTAAATGTAGAGAAGAATGTGGACAAAAAAGACAGCAACATTATAGATTTTGCCTATTTTTAAAACTTGGACATTCTGTCTAGCCCTGGAAATATATAACTTCAACAATACGTTTTCTCTATTTATAGAAGTGAAAAAGGTCCTTTTTGTTTTTGTTTATTAGTTTGATCAGGAATAAAAACTGTCATCTCACTCTGGGTGGAATATAGTGAAATGGCTCCAGTGCTTTTGAGCTGGTGGTAGTCTAAGCTGAGATGACTTATTTAGAGAGCTATTTGGCAGTGTGTATAAGGATTCAAACATTGTTTATACTTTTTGACTTGTAATTGACATATAGTAATTGAAGCTTAGTAAATAATGAGTAATGGCCATCCATGTTTATGTACAGGATATTAACCACAATGCTATTTATAAGGAAAGGATTGAAAATAAAAGGCTAATGGTAAATGGTAGTAAAATAGTCACATAAATTTAGGTATGTCCACACGGAAGACTACTGGCCAACATTTAAATTTCAGCTTTATGAAAAACACATTCGTCCCTTCAATATCTGTGATAGGATTGGTTCCAGGATCCTTCATGGATACCAAAATCCATAGATGCTCAATTCTTGTATATAAAATGGTGTATATTTACACCTCACTTATGTGTATCCTCTCATATACTTCAAATTACCTCTAAGTTGTTTTATAACACCTAATACAATGTAAATTTTAAGTAAATAGTGGTATATTTGTTTTTAAAGTGTTATTGTCTGTCTTTGTATTATTGTCTCTATATATATATATATTTCCAAACATTTTAAATTTATGGTTGTTGAATCTATGGAACTCATGGATACAGAGGGGCAACTGTATTTATTACACAGTCAAATTTGTGTCTTGTAAAATAAAAAAAGCGTATAAGACTTTGTAGACAATGCTCACATTTTTTAACACACCTACACCCACACATACACACACACAGATTGGAAAACATAAGCCAAAATTTTAATAATGGTATTTCTGGGTGTGGAAATATGCACGTTATTACTTTTTTCTATTTCACTTACAAGTATTTTTCAATTATTTTGTAATGCATCTGTGATATGATTTGGCTCTGTGTCCCACTAGATCTCATCTTGAATTGTACTCCTATAATGTCCACCTGTTGGTAGAGGAACCCGGTGGGAGATAATTTGAATCATGGGGGTGGTTAACCCCATACTGTTCTCATAGTAGTGAATAAGTCTCAAAGATCTAATGGTTTTATCAGGGGTTTCTACTTTTGCATCTTTCTCATTTTCTCTTGGTGCCACCATGTAAGAAGTGCCTTTCACCTCTGACCAGTATTCTGAGGCCTCCCGATCTATGAGGAACTGTAAGTCAAATTAAACCCTCATTTTCTTTCCAAGTCTCTGGTTCGCCTTTATCAGCAGTGTGAAACAGACTAATACCATAAATTGGTACCAGTAGAGTGTGGCGTTGTTGAAAAGATACATGAAAATGTTGAAGTGACTTTGGAACTGGAAATCAGGCAGAGATGCAAACAGTTTGGAGGGCTCAGAAGAAGACAGGGAAATGTGGGGGAAGTTTGGGAAACTCTCAGAGACTTATTGAATGGCTTTGACAATAATGTTGATAATGATATGAACAATTAGGTCCAGGCTGAGGTGGTCTCAGATGGAGATGAGGAACTTGGGAACTGGAGCAAAGGTGACTCTGTTGTTTTAACAAAGAGATTGGTGGTATTGTCCCCCAGCCCTAGAGATTTGTGGAACTTTGAACTTGAGAGAGATGATTTAGGGTATCTTGTGGAAAAAAATTCTAAGCAGCAAAGCATTCAAAAGGTAACTTAGGTGCTGTTAAAAGCATTTTGTCTTAAAAAGGGAAACAGCAGAAAACTTCAGAAAATGCAGTAGAAGAGAAAGACCCATTTCTTGTGGAGAAATTCAAGCTGGCTGCAGAAATTTGCATAACAAGGAACCAAATGTTAACCCACAAGACAATCAAAAAAATGTCTCCAGGGCATGTCATAGGTCCTCATGGCAGCACCTTACATCACAGACCTGGAAGCCTAGGTGGAAAAAATGGTTTTGTGGGCCAGACCCAGTGTCCCCATGCTGTGTGCAGCCTATAGACTTGGTGCCCTGTGTCCCAGCTGCTCCAGCTGTTGCTAAAAGAGGCCAAAGTACAGCTTGGCCCATGGCTTCAGAGGGTGCAAGCCCCAAACTTTGGCAACTTCCATGTGGTGTTGAGTCTGCAGGTGCACAGAAATCAAGAATTAAGGTTTGGGAACCTCACCCTAAGATTTCAGAAGATGTATGAACACCTGGATGCCCAGGTAAAAGTTAGCTGCAGTGTTGGGGCCCTCATGGAGATTCTCTGCTAACACAATGTGGAAGAGAACTGTGGGGTTGGAGCCCAGACACGGAGCCCCTACTAGGGTACCACCTAGTGGAGTTGTGAGAAGAAGGCCACCATCCTTCAAACTCAGAATGGTAGATCCACTGACAGCTTGCACTATGTACCTGGAAAAGCCACAGACACTCAATGCCAGCCTGTGAAAGCAGCCAGAAGAGAGGCTATACCCTGCAAAGCCACAGGGGTATAGCTTTTTAAGAGCTATGGGAACCTACCTCTTGCATCAGCATGACCTGGATCTGAGACTTGGAGCAAAGAAGATCATTTTGGAGCTTTAGTATTTGAGTACCCTGCTGGATTTTGGCCAATTTCTCTCATTTGGAATGGTTGCATTTACCCAATACCTGTGTCCTCATTGTATCTAGGAAGTAACTAGCTTGCTTTTGATTTTATAGGCTCATAGGTGGAAGGGACTCCTTGTCTCAGATGAGACTTTGGACTGTGGACTTTTGTGATAATGTTGAAATGATTTAAGACTTTGGAGGACTGTTGAGAAGGCACAGTTGGTTTTCAAATGTGAGGACATGAGATTTTGAGGGGCCAGGGGGCAGAATAATATGGTTTGACTGTGTCCCACCCACAATTGATCTTGAGTTGTACTCCCATAATTTCCACAGATTGTGGGAGGGAACCCAGTGGGAGATAATTTGAGTCATGGGGGTGGCTTCCCCTATACTGTTCTCATGGTAGTGAGTAAGTCTCACAAGATCTGATGGTTTTATCACGGATCTCCGCTTTTGCAGCTTTCTCATTTTCTCTTGCTGCTGCCATGTAAGAAGTGCTGTTTGCTGCCCATCATGATTCTGAGGTCTCCCCAGCCATGTGGAACTGTAAGTTTAATTAAACCTCTTTTTCTTTTCAGACTCAGGCATGCCTTTATCAGCAGTATGAAAATGGATTAAGACACCCTGTAATATTTTACAATCACGAAATTTTTAACTTTTATAAGCAACACTTTATTCAGTAAAATATTGGCAGAGTTTGTTTTTACCCAGACTTTGAAGTAGTTTTAAATGGCTATGGCCAAAGGAAAGAAATCATCCTCTGAATGATAATATTTCTCACTTTCTTGTTTTTTAAAGAAATTAAATATTGCTTAAGATGTATTTTGACCTCCTTTAGTGAAAGAGCTTTGAATCTTAAAATATCATTTTGGCAACATTGAATATTCTATCACTTTACATGCATACAATATCTCTAAATTGTGTTTTTGTGACTATACCTTTCTGTTTGGAAACAAAATCATTTTACATTTGTAATAATAAAAAAGAAACTATAAGCAAATAAACGTACTGTCTTCCCTGCATAAATAGACTGCAAACTTTGCAATATTCAGCCTGGAAAGCTTGAAGTAAAGGCATGATATAATTAAAATCTATAAAATCAGAATACCACATTGTTGGATACTCTTTGTAGCCTATAACATACTATTATATGAAAAAATAAAAAGAAGAAAAATGATATATCAGAAGGTAACACATACTGAATCTAACAAAAAACATAATGGTTTACAAAGATATTTAAATAAATTTATGGATATTTGATTTGTATTACTATTATGGGAAGCTGGTTATATTTAAAGCATATTTTCTTGACAGAAATTGTACTTGTACCTTGTTTTATATTCATAAATCACTGTCTAATTTACCACTATTGTGGTTTAAGCTTTGTATGCATGAGGATTGTGCCCCTCTCACTAATTTGCCTATCCACTGAAGTGTCTACTACATTGTATAGATATTGGAAACTCAATTAATGTATTGGATTGTATTGAGCAATCATTTTTTCTAAGAAAACAGCCATTAAGCATCATAATTAACTGGTTAGACTATTGGTAGCACAAAGAGAGTTAGTTTAGTAAAGACAGAAATTCTGATATTTGAAATCAAGAATTCCCACTAGCAAGTAAGTGTAAAGTTATATACCTCTTGTACACAAGAAAATATAAGATTGAAAAGCATCAAGAAAATATACCTTTCCTCAATGATTAATATATGATGCACACCTATATAAACATTTGTAGTAATACTTTTTGATGAACAGAATTAAGGATCTCTACCACTTATATTTTAGATTCTTAGGACCATTGGAATACATATGCACAGTAAAGATATATGTATTTATAATGTAATGTTAAGCTAAATTAAGTGTGCTAAAGACACATTTCTTTCACACTATGTGTTTGTAAAAATTGCACAGGAACGCCCAGATCCTGAGTACACTAAGAGCAATTGAAGTAATTTGCTCAAATATAAGTGTTTTATAGTGATTTACTTTTTAGATGTCAGTGAATTGAAGATAGTTCGTTAATACTATCTACATTTCTAGACACACTTCATCAAAGAGTTGGATGCTAGAAGTCCTCTAAAATTCAAAGTACAATCAGAATAGCAACATGCACACTTGCCTCAGGAACTCGTATGTCCTCTGTGCACATGTATTATGTTCTAGTCAGAAAACTAAGGAATAATAAAAAACTAATTACTAACTGTTTATTAGAGAGTATGAAGAATAATACAGAGGATGGGTTACATACCTCCAGAGGTTGGAGAGACAGAGAGAGAGAGTGAGACAGAAAGACAGAGAAAGAGAGAACATGTCAATGAAGTCATAGACCATGGCTTATAAAATCAAATTTTAAAGACATTTATTTGGGAAATACCTCAACTGAAAAGAACCAATTTTGCTTTTACGCCAGTAAATCTTATTGTCCCAATTGCAGTAGGAGAAAATGGGTTGTCAGAAACCCTCCGAGACTTCTCTGCTAAAGATTTTCAGCATAGTCAGAAGAAATGCAAGGATTCACAAAAAGGAAATCATCATCCTTCTTGTCATGTAGTCCCAGTAGTTTGCACATTATAAATCTGGAGCTGTGAAGACCACATAAGCAGGACTTGTCTGGATCTGGGGAAGAACAATGTAACATCTCTCTGATAATAATGTTTATTATAATCATCATCATTGTCATGATCCTGATGATTACATTGGGTAGTGATTTATCATTTACAGAGCATTTTAATATGTATTGTCTTTTTTCCTCACAACATATCTGCAAGTTAATTAGGGCAAGAAAACTGGCCCTGCTTCAGAAATAATTAAACAGGGGACCCAGAGTGAGTCAATTTTTCACCTAAGGTCACAAAGTAATGGGAACCTTTGTCTTCTAAATTTTAATTCAGTGTTCTTTCCATTGAGATGTGGGTGTAAGCAGGGAGGTAAATAGTAATTCTTCAGCATAAAGATTTTCCTTGATTATAAAGGTTAAAAACTTATTTCACATTTGGTTCACAATGACTTGAATCTAGCTCTAGACTTAGGTAAATGAGGCTGGATTACTGCACCACTGACATAGTAGAATTACCTTGACAAGTAAGTGAGTTTACTTCTCTGAACTTCATTTTCTCTATTTTTTAAATATGAACAATCCATTTCTTGCAGTGTGATTGTGAGGATGAAGAGGAGACAAAATATGTGAAGGTGCCATGAAATATGTGAAGTAGCCAATAAATATTTGTTCTAATTTCTTCCTTTCTCAAGAGAGAGGTGCAGTTAGAAAACTAGGCACTTACTGGCCATAGATTGAACTCAGAGAATCATTAAAGTCTGATGGGTTTAGCGAATCCAGAGATGAGGTTCAGAGTTTAGGGAATCTGAGATATAAGCACTGAGAAACAGAAAACACTAATATAAACTCTGTCCTAGGTGATGGTGTTTTGAGCTCTGTCTCTCTTTTACATGCCCTGCTATATGTGCGGGCATAAATATGCTTAAAACAAAGAGAGAAAGTTAAAACACTGCAGATTCATACAGTCCTGATCTATGCAGGAAAAATTATGCAGGCTCTTCCTTCACTCTTTCACAGTTTTGCCACAAATAGTCAATAAGTAGATATCCAGTAGCAGGCAACCATATAGGGTATTGCAACTTCATGGATAACACCTTAGGAGTCAAAATTGTTTTTTACTGCCCATCTATGTTTGGTGCTCCATTGCATTTGGTAATGAGAGTTAAATTTAAGAAATTGCATTGTTGCATACAGGTCAAGCATTTCTTTTAGAGTAAGTGACTAAAAGGCAATGAGAATATATAGCCTGATTGCTTTATATGTAGTAGGACAAAGACAGCTCTTGATTAAAAGATTATTGTGCTTTTATTTTTTGTCATGGCCACAGTCCTTAAGATCTTTATCATAGTGCTAGATTTTGCGATGAAGTTCTTATACAAATATTTATGTTGGTTATTGGTTATGTTTGGATACATTAAAGCTATTTGGAGAGGCAGTGCTATTAATTTTTTGTTATGCTGAATGTTTAATCTTGGAATTTACTGTGATGGATTAAAGACTTAAACATAAGACCTAACACCATAAAAACCCTAGAAGAAAATCTAGGCAAAACCATTAGGGCATAGGTGTAGGCAAGGACTTCATGACCAAAACACCAAAAGCAGTGGCAACAAAAGCCAAAATAGACAAATGGGACCTAATCAAACTCCAAAGCTTCTGCACAGCAAAAGAAACAGTCATTAGAGTGAATCGGCAACCAACAGAATGGGAAAAAATTTTGCAGTCTACCCATCTGACAAAGGGCTGATAACCAGAATCTACAAAGAACTGAAACACATTTACAAGAAAAAACAAACAAGCCCATTCAAAAGTGGGCGAAGGATATGAACAGACACTTTACAAAGAAGACATACATGAAGCCAACAAACATATGAAAAAATGCTCATCATCACTGGTCATTAGAGAAATGCAAATCAAAACTACATTGAGATACCATCTCACGCCAGTTAGAATGGCGATCATTAAAAAATCTGGAGACGACAGATGCTGGAGAGGATGTGGAGAGATGGGAACGCTTTTACACTGTTGGTGGGAGTGTAAATTAGTTCAACCATTGTGGAAGACGGTGTGGCGATTCCTCAAGGACCTAGAAATAGAAATTCCATTTGATCCAGCAATCCCATTACTGGGTATATATCCAAAAGACTATAAATCGTTCTACTATAAGGACACATGCACACGAATGTTCATTGCAGCACAGTTTACAATAGCAAAGACCTGGAACCAACCCAAATGCCCAGCGATGATGACTGGACAGGGAAAATGTGGCACATATACACCATGGAATATTATGCAGCCATCAAAAACGATGAGTTCGTGTCCTTTGTAGGGACATGGATGAACCTGGAAACCATCATTCTCAGCAAACTGACACAGGAACAGAAAATCAAACACCGCATGTTCTCACTCATAGGCGGGTGTTGAACAATGGGAACACATGGACACAGGGAGGGGGAGTATCACACACTGGGGTCTGTCGGGGGAGAAAGGGGAGGGATAGTGGGGGGTGGGGAGTTGGGGAGGGATAGCATGGGGAGAAATGCCAGATATAGGTGATGGGGGAGGAAGGCAGCAAATCACACTGCCATGTGTGTACCTATGCAACAATCTTCCATGTTCTTCACATGTACCCCCAAACCTAAAATGCAATAAAAAAAAAAAAAAGAAAGTACAAAGGCCAATGTTATTAGCACAAACTGAAAGGCAGAGAGTATGGATGACTCTTTTTACAAATTTATTTATAAAAAGCCAGCTTTGGTATCATGCAGCATAATAAATTGGTTCTAAGGAAGGCATCCACCATCTATCTTATTTATCTTTAGCAAGGCAGTGTCATAAGTCATATGCAGATTTAACAAAACCATGAAAAACTATTTAGTGCATGTTGTGTTAACAAAATGTGTGAAAATAATAATAGAGTGTCACAGGGAGCATCACCAAGTGCATTTTGTTTTGGTGTTCAAATTTTGCCATCTTGTTGACTTCTAGCTGCTTTTACTTTTTACACTTCTTTCAAAAAGTAGCTTTTTACATAGACTTCAAATAGAAGGAAAAATGAGATGTATTGTTTCTTAGGAATGAAAGTATACCATGTATACTTGTGTTTAATAAATTGTTTTTTGTTGGAAGTGGAACAGAAGGACAAAACAAGTATGAATTAAACTTATTTAATGATTTAATGATGTCATTTATTTTGTAATGCAACTGCTACATTTTACTAAATTCAACAGTTCTACATCTGGAAGGACCAGAGTCGTTTGCCCAACCCACTCCTTGAAAACTTTAAGGGCTATGCAGGGGAATACTCAACTGCTCTGAATGTTCATAAATTTGCAAGATGTCAGAGTTTCATGCTGTAATTTCCTCTTAGAAAAACATAATACACATTACCATATTGGAGGCTCTGAAAAGTCCTGAAGTGCAAACGTCAATTAAAGCTTTTTATTAATCAAAAATTTTTGTAACTTTTAAGTTAGGGGTACATGTGCAGGTTTGTTATACAGGTAAACTTGTGTAGTGGGGGATTGTTGTACAGATGATTTTGTCACCCCAGGTGTTAAGTCTAGAACCAAATAGTTATTCAACCTGATCATCTCTGTCCTTCTCCCCTCCACCTTCTGATAGACCCCAGTGTGTGTCATTCCCCTCTATGTGTTCACGTTATTTCATTGTTTATCTCCCACTTATAAGTGAGAACATGCAGTATTTAGTTTTCTGTTCCAGGGATAGTTTTCTAAGGATAATGGCCTCCACCTCCAACCATGGTGCTGCAAAGGGCATAATTTTGTTCTTTTTATAGCTGCATAGTATTTCATGGTGCATATGTACCACATTTTCTTTATTCAGTTTACCACTGATGAACATTTAGTTTGATTCTATGTCTGTGATGCTGTGAATAGTGCTACAGTGAACATATGTGTGCATATGCCTTTATGATAGAATGATATATTTTCCTTTAAGTATATACCCAGTAGTGGGATTGCTGGGTTGATTGGTATTTCTTCTGTTTTTAGGTCTTTGAAGAATTACCACACTGTCTTCCATAATGGTTTAACTAATTTGCACTTCTATCAATAGTGTATAAACATTCCTCTTCCTCTGCAACCTAACCAGCATCTGTTATTTTTTGACTTTTTAATTATAGCAAATGTAACTGGTGTGATGGTATCTCATTGTGATTTTTATTTAATTTTATCCTATAATCAGTGATGTTATTTTTTATCATTGTTGGCCATATATATATGTTTTCCTTTGGAAAGCATCTGCTCATGTCCTTTGCCCACTTTTTAGTGCGTTTTTTTGTTTATTTGTTTTGTAAATTTGTTTAAATTCCTTATAGATTGTAGATAGTAGACCTTTGTCAGATGTATAGTTTGTGAATTTTATTTTCCATTCTGTGGGTCGGTCTTTCACTTTGCTAGTAGTTTCCTTTGCTGTCCAGAAAGTCTTTAGTTTCATTAGATTCCATTTGTCAATTTTTTTTTTTAATGATTGCTTTTGGCATCTTCATCATGAAATCTTTGCCTATTCCTATGCCCAGAATAGTATTGCCTAGGTTGTCTTCCACGGTTTTTGGTTTTTTTTTTTTGAGACCAAGTCTCGCTCTGTCACCCAGGCTGGAGTGCAGTGGCACGATCTCGGCTCACTGCAACTTCCACCTCCCGGGTTCAAGTGATTCTCCTGCTTCAGCCTCCTGAGTAGCTGGGATTACAGGCATGCACCACCATGCCCAGCTAATTTTGTATTTTTAGTAGAGACAGGGTTTCTCCATGTTGGTCAGGCTGTTCTTGAACTCCTGACCTCAGGTGGTCTGCCCGCCTTGGCATCCCAAAGTGCTGGGATTATAAGCATGAGCCACCATGCCTGGCCGACATTTTCAAAAGAAGCCAAATAAATAACAGGTCTATGAAAAACATAAAATGCTCAGCATTACTAATAAGTCAGGGAAATTCAAATTTAAAGTATAATAATATATCAACTCACAACTATTTGAATGGCTGTTATCAAAAAATCAGGAGATAAACAAATACTGCCAAGGATGTGAAGAAAGAGAACCCTCATGCACTGTTGGTGGGAATATAGAATGGTATAGACATTGTGAAAAACAGTATGGAGGTACACCCCAAATTAAAAATATAACTACCATATGATCCAGGCAATTACTCTCTAACTATAATCTAAATAAAATGAAATCAGTTATGTCAGAGAGATAAGTGCACTCACATCTTAATTACAGCATTATTCACAGTAGCTATGATATGAACCAACATGTGTCCATCAATAAGTGAATGAATAAAGAAAATTTGGTATGTGTACACCATAGAATTCTGTTTACCCTTAAGAAAAAATGAAATTCTGTCATTTGTGACCCTGGAAAAACCCTGAGAATATTATGCTAAGTGAAATATACCAGGCATAGAAAGACAAATATTGCATGATCTCATTTATATGTTGAATCTCAGGAAGTCCAACTCATAGAAGCAGAGGGATAGAATGGTGGTTATGAGGAACTTCTGGGAAAGGGGAGAACTTGGGAGATAGTGATCAAAAAATGCAAATTTCAATCCAATAGCAGGAATAAGTTCGGACCATTTTGGTCTATTGTACGACAGGGTAACTATAGTTTATAGTATATTTTATAATTGTAAATTACTATCAGAGTAGATTTTAAATGTTTTCACTTCAAAAAATTACAAATGTGTGAGGGAGTGAAGGATATGTTAATTAACTTGATTAAGCATTACACAATTTAAATAAATACCAAATCATTACGTTGGATACCAC
Organism: Ateles fusciceps; assembly: GCA_036589455.1. Classification (NCBI taxonomy): domain Eukaryota; kingdom Metazoa; phylum Chordata; class Mammalia; order Primates; family Atelidae; genus Ateles; species Ateles fusciceps. Next base: position 170,107 of record JAZHEH010001362.1, read on the forward strand.
AAATATATAAAATTTATATTTGTCAATTAAAAAATAAAAACAAAACTATAGTCAAATCTCTTAATTAAAAAGAGAAGCTTTTCTGAGCAAGTACATATGGATAACATAGAAAATATTAATTATTTTTGATACTAATAGTAGAAAACAATGTTTTTATTTTCAATCCCTCTTTCTGCATACCACAAATCTGTGAAAACTTAACACCTTAATTATAAAATATGTTAGTAACATTTCTGAAAATGTAAAACCAATATTAGAAGGTAATTTTTAAGCAGTATAATTTTGCCTAATAAAGTCCTAGGTGTGCCCCTCATCCCTACAAACAATATTTGATCCCTGTTAATTTTCATTTTGTTTCCAAACGTGACAGTGAAGTTCCTCACTTGTAATACTTAGAGCTGAGATTATATCAACCCATATAATAAGTTTATTAAATTCATTTAAATTTAACAGAAAAGTGTAGAAAATAAATCTAAAAAAGTTTTCTATATACTACAAATTTTCAATGAATAGCATTTTATTCAAGTTCATTCAATGGGACATTTCATTGATATAATTATCAATGTTTTCCATCAGAATATTCAATTATTATTGTGCTTAAAATCATGGATTAATTTTATAGACTGTTCAAATCCTGCCTCTGACATTTATTAGCTGAGCAGCCTTAAGCAAGTTGTATAATCTAAGCAACCTCTAAATCTCAATCACCTGTAGGTGAAAGGAGAAATCCATTCATAGATTTCAAGATATAATTCATAGAAGGCATTTATCACCTTGCTTAACACATATTAAATGCTCATCAATTACTAATATTATCTAATTATCACACTATACATAGAGACAATAAGCTTTGAAACTAGTAAATGCATTTAACTTCTAATAGAAAATGATTGCACTCAACACTATATGACTATGAATTCACTTTATTAACTAAATTGTATGCAGAGTTGTATAGAATATTGTTTTTGTAGACCAGCTTATTTTTCAGCTCAGTATGGAAAGCACACATAAACACTGCAATTGAAAATCTTTTATACACTTTTTGAGTTTAAGAAAAAAAGAACCTGTGAGTAAACAACATGCCGTATATTAAGAAAGTGTTGCTGTCCTGGAGAAAAAAAGAAAGATAAAAACAGGGAGAAACACTGAGAAAAGTTATTGGTGAGTTAAATATACTTTTAAAAAATTAGTAGCCTTTTTCTTTCTAATTTAATTAACTATCAGCACCAGAAAGCCATCCAAGTTTTCTACTCCCCTAAGATTTTTATTATCCATTTATTCCTCATTCTACTTCTGAATGTCCTCTGTCACCAATACTAAAAAGCTTAAAATTACAAAATACAGAATTAGGATAGTTTAACTGATAAACCAAATCAGACAAAATGTGTTTTTATTATGAAAACAATTAAATCTACATAATATCTACTAGGATATCAGAATTACTCCTTGAGTCTTTCAAGTATATTATTTGAGGAAAGACAAACTAAGCCCTAAGTACTTGGTTGTTTAGCTTGAGTGGTTGAAATCCTTTGGGGCCTGGGTGCCTAAGCCAAAGTTCCTAAGCCAGCCTCTTTATTCATAAAACATACCCTCTGCATTCAGCAAAAAATGTTTTAAATGAATAAATAAATAAAGCCATGAAACATCTCTATGAACAGATGATTCATTAAACAATACTAATGTCATTGAATAACACTAACATCTGAAAACTGCAAATCAGATCAAAATGTTTAAAGGCATTCAGACATCCTCTCCGTGGAACTCAGTTGTGAAACACAAAATAGAGTTCTCAGCTAATTGGTAGTCACAATTAAACTATTAAAATATATTTGAACTGTAATTTTTAATTCAGAATATGAAGACCTTAAAATGTTATCTTTATATGTTTCCAAATATATGCTACCTACAAAAAGATGTACAAATTTTAAACTTTGACAATGAGAGAGAGAGTATGACAGAGGCTAGTATTCTTTATTTTAACACCTTTACCAATTGATTATACAGCAGCAGCAATGCCTCCAACACTTTTGGAATGATGCTGAATTTCAAGTTTAAACCAAAGTGAGCTTAATAGTGATGAACTTTTGTCCAGTTCATAGAAAAATAACCTTACAGTTCTACTCTTAATAAGTTAGTATGTCCTTTGCACATGATTTCTAAATTATTACAATTAGTTAGATCATGGAAAGGTGTCCTGGATTTATAACTATTTCTTATTTTTACTCTGTTAGTAATTTTATCTTTAATACTACTACAAACTTCACAGATGGTTATTATTTCCTGCAGTGCTTATAGTTAATAATGATAACCCTTTACAGGTGAATCGTCTTTATTACTGGCAACAAGTCAGTGATTTTTAAAATTTTCACTTTGAAAAAAGTCTTGCTTTGCCACTACACATTAGCAAAAATAAACCTATAAGGCGGAATTGCTTTTAAAGGAAAATTCTTATGAGAGAAAGTAAGACTGGAAAAAATACTTGGTTTTAAGATTTGATTCATTTTCAGAGGTTTGAGCAAATGTATTTTTTATGCCACTTGAAGTCCCTAAGAGATCAGAAAGGCCTTGAGGCTACTTCTTTTGTTATCATGTTGATACAAAAAAATTACACCTTAGGATATCATTTTCTCAACCCCAACAATATATAAATTTAAATGTTATAATTATTATACATAATATATATACAAATCTATATATATATAATATATAATAGATATGTCTATTTATATCTATATGATATAGATGTATATCCATTATATGTATTATCTATAGATTGTAATATCTATTATCTATTATATGTAATAATCGATATGGAGATATATAAAATATATATTTATATAGATTCTCTATATTTATATATAGATATCTATCTACAGTATACATAATACAATAATATATAATAGTATAATATATAATAGGTACATATTTTATATGTATTATACATTTATTATATATAATATAAAATTTATCTCTATAATATAGCTATATATTAGATATAGATACTATAGATATTATTACATATATAGTATATGTACATATAATATCTCTCCCTTCCCCCTTTCTCTACATATGTATGTATACAAATATATTTTAAAAATCTGGAAATTATATATATAACATTTTATGTGGAAACTGGAAAAAGAGAGGTTACAGATCAGAAATTTTGAAGGATAGAACAAAATGCTACTTGAATCTAATAGAAAATAAATTACTTTCAATATCAATATTTTCTCCCCTTTATTGTAAAATAAATCCAGATGTTTTAAAGTATTAGGTTGGTGCAAAAGTAATTGCGGTTTTTGCCATTACTTTTAATTGTACCAACCTAATAGAAATGTTTCCATTTCCAAACTGTAGAATAAAGCCTGCCACATGCCTTATATATTGATCCTAGCCCACGTGTAGCAAAGTTTTCTTTTATTTTTCCTAAAAATTATTGTTTAATGTAGTTTCAAGAAAATGATTCAACGTCCTGGAACATTTACATTTGGTGAATCAGTGTGATTTCGGGCTATTCAATTTTTCCTTTCTTTTTCAGTGAGGGTAAAATTGCAAACAGTAAAATGCACAGAGTTTATGTTCAATGAAGTCTTAACGTGTATACACCTGTATTACTAAAATTCTACTAAAACATTTATTTAGCTGCTGTGTTTCCTTGTGCTTATGTTTCAGTTAATTCCCCTCCTCCACAAAAGCACTCACTGTTTCCATTTCCATCACCCGGATTAGTTTCGCCTTTCTTGGCTTGTTCACCTTCTTAATAACTCTAATTTTATACACTCCAATGAAATTTAACAAATTTGTATTGAATCTTTTCATGAAAAAATAGTACCAGTACCATGTTTGTTCTTACCCCATATCTGTGTTATCCTCTTGATCATTATAGTAGTCCTGTTCCTGTTGCACTACATTGCTTTGTATGCAGAATATTGGCACAGTAGAAGAGCACACCTTGTTGCAGTTCTATATGATTTTGTACAAGAGGAAGATGCTTTATATCTTTTAAACCAAATCTTTCTGGTGCTGCTCATCATGTGCTGGATTTTTAAACTGTGGAAATATATTCACCAGTGTCCACAGTGATTCCTATATGCGTATAACTGTGTGGTGGGGTTTCAAACACACAAAAAAATATATGCCTAAATACATAAAAGTTGAAAGTCATTTATTAATGTTAGGAAATACAAATAGTGAGTTAGTGTAAGTGTGTTCATTACTTGATAAACCAAGAGTGATGTAAAAAATCATAAAGTTTTCCTAAACATAGTCAGAGAAATATATACGTTTGAAATTTATATTTTAAAATACCCGACAACTAAAAATTCTGTTCTTTGTGAACCACCAAAGACAGAATTTGATAAATCCATGAAAAATGGCAGTTGGCTAAGTGAAACATTGCTTTGGTTTGTAGTGGGCAATGGCAACATCAGTTACATTTATACATGTTATGAAATTAAATGTTTGAAAATATTCACATATTGCCTAAAAGAAAGAGCTCTCCCATGGTTTTAGGACTTAATGTCTGCCATGAAATTTCATATAATCCTTATAGAAAAGACCATTGAATATTCAATTTATATCAGTAGACAAAGATAATGTAATTAAAAGCACTAGCAACAGGAAAGGGAGTACAGAGTAGAAATTACGCACATGTATTTTACAAAGGTATGAGTGTGTCATGGCACATGGAAGTCGAAGTTTTGAAAATTTTTTTGTGGAGGAAAGATACCATGGTTGATTTATCTTACCTAAGATGATTAACACATATTATGAAAGATCGTATGGCATTCTTTCTTGGAAATTTCTAGAAAAAAAGGTGTTAATCATGAAAAGCTTTCAGGGAGATGTGAACCTTATACTGCATTCTAAAGAATGGTGTTACATGCCAGATGCAGTTACGTATGTATTAGATACATTAGAATTTTGCTTACTGAGAGGCACAGGGTAGAAAAATGAAAGATACAATAGAGACCCTGGATTTAGGTACTCATTAATAATTTCATTGGACATGGCAAATTCTCAGTACGCTATAGTAGAAGTTGATTCTATAGGAAACCTATACTTCAGAAGTTTGGGCTTTTTAGTGATAATACACAAAGTATTTGTAAATTTAGTGTTCATTTTAATCCTACATCACTGGTTTTAGCTTTCAACTTTCTCTAGATTCATTGCTGTGACATTTCTAAAATGGCCTAATTGAAAGTGATGCATATAAAATCATAATATTATAGAAAACAAACAAAAAACACCGCACGTTAAAGATACTGAACTTTCAAAAGTACTGCATTGCTTTTAAAAAAAACTGTGGCCAAAAGTTTGCTAAATATCCCTTTGACACTTGACAGAATTTGTACTTCAATTTTTGATGGATAAGAAATATAGATAAAATATGGATAAATACACATGGAAATCAAAGTGTTGTAATTTTTTTTCTTATAGAGGGAAGATACCATGGTTGACTGATTATTTCTTAAAGATTATTATATGTTATGAAATACGTAACTCAATATTCCACTCTTCAGAATAAAAAACAGCTTCTCTAGGCCCTACACCAGGAAATATGGCTCTTCCTAACTTTTGAACTTGTAAGGTCATCAAATATTAGCAAGATGTCATGCAACAGAGGTCTTAGGATGTCCACTCTGAGATATGATAATGTTTTTGTTAACAGTATATTGATCTTTTTTCTTATTAACTCCTAGATATACTATAATTCAGTCATTATACTGTGCAGATCATTGAAATGCAGTGTTAATATAGAAACCTAGGCTTAAAATTCAATTTGCTACTAGATATTTTTTTTTGTTCTTTAACTTCTCCCTACAAAATCTGCTGCTTCTTATTTTGTTTCATGAATAATCAAAACAGATTAAAAAACAACAGGATTATATACAGGAAGAAATGACATGGGATAAAATTGATGAACATCACCATCTATTATATGCAAATAATTGTATTTATTACAAAATGTTCAGTGAAGCCCTGAAATAACTATTAGAAATACTAGTTTGTCTTTCTATTTTTTTGAAAATTCTTAATTTTAATTTTAAGTTCGGGGATACATGTGCAGGATGTGCAGGTTTGTTACATAGGTAAACGTGTGTCATAGTGGTTTGCTGCACCTATAATCTCATCACCTAGGTATTAAGCCCAGAATGCATTAGTTATTTTTCCTGATGCTCTGCCTCCCTCCACCTCCCCGTGAAAACAGGTCCCAGTGTGTGTCGATTCCTCTTTCTCTGGCCATGTGTTCTCATTGTTCAGCTCCCCACTTATGAGTGAGAACATGCCACATTTGGTTTTTTTGTTCCTGCATTAGTTTGCTGATAAGTATGTATGGCTGCATAGTATCCCATGATGTATATGTACTGCATTTTCTTTATCCAGTCTCTCACTGATGGGCATTTGGGTTGATCCCATGTCTTTGCTATTGTGAATAGTGTTGAAATGAATATATACATGCATATTTCTTAATAATAGAATTATTTTTATTTCTTTGGATATATACCCAGTAATGAGATTGTGGGTCCAATGGTATTTCTCAGTCCAGGTTTTGAGGGACTGCCACACTGTCTTCCACAATGATTGAACTGATTTCCATTCCCACTAACAGTGTGAAAGCAATTCTATCTCTCCAAAGCCTTACCAGCATCTGTTATTTCTTGACTTTATAAAAATCACCATTCTGACTGGCATGAGATGGTAACTTACTGTGGTTTTGATTTGCATTTCTCTAATGATCAGTGATGTTGAGCTTTTTTTCATATGTTTATTGGGTGCATAAATGTCTTCTCTTTAGAAGTGTCTGTTCGTGTCCCTTGCCCACTTTTTAATGGGGTTGTTTCTTGTAAATTTAAGTTCCTTGTAGATTCTGAATTTTTGACATTTGTCAGATGAATAGATTGCAAAATTTTTTGCCCATTCTGTAGGTTGCCTCTTCGCTCTGGTGTGATAGTTTCCTTTGCTGTGGGAAGCTCTTTAGTTTAGTTAGATCCCATTGGTCAATTTTTTCTTTTGTTGCAATTGCTTTGACATGATATTGCCTAGGTTTTCTTCTAAGGTTTATATAGTTGTGGGTTTTACATTTAAGCCTTTAATCCATCTTGGGTTAATTTTTGTATAAAATGTAAGAAAGGGGTCCATTTTCAATTTTCTGCATATGGCTAGCCAGTTCTCCCAGTATAATTTATTAAATAGGGAATCTTTTACCCATTGCTTGTTTTTGTCAGGTTTGTTGAAAATCAGATAGTTGTAGATGTGCGGTCTTGTTTCTGAGTTCTCTGTTCTGTTCCGTTGCTCTACGTGTCTGCTTTTGTACCAGAACCACGATGTTTTGTTATCGGAGCCTTGTAGCATAGTTTGAAGTCAGGTAGCATGATTCCTCCAGAATTTTCTTCTTGCTTAAAATTATCTTGGCTGTATGGGCTCTTTTTGGTTCCATATAAATTTTAAAGTAGTTTTTTCTAATTCTGTGAAGATGTCAATGGTAATTTAATGCAAATATCATTGAATCTACAAATAACTTAGCAGTATAGCCATTTCATGATATTGGTTCTTTCTATCCATGAGCATGGACTGCTTTTCCATTTTTTTGTGTCCTCTCTGATTTCCTTAAGCAGTGGTTTGTAGCTTTCCTTGGAGTTCCTTCACCTCCTTGGTTGGCTATATGCCTAGGTATTTTATTCTCTTTTGTATAGCAGTTGTGAATAAAATTTCATTCACCATTTGGCTCTCTGCTTGTCTATTGGTGGTGTATAGGAATGTTTGTGATTTTAGCATGTTGATTTTGCATCCTGAGACTTTTTTGAAGTTGCTTATTGGTTTAAGAAGCTTTTGGGCTGAGATGATGGGGTTTTCTAGATACAGGATTATGTCATCTGCAAAGAGAGACAATTTGACTTTCTCTCTTCACATTGTAATACCCTTTTATTTCTTTCTCTTGCCTGATTGCCCTGGCCAGATCTTCCAATACTATGTTGAATAGGAGCGGTGAGAGAGGGGGAACCTTGTCTTGTGCCAGTTTTCAAGGGGAATGCTTCCAGCTTTTGCCTATTTAGTATGATATTCACTGTGGCTTTGTCAGAAATGACTCTTATTATTTTGAAGTGTGTTCCATCAATACCTAGTTGATTGAGAGTTTTTAACATGAAGGGATGTTGAATTTTATTGAAGGCATTTTCTGTGTCAATTGAAATAATAATGTGTTTTTTGTCTTTAGTTATGTTTATGTGATAAATTACGTTTATTAATTTGTGTATGTTGAACCAGCCTTGCATCCAGGGATGAAACTACTTAATCATGATAGATAAACTTTTTGATGTGTTTCTCGGCTAAGTTTGCCAGTATTTATTATATTATACCATAATTTTATATGCATGAATTTCAGTGAAGCTATTCACCAGTTATAGAATTCACTATACAGAAGAGACTGAGTCTCAGACAGCTTAAACTAAGTAACCTAATATCATATAGCTAACAAGTGGTAGTGCCAAGATTGGAACCAGAGCATATATGATTCAAAAGATTATTTTCTTCTGAACCATGCCACATTTATTATACTTTAAAATATTAATGGTGTCAATCATTTATTATTCTCAGGGTACTCATGAGTGTGTGTAGGGGGGCACTGTGTTTGAGTGTGTTTCATTGCTTTTGTCTTTTATTTTATTGTTTCATTGTGGTAAAAACACTTCAGTCTCCCCCTCTAAACAAAATGTTAAGTGCACACACAGTACTGTTAAATAGAAGCACAATGTTGTTTATCAGATTTTGAGAATTATTCACTTTATATAACTGAAAATTTACACATGTTGAACAACTCCCTATTTTTCCTCCACACAGCCCCTGACAGCACCATGCTATTTTCTGTTTCTATCAACTCGACTAGTTTAGATACCTAATAAAAGAATATAAGTACCTAATAAAAATGAAATTATTCAGAATTTATCCTTCTGTGACTGGGTTGTCTTACTTAATACAATATCCTCCATTTTATCCAAGTTGTCATGTATAGAAAGATTTTTTTATTTATAAAGCCTCATAATATTCCATGGTATGCACATGTTACATTTTCTCTATCCATTTATCCATCAGTAGACTTTTAGGTTGTTGCTACATCTTGGCTATTGTGAATAATGGTGCAATAAATCATGGGAGTGCAGAGATGTCTTTAGTATACTTATTTCGATTATTTTGAAATGTATATTTCCATGGATTGTTTCCATTGCTGTGCAGAAGTAGGATTTCTGGACAATATAGTAGTTCCATTTTTAGTTTTTAAGAAAGCTGAATACCATTTGCCACAGCAGCAGCACCAAAATTCATTTTAATCAACAGCAGTATAATGATTTTAATTTTTCCCCATCCTTACCAACATTTGCTATCTTTTGAATTTTAGATAACAGTTCCCCTAACAAATGTGAATTGAATTCATTTTGATTTGCATTTTCTGATGATTAGAGATGTTGTGAATCTTTTCGTATACCTGTAAACCACTTGTATGTCTTCTTTGGATGAACAATTATTAAATTCATTTTCCCAATTGTTTTTTTCTCTTTTTGGCCATTGACTTGTAATAATTAGTTATATATTTTAGATATTATGCTCTTATCAGATTTATGGCTTGAAAAAAAAGTTTTTCCTGTTCTGTAGGTAGCCTTTTCACTCTTTGGTTGTTTCCATTGCTGTGCAGAGCACTTTAGTTTGATATAGTCTTATTTATCTATTTTTACTTCTTTTTGTTTGTGGTTTTGGTTTCATATCCAATAAATAATTGCTAAGATCAACATCAAGGAATTTTTTCCCTGTGTTTCCTTTAAGGGGTCAAATATTTTCAGATTTTTTAAGTCTTTAATCCATTTTGAATTGATTTTTGTGTGTGGTGTGAGATAAAAGTCTAATTACTTTTTTTTTGTCTTTTTTACTCATTCCCATACAATTGTTCCAACATCATTTGGTAAAGTTTTTAGTTTTTTCATTGTGTCCTTAGCACGCTTGTCCAAAAATCAGTTGACTTGATATACATGTTTTCTTTACTCTGGATTTTCTATTATGTTTCACTGGTCTATGTGTTTATTTTTATGCCAGTAACATGCTGTTTTAATTATTGTTACTTGGTCATATATTGGAAAGTCAGGAAGTGTGATGCCTCCAGCTTATGTTTCCTCAATACTATTTTTTTTCTATTTTGGGTATTTTCTGATTCCATATGAATCTTAAGAATATTCTAGTTTCTTAAAAATGCTTTGGAATTTTGACAGGTATTGCATTAAATATGCATATTGCTTTGAATAGTATCAACATTTTAACAATACAAACTCTTTCACTATTTTATATAAATATATCTTTCTATTCATTTGTTTCTTAATTTATTTTATCAATGCTTTGTGGTTTTAAGTGTACAATTATTTTACCACTTGGTTAAGTTTTTCTTATGTATTTTATTTTTTATGATAAATGAAATTGTTTTATTTTATACATTTATTTTATTGTTAAGTTTTATGGGTACATAGTAAGTTTTTAGTTTCAATTTTTGTAGATACATTTATGGGACAGATGAGATATTTTCATATAGGCATACAATGGGTAATAATCACATCAGGGTAAATGGGGTATTCATCACCTCAAGGATTTATCTTATTTTGTGTTGTACAAACAATCCAATTATATTCTTTTAGTTATTTTTAAATTATACAATAAATGAATATTAACTGTAGTCACCCTGTTCTGCTATTGAGTACTTGATCTTATTTACTCTGACTAGATTTTTGTACCCATTGTTTATTCTTTCTTTCCCGCTCAACCACCCTTCCCAGCCTTTGATTACCATTATTCTACTCTCAATCTGCATAAGTTGATTTGTGTTAATATTTAGTTCTCACAAATATGTCAGAACATACAAAGTTTGTATTTCTGTGTGTAGCTTATTTTGCTTACCATAATGACCTTCAATTTCATCCATGTTGTTGCAAATGAGAGATATCATTTTTATGGTTTAATAGTACTCTATTGTCTATATGTACTATATTTCCATTATCCATTCATCTGCTGATGGACACTTATGTTGCTTCCAAATATTGGCTATTGTGAACAGTTCTGCAAAAAACATGGGCATCCAGATATCTCTTCTATATACTGATTTCCTGTCTTTTGAGAATATACCTAGAAGTGGGATTACTGGATCATGTAGTATCTCTATTTTTCGTATTTTGAAGAACCTTCTAATTGTCTTCTAGTGGTTGTACTAATTTACATTCTCAATAAGCAAGTATGGTGGTTCCCTTTACTCCTCATCTTAGGAGTATTTGTTATTGCCTGTCTTTTGAATAAACACCATTTTAACCAGGGTGAGATATCCCATTGTAGTTTTGATGTGCATTTCTCTGAAGATCACTGAGGTAGCACTTTTTCATAGGCCTATTTGCTATTTGTATGTATTCTTTTGAGAAATGTGTATTCAGATTTTTGACCATTTAAACAATCAGATCTTTAGATTTTTTTCTATATAGTTGTTAGCTTTCTTATATATTCTGCCTTTTAGTCCCTGTCGATAGTTTGCAAATATTTTCTCCCATTTTGCGGGTTGCCTTTTCACTTTGTTTGATTGTTTATTTTGCTCTGCAGTAGCTATTTAACTTTATGAGATCTCATTTGTCCCTTTCTGCTTTGTTGTCTGTGCTTGTGGGATATCGCTCAATAAATTCTTGCCCAGACCATTGTATTGTAGAGTTTCCCAAAGTTTTCTTGTAGTAGCTTCAGAGTTAAGGTCTTAAATTTAAGTATTTAATCAATTTTAAGTTGATTTTATATGTTGGGAGACAGGAGTCTAATTTTATTCTTCTGCATATGGATATCCAGCTTTCCCAGCACCTTTTATTGAAGAGATTGTTGGTTTCCCAGTATATGTTCTTGGTGTTTTTGTCAAAAACTAGTTTACTGTAGATGTATGGATTTATTTTGGGATTCAGTATTGTGTTTTATTGGTCTATGTGTCCATTTTTACTCCAGTACCATGTTGTTTTGGTTACTATATCTTTGTAGTATAATTTGAAGTTGAGGTAATGTAATATGATTCTTCCTTTTGTTCTTTTTGCTCAAGATAGATATGGCTATTCTGGATCTTTTTGCTTTATAGTCACTGGAAGCTGATTCTAGATTGTGCCCACAAGATTAATGGTGGATCTGTCTTGCAACTCACTGACTCAAATGTTAATCTTTTTTGGCAACACCCACACAGACATGCCCAGGATTAATACTTGGTATCACTAGGACCCAATCAAGTTGACACTCAGTATTAACCATCACATTGTCTAAGATCAGCATTAATGCAAGGGTCTACATTCACCAATTGTGCTCAACATACTACTAAAAGTTCTAGCCAGAGTAATTAAGCAAGTAAAATAAGTAAAGGTTATTCCAATCAGAAAATAAGTAAAATAGTATCTGTTCATAAATGAGAATCTTATATGTAGAAAAACTTTAGAGACACCACAAACAAGTTTTGAAAACTAATAAATAAAGTAAAATTGTAAGACAGCAAATTAACATGGAAATAAAAATTGGATTTTGACTTATTTATTTTAGTATTTTGTAGTTTCATGCTTCAGAGATTCTAGGAAGATTTACCCAAAGGATATATTTTTTCTGTCTTAGCAAAAAGCATTTGGTGAAAACAGCTTCTGTTGTTCTGTTTTCTACCTTCTAAATACATCATATTCTAATGATGGCTGAGATATTGAAAACTGTTTAAGAGCAGATAATCTATTTTTTAGTACTAAACAATTTAATAAAGGTCTCATTCTATAAAATATATTTTCCCTTACAAATAAATGCTTTTTGAGTGTTTTGAAGTTTTTTATGTTACAACTCATATGCTGAGAAGTTTTCATTTTATCTTGAAGCGTACTGAAGTAAAAGCCCTAAAACTTGAGTGTGTGACCCCTAATATTTGTTATGTACTTCTTTTTAAATAACCCTATAAAGTTTTTGTTAATATTTATGTATGTCTTCCTGTCATGAAAAGTTGTAAACAAATATACTCTATGTCATTGTCCAGCAAATCTTTTCTATGCATAGTTAGATATATACTTTAGCTGTTCTGGGTTGCATACAATCTCTATCAAATCTTCCCCTTCTTTATTTCCTTTTTCCTTCTCTTCCTCCTCCTCTTCAACATTCTTTTTATCATTCTTTTTCTAATCCTTTACTAATGTAAATATAGTAGTCATAATTCACATTTTTAACTAGTAGGCTTCACACACACAAAAAAAGGACAGCTGGCTGAGATGCAGGCATTAAACCGTTGGCTTGTTTTCCTTGCCTTGCTTCTTTTTTTAAATGACAAGCTGGGTATGCTCTTACAAAAACAGTCATACTTGTCTTTAATTACTACCAGAAGAAATAGTTCATGGCGTTTCTACTAAAATTATCATGATTTTAGAGTAAAAAATCTCTACTTTTTCAATAGATCATTCTAAGAAAATACATACAGTAGGTTGAGAATTTTAGTGTTGTTGTCTTATTCTAGTAGTCTTCTCAAGTGTCAGTAGTAATTAAAATTAGACATGCTGCAGAAGCCAATTTAAGGTTATTTTAGGAGTAGAAATTTTCATCTTTATTTTTAATATTTCCTAGGTTAGAAATTGTCTTCATTGAAGACTTTGGTGTTTCAGGTGAGTATTTGCTAACATACATAAGTAAAACTTCTACCTCTGTTATGACAAAGTTTCTTATCATCCCTGTTTCACCTATCTCTAGACTTTTGAATTAACTTATTAAAGTTATACTTCTCACTAACACATCAGTAACTGTCCAGAGACTATTTCAATTTCACAAATGAAGTTAGCAGTCTGGTGCAGTTATCACAACTCATGCTTCAGAGATGCTTTATCTGACTTAGAATAGTAGTTTGT